>VZTD01010884.1:955510-1261917 GCA_013397725.1 Rhagologus leucostigma | reverse complement strand
GGAGGAAAAACCCAAAAAATAATGCAGGGGCGGGGCTCCCCCGCCCCGGCCGCTGCTCCGCCTGCCGCCAGTTGGGCGACGGCTCTCCTCAGACCTGCCGGTCCCCCTCAGATCCACCGGCTGGGGCTCCCGTCAGCTCGGCTCCCGTCAGCCCGGTTCCCCTCAGATCCACCGTCTGGAGCTCCCCTCAGCCCGGCTCCTCTCGGCCCCGCTCCACACTCAGATCCACCAGCTGGGACTCCCCTCAGCCCGGCTCCCCTCGGATCTGCGGGCTGGGGCTTCCCTCAGCCCCTCCGCACTCTCCAGCTCCGGCTCATCGCCGCTGCCCCGGCGGTGTTCGGGAAAACATTTCCCATGGCCGCATTGTGGAAACTTCGCCTCATCTTCCTACAGGCGACTGCGCCGGGGAAGGGGCGCCCCGGCTCCTGTGGCTCGTGCTGCGCTACATTAAAAATCAATCTCCTTGCAATTCGGCTGCGCTGGCATTAGGCGTCATTGTAAAGCTGTTTCTCCAGAAACCACCAAAAGAGAGATTCTTGGTGTTGGGGAAAACACGGTGACAACAGAAAGAGGGAGAAATTGAGGGCTTTATTTGGATAAAATGCCAAATAATGCTCAGTTTGGGCGAATATTCCCCGAATAGTGCAAACACGAGCTATGAACCTATAAGCCCACACTGCTGTTGTCAAACCCCTTTGTGGAAGGCGATGAAAGCCACGTGTGTCACTGTGCTCAGGTCCAGAGGCAAACCCTGCCATCGGCGCCTGCGGACAGCAGGTGATCCTGGCCGTGGAAGCGCACACAGCGCACCTCGACCCCGGGGCCCCGCAGGACGGAGAGCTGGCCCACGGCCAGGCACAGCATCTTCACGGAGCCCTCGCTGCTGGCTAGAGCCACCAGGCCACCTGAAACACAGAGCAAAGGCACTGAGGTTGGCAAAGGCTACACGAGAGAGCGGCGCTGGAAGTTTTGAGATGGTGGCTTTAAAGACACGTGTGTGTACTCCTGTTTTCTGAGATAAATTAACAGAAAGTTGGACGGATCAATAACAATGAGATTGTATTTTGGAGCGATTAAGCCAGCCTGGAGACCTCATGTTCTCCTCACAAGCAGCTTGGCTATTTTGACAGAATCACAGAATCTGCTGAGTTGGAAGGGACCCACAAGGATCATCGAGTCCAACTCCTGGCCCTGCACAGGACACCCCAAGGGTCACACCCTGTGCCTGAGAGTGTTGTCCCAATGCTCCTTGAACTCGTCAGGTTTGGTGCTGTGACCGTTCCCTGGGAAGCCTGTGCCAGAGCCCAACCACCCTCTGGAGAAAGAACCTTCTCCTAATATCCATCCTAAACTTCCCCTGACACAGCTTCAGGCCATTCCCTCAGGTCCTGTCACTGGTCCCCACAGAGCAGAGATCAGTGTCTGCCCCTCCTCTCCCCCTCACTAGAAAGCTGCAAACCCTGATGAGTGTACCCCCAGTCTCCTCCAGCTGAACAGACCAAGTGCCCTCAGCCATTCCTCACACGGCTTCCGCTCAAGGCCTTTCACCATCTTTGTTGGCCTTTGGATGCTCTCTGATAGTTTAATAATTTTTTTTTATGTTACAGTGACCAAAACTGCACACAATACTCTAGGTGGGGCTGCCCCAGTGCAGACCAGAGCAGGACAATCCCTTACATTTGGATACAATTATTCAGGGACAGATTCTGACACACAGACTGAGCACCAGAGGAGTAGATGCTCTCCTAATACCTGTGGAGGTATACCTAATACCGATGTGGAGGTATCCCTATCGGACCATGCTTTTAACACTGCTTTCCTTGTACTGCTCTAAGACATGCAGATGTGAGTTTTCAGCTGAATTTCCAGAAGGTCAGGCATCTAACTGAACTGAGTGCTTGCTCCTTTATATCCTTATGGAAAAAACAATAATTAAATCCTTAGTATAGAATAGGGTTTAACAGTAGAAAAAATAAAAGAAAACCTAAAAAAGGTTCCAGAGAGTTCTCAGTTTCCATGTGCTTTTTTGCAATTCAAATGAACTCAGTTTTCAACACTCCTAAGGAAGCAGAATGTGTTTATAAGTTTATTATTTTCATCCTTAAATAAAAGCAGAGGTAATAGCTGGTAAGTGATATGTTTGAAGCACCTCTTACTTACCCAGCCTCCAGATAAAGATTCTCCTCTAGAAATTAACTATAATAATCATGAGTTTCACGTACTAAAAAAAAAAAAAAATCAATACATTCATTTCAAAGCTGATGTGGCCCTAACAACAACGGGATCACTGTACTGTCAGTCGTGATCTTGGTCAAACACCTTTTTCTATTTGGAGCAAGTTCAATATAGCCTCCAAATGATTACAGCTCTTCTTATGTATTGAGATGTTCTCTCTGAAAGCAAAGACAGCACCAGCAGAAGAATAATTAATATTGACACCGACAAAGTCAATCTGGCACTAAGATCATCATTTTTGGAAAGATTATGAAAAACAGGAGATACTTTGCTATTTTTAGTAACTCAGGTTATTCACCAAATAGCCAACGGGAACATTCTGCCCAACAGACGGGAGCATGGAGGAGTTTATCCGTTTTAACAATTTAGGGCCCTGGGTGTGCCCATGTGATGTACAGTTTATCCAGGGAATATATTGTCCCTCCGTTCAAACTAGGTCGTAACAATGATGTTCTCTGTTCTGCTCATGAAGATCTGATGGCTTCATTTCTCCATTTATCAAAAGAAACACGTAGCCTAAAACAGCTTACAAATGCACTGAGAATATTTAACCACAACTTATGCTTAGTGTGGTCACGGATATTTGTGCAAGAAAGGCAACTAGGAAGTAGAGCTAACCATGATAAATATGTCCTATTTGCAACCCTTTATAACTACCCGGCTTCTTCATCTAGAACAAAGCCTGACACAGCAAAGATCTGTAGGATGGATTAGAGTGTCCAAAGCAGCAGATGTGAATATTTATTATAAACTCTCCTCCAGCAAGTCTTTGCTGACAGAAACATTGCATATGGACTGCACTTGCAGCGAGACTCTCCAGGCAATCGCTGGATGACTTCTCCAGGAGCCAAACAAATGCCATTTCGCCTGCAGCCCTGACACCACAACAGCTGGGCAGGGGGTTAATGTCACTTCCAGCTTCTCAAAACCACGAATGAACCCAGTCATTACAGAGAGGGACAGGCAGGAGAAAAGGTTTGGACAGCTGCAGTCCTCTTCCAGAAAGTAAAGGCAGGACAGAGTGACAACTGAGACAAAGCTTCAGCTCATTCACTCCCTGGGTTGAGCAGGGCAGGGGCAGACCCTAACCCTACATTCTTCTAAATGCTTTGCTAGTTAAGTCACATGCCTGAAGCAAAACCAGAGCACTCATCCTGTCAGCCCATGCCAGTATTCCGACAGTCCTGGGAAACGGCAAGGCCAAAAGGAAAATAGAGAGGGTCAGTAAAAAACAACCAGCTTGGAGGTGCAGTAGTACCCTGCACTGCCTTCATTGCTAGCACTCAATGGGGAAAGGATGAAGGTGCACTAGGCAGCCCTGGTGAAGAATGATTCATTTCAGAGGAATTTTACCAAGTTAGGATGTGTTACTATCGCTGACCATGAGTAAAGCCACTTCCTGGCTCAGGAGCAGCAGGATGCACAGGCAGATGCATGTGAGAGGGAATGCACAAAATGTCATCTCATTTCCGTCACCCGTTATGTCAGCACTGATCTACGGGCTCATAACAATTTTCTCATTATAATGTAAATTTACTCCCTCCTTCCTTCCAAAAGGAGATGTTTCATTTTGGGAAGAGGGAACAAATTGTGTTTTATTGCTCTTTCAAAATGTTCTCCAATTAGGAAAGCAAACAAAAACTACTACATAATTGTGATGCAAAGCTGTATTTTAATGAAGGATACTTACTTGTCACTAACAAAGGCACTTTGATATAACACTGGAGGAAGATAAAAGCCTGAAGAGAGGTTGTTCTTCATATCTTTGACCTAGCTGTCAGGTGGGGCTGGTCTATGCAAACTCACTGAACCCAGCAGTTAGGCTGATTTGCATTGAAATGAACAGGTTCTGCTTAGAAGATGCAAAGTCTCCAAGACTCTGACCTCTAGATCTCACAGCCTCTAGATCTCCAGCTCAGCAGGCTTCCAGAACCTGGTCTGGATCTGTTGGTGCACTTGGCAATATGGGGAGCTAATGGGAAGCTTTGCTCTGCCTGGCCCCATGCCAATCCTGAGCTCAGCCTTCTTCCTCAACCTGGCAGACAAGGAGTGATGACAAAGCACATTGCCACCACAAAGAGACCCTACAGTAGCAGCTTTTGTACTAATCACAGCTGATTTGCTGTTGCCCACTGCTAGAACACAAGTACTAATTTTTCTGATGTACCCCTATTATGTCCTTAGAATAACATAAGCTGTGACCATCTGGCCACTTGCTTCAAAAAGGATGCAGTGAGTTGGAAAAGGTAAAGAAAAGTAGCAAAGCCAATTAAAGGTACAAACAACTTCTGTGCAAGGAATCCTTAAGAGGGATGACAACTTAGCCGAGAAAAACCTCTATTTGTGCTCTAAAATGTACCTGGCTGATTGTGCGTACTCCGTGTGTAAACCTCAGGCTTCCATCCTTCCTTGGGGACCCACAGAGAAATGTGGAGCCAAGCCAGACCCCAGACTACCCCCCAGGGGATGGTGAAACACAGGGTTTCCATGAAAAATGCTCATCTGAATCCCATCTCACCCGGGAGCTGCGGGGCAGCCAGAATCTGGAATCTCTGGACAGTCACCTTCTTGGACCAGACTGCATTTACTCTGAGGAATCATTGCACTTTCAGCTCTCTTTTTTCCCCAGCACGCACTGGACTTAAGTACTGCTGTAGGTTTCCAGTCCCGGTGTCCTGCAGAGAAAAGCTCTGTTCTCGTCTCCAGACTGGCAATGCTCTTGGTTTTAGGCATTGATTAATTACAAATGCAAGGCTGTTGTTTGGGTCGGAAATACATTTGTACTTCAAACAACAAAAATCACCCAAGCCCTTTTAGAAGAACTATTCCTGCTACTAAAGCTGTATCTCTACATTGTTTTGAGACCAGAACTGAACCCTAAAATCATTTAGTACCTCAGAGATAGTAATATTTTAGTAACTTTTTTTTTCACTTTTAGGACACATACCCCACTCTGGAGAATGGGGTATGTGAATGGGGTTAAAATGAATTATCTTGTACGAAAATCTGTTCTTGTAAATTTTCCAAATGTACATAAAGTTATGGGCTTGATAAAGGCCCTACCCATAAAGTGCCAAAAGCAGGAATCTGGCTAAAACCCCACCAGATTTACTGGAATGTCCACACTGACCTAAGTATCTGAACTCAAAAGCAAAGTTATTGCATTCAGTGAGGCTCAGTTGTGTTAGATATAAGTAAGCAATGTGCTTTTTCTCATCTGCAAGGAACTTTGCATACCTGTGCCATTGTGTAAATCCTAAGGAACCAAAGCCCCTCCTGTGAATACAGTATGAAATCCATCTCCTAATTTGAACCGGTGGATAAATTTAAAACAGTGCAGGCGTGTTGAAGCAATCTAATTTGTTACTGCATTTCTCCAGAAGACAGAACTAGACAAGATTAATTTGCTGGGTTGATGGCTCCAAATTACTTGGGGTAAAAGGAACAAAACCTGTACTTGTCAAAAGACAGTTTGACAATTTATATTTCATAAGAGCCTAACAGAAATCACAGCCATGATTACTGTCTTCTTTGTACAATGAATTTTCAGTGAAACTTTGCCAGGACCATACTACATACTGCTTTACATGTCCAAACAGCTGGAAACTATGACATCATTGGAGCAAACCACCACCATTCCTCACTGGTGAGCCCTTTTATATGCCCATTAAAGCATTTAACTTTTCTTTGGGCAAATTAATTTACTAATTCTGTAACATTCCATTATCAAATACTCTGAAAAGTTCTGGTTTAGCCCACCAGTGCTTCATGTTTCTGGAGCAGTCTAGCAGCTTCAAAGCTAATAAAATAGTGTTGTAACCAAAGTCACAAACTCCACAGCTCCCCAGGCACATCAGGCTGAGACATTCTTCCTGATAACTGGCACTGTTAACATTTTCCATAGACTCAGCAGCTCAGGCCAACTCTTCTGCTCACATACGGAGCAGAACAAGGACAGTGACAGATCAAAACCTCTCCTCTCTGCTCCAGCAGCTCCTCCTCTCACAGACAGCAGAGTAGTCGAGGAGCAGGATTTGGGCAGTTGCTTCTAGTAACAGTACAGCAGTTACTTTAGACTTCCTTGCAAATAATTCCAATATGATAACTTCCCCAATTTAAAAATTAATTGCACTGCCTAACTGTAAGCAAAGCATCCACCTTCAAAGACAAGCCCAACTATTTCTGGGTTTAAATTAAAAAAAAAATCTTGCGTGAATCGAAGAAATTCTGTTTATCACAACTGCATACAGAAGCCTGAGACCATTCCTGGTGGCAGAGATGAAATAACATATCAAAGAAAGAAAGCACGAAAAGCTTTGATCAATAGGGAAATGGTTTTTATACACATCAGAACCAATTTAAAGAATTCTCTAGGATCAATTTAGATAGACAGAAATGCTTCTCAGCATTTATTACCTGTGGAGGGAATATTGATCCCATCCATTGATTTCTCCTACGCATGTAGAGCAGCATCTGGTTTTGTTGTGTGGGTTTTTTTCCAAAGAAAGATGACCCAAAGTGGAAGGTATCAAGAAACTACTTATATTTTAAGGACTTACATTAATGGTTCAACCAATGTCATTACTCAGAACTTTTAAACTCTTTTCAAGAATAGTCAGAATGTAATTTAGCTTAATTTTGGCACATGATTGTTAGTCAATGGAATATATTTTAAGAGAAGCGGGGTTTTTTGAACTTTACTTACCAAAGGCTACCAATTCCTTACATAACACATTGCATCAAACATATTTTCTTTCCTGTTCCCTTTTTAAGAAGAATGTCTCTTCATGATAATGTTATAAATTGCACAGCCCTAATAGAGTACATTCCTTCTGAATTAAGGTCCTTTGTCATTACTGGAGCTGCAACCATTTGCATCATCATGAAGATCCCTCAGCCTGGAGTCTCCTAGGAGCCGGGCACCTCTCAGGTGAGGTGTGAAAGGTAAAAATACCCAGTCCCTCCCTTTAGTAATCTGGCTAACACTTGGTTAATGTGCTTGCCTACATAAAAGTAAATGGAATATTTACAAGGGCTGCAAACTATGATTACAGTGGCTGTAGATAAAATTCTTCATTACTGTCACACTAAGCAGAATGTTATTTACCAGGCAACTGATTTCAGCATATGATAGATGGAAGACAATTTTTTTGTTCTATAAACAGCTTTCAACAAATATAACAACTAATTTTTGTACACTGTGTTTTGCTTAGGAATGCACTTTTTAGACATTATTGTAAGTCCTCCGTTCTCAAATGTGAGTAAAACCTCCTAAATATTCTCATGGAAATAAAGGTGACCCCTTCCTCCCTTTGTCTTCACACTCTATTTAGATCTTTCAAGGGAGAGGGCATAGAAGAATAATCTTGAGCAGTTTGTAATTCACTTGCAGCAATTCACTAAATATTCTCAGTAATGGAGACCAAAAGGCAAGCTAGGAAGGAGAGAAGACGTCCAAGAATCTGCTGATACAAGTGTTTAATACACTGGTACTAAAATAAAATCCTTTTGTCATTCTCTCTAGTGACTTCTTTTCTTTCCCCTTTCTCAGAAGTATTTAAATAGACAGATTTGGGAAAGTATATTAGGGAAAATTAGCTCATCTCAGAGTGCACTTGAGCTCGTGACTCACCTTATGCATGTGAAGTCATTCAACTCAGTGCAATCATGTGCTCAAATGAGGCAGGATTAGGGCATCACAAACAGTCATTACTGCAACAAGGATTTACGGCACAAGGTCTTAGAATGAGCAAACTCACTTCTGTTTGGCTTTCAGCAGGACAGCAACAGTCAGGCCTCCTAAAGAGGAAGGCAGCTTTTTAGGCTGAGTACGGCCATATAGCGCAAGTGTCCTAGACCCAAGTATGGCAAAAAGGTAGTAACAAGAAAGTCAGTGCAGAGAAGTTTCTCCGACAAATTATGTAATAGACATTTACAAAGGTGGAAAGCGATCCCCCTGGAACACAGAAAAACCTTAAATTACCCAAGCAGCGTGTTAGCAGAAATTCAATTCACATCTCTAAAAATCTGCATGTAGACATTTGGCCTGGCTGATAAATGAGTGTGGAGCGGGATGTGGCCTGATGCATTTCCCTCCAAAGAAAAAAGGCGTAGAGTCATGTCTGGCTGATGGAAAAAGAGGACTTCTCTTAAGTTCTTACTCTGTGGAACTGTGACCTAGATGAAGGGGCATTATTCCCGGAGCTTAAACAGATCTCAGAACTCGACAAATCCTTTTTCAAGCAAGAAATCACCAGAAAGTTACTCAGAGCAAAGAAAGCATTTATCTGATAGAAGAAAATCCTTTATATAAAAGAACTTTAAGCCTTTTTAGAAGGGTTTCTAGACCCAGACCATTACTGTAAAGCTCCCTTTCAGCTGGACTTGAGCTTGTTTATATTACATTTTAGTTGGCCTTTTCGGTAGCATTTTGGATTTTTAAAGCAAAAAGTATTAAAGCAGAAACTTTGGAAGCAGAGTCTTCAAGATGTCAAAACCTTTCTGGATGTGTTAATGAGGCATGTTGAATATATTAAAAATAATATGTTGAGAATAAAAATAAAATACCTTCTGTCTAGGACTGGATTTTTGAAATGAAAATGTCTGTCAAAGAAGAATATTTTTATGCATATAATAGGAAGGCACTTGTCTAGCTTTCAGTGTTACCTAGAATACCTGTATGTGGGCACGTGTGTAGGTCTGTGTTTCCAAGGGAATCTACCTTGAGGAAAAAAACTGATGAGGAAGGACCAAGCCATCCTGACAAAAATCCTTGGATTGCTACCAAGTGCGGGACCTCGGGCCCACCAAGCTGTTCTGAAATTAAAAATCCCAAAAGGCAGCATTTGGTTTTTAAATCACCACTAAAAGGGAGGTGTTGAGTGATGCTGCATCCACAAGAAGCTGCCAGGAACCCCGGCAGGGTGGTAACAGGTTGCCTGAGAAACTCCTGAGAAGGTGACATCAGTACTGGGGCTGCTGCAGTTGTGCTTGGGCTGCCCAGGGCAACAACATGACAAAAATGTCACATTTTAAGAAAGCAACAGAGGAAAAGAGGAGAGATCAGTATCATCTGATGCTCTTCAAAAAGGAATAAATCACCATAAAATTATCTGCAGGAGTTGCCAAGCTCAACCTCTGCTTGCAAAGAAACTTTCTGAAAGACTTTCTATGTGATGGCAAATGCTCCAGAGCATGGTTATGGCTCACATTCAGACCTCGTTCTGAAGAAGAGAATCTGTTAAACTTACATATTAGAAGCAGCATGCGAAGTACTGTACTGCAAGTAACACTATTTCCAGGACACATTAGCTGTTTTCTTGGTGTTTGAAGAGTCACACTTACATTAAATACAAACTTTCATTAAGAAAAATAATACTTACTGATGGGTTAAGTGAGAAAAATTAAATTACAGCAAAATTTCTGTCACCACAAATTGAAAATTATTCTAGTTTCTGCTACAAGTGAGGTCCCCGAATACGGATTTGGGTGCAAAACCATGCTTTCCTCTGAACTTCTTAGATGGCTGCAGCTGTATATGTTTTAGGCATTGCTGTGTCTGACTTTTAAGAATTCAGTGAAGTTGAGTGGTGTATAAAGAGATGAAAAATTCCAGGTGTGCAGAAACATAGCTCTGACTAATGGAAACACCAGTTTAAAAACATTCAGAGAGTAGAAGATAACCTTTGTATTAATGCTCTGCTCCTTCTCCTTTCCCCACTTTGAGATGCCTGCAGTCATTCAGTTAAAGCCTCCCTGATCCTCCTTCCCTTCTCAAGCGATAAGATGGATATGTTTGTGTTACAGAAGATGAGACTGGGATGTGAACACTGATTTATTTTTCCCTTGGACGGCATATGCATCATCCTTTCCATTAACTCTAAGGGAATGACCAGATGTGTAATCTCTTTTTGACGCAGAGTGGGATTCATCTCATCTGACCTTGCCATCCCACAGTGGATTCAGTTCATCCAGGCTCCTTCTGCAGCTACCAGGGAGGAAAACTCCCTTTTCCCAGGAGCTCCCCTGCCTCTCTGGGACAGCAGGTGGCTGGCTCTGCGTGCTGACTACAGAAGGACCTCCACAGCTCCTTCTCAGACACCTCAGGCAGGGTGATACTAAATCCCACACAGGACTTCCAAACAGGCACCTCAAAGACGTTTTTAAAGAAAATTCCCTAACTAGCACTGCTGGCAGACGTGTAAACCAGAGCATCTGCAAATGTACCTAGGCACCTGTATCCATCCAGGGGCTTAAATACCATCGAAAGCCAGACTTACATAGACAATGACCTCTATTAAACGCAAGTCTTAATCATTTGGTGCAACTCTCATGCTGTGGCAACAATCCATAATTTCAGTAGCATTTGATAGCAAAGCAGATCGTGTGCATCGTCAACATTTTGTAACCCTGTTAACTCTGAGATAATGGACTTGTCTCTGCTATATTTCTAAGCTTATTGGAATGGACTGTAATTAGCACTTTCTTTTTTTTATACAAATCTCTTGACCCCAGAGCCAGTTCTTACACCACAGCTAATAACTGCTGCAGGTGATCAAAGCCTGAGATGGAGGTGGTCACAGACCCAGAAGCCAAACTTCAGTTTACTTCCAGAGTTTAAGCAGGATTCATGAAAAATACTGCTTCAGAGAAAAAGCACTTTTGAGGGAAAGTAATATTTATTTTGCTTTGCCTCGAAATGTTCTGCCTAAGTGTTTTACCTCTGAATATGCTCCTTAAAGAGAGGTTCAGTGTCCTTATGAGCCCAGACCAGAGCAGCTCTGGCTAAACATTGTGGATTCTTAATGCTTTTTGCACTTATCAGTCTTTCCTAGCAAATAAGATTAGGAAACACTTCTGTTTTGTCCTTATAGCTAGTTTCTTGTTATCATTATTCTTTCAAGCTTAGACGATGATCTAATGTACGTGGATTCTGGTTGCTGTCAAGCCAAGTCCTTTGCTGCACGACGCTCCCGGGAGATGAAGGCTTATGTGGTGTGGGCCCTGCTGAGGTGGCTGGGAAAGCCAGGCTTGGCTTGTGCTGTGTGTGCCTCCAGCTTAGCCTGAGGTTCCCCTCCTGACTGTGCTGTGTCCCATCTGTTGTAGCTGTCTGGGCATCTTCTCTGGTGACTGGATGGAGATGAGTGAGATAAAATGTGCCCTGCACGTTCCTACTCTCTGTTTACTCCATGGCTAGCTTGAACAAATTATCTCATTTTTAGGTAGTCAAATAGATGGGGCTCAATGCCACCCTTAATCTCAAACTTCAGCTCTCCCAACTCAAGTTGGGGTTTTTTTGTCTGTTTATAAAACTTCCAGGATAAAAAAAATTGGAGATTTTAAATCTTAATCAGTGCAGCTTTCAGATATTGCCTACACTGTTGTGATTATACAAGTGAAACAGCATTGCAGAGTGACTTTTATCTTTCTTCCACATTACAACTAAATAGTATTTCATCATGGTAGTAAAACCAGACAGACAGACACACAGGAAGACTCTTCAAACAAAACAAAAACCCAGAAGTAGAAAACTGGGCTTAAGAAAATCTTCTCCAAGTACAAGCTCCAAGAATCTTCATTTAACTTAAGCATGTTATTGTCAACAGTGGCATCTCTGTTCAGCTGTTCCTTTAACTAAACATTCCTATTACTGTCATTCCTTGGGTTGTCATATTCACCACCTTGACAGCACAAACACTGTGCTGTAAAATCTGTCAGAGAGGCCAGTTGATTTCCTACATCTTCTGACACTTGCAGGTCTTTAATATCAGGCTGTCAGAACACCTAAGAGAAAGGTGGGTGCTTCCCTGTTCGGGGCTGTTACTGTGACTACCATCACACATACTTTAATCATTAGCCTTATACTACTGTGAAATCCTGACTTTTATGCCCTTGGAGTCTCATGCCAGAAAATGCTGCTGGCATAAATCTATTGTAGAGGTTAGCTGGCTCACTTACCCATGGAGTGCCATACATAAAATGAAGCCTTTATGTTTTACAAAGCTTATATAGTGTTTTCTTAAACTTTCTTCTGTGGTTTTTTTGTGGGGTTGGTTTTTTGGTGGTTTTTTTTTTTTTTTTTGGCAGAGGGGAGCTGTAGTAGGTGTAACAATTACTCAGTGACAGGCGTAGGTGAAACTCAGCTGCTTAAAATAAACCTCTCTCTGCCAGGACCCTTTTGTCTTTAGGTGTACTCATGGAGCAGATGAGCTTGGTGGGCAGTGAGTTTTCTGTAATGCAAAACTCCTTTGATTCAATATTAAAATGAAACTGAGAGAAGAAAAATAAGAGTAAATCAGACCAGAACGGTCCCTGGTCTTTAACTGTTTATGGCACTCCCATCACAGGGAGGAGAGCATCTGTAATCCTGCTCCTGCTCGGCTGTTGTCCCCCAGTGACAGTGAACAAAGTGTTCCTCGGCAAATATTTATCCTGGGACAGGCCTTTTTGAATATCTCCTGTTCTAGCATTCCACTTGGATACAAAGAAAAATAAATGAAGAGCTGTTAAAAAAGATTTTATAGCCCCCAGATCGGGGTGCAGCTGAGATGTAGAAGTCTCTGCTACTACCAACAGTCCAGTTGATCACATGGTGTGACATGGTGCCACAGAAGCCACACGGTCAATGGACTTAGGAAACGCCATTCCAAGAACAAAGAGTGTGATATGCAAAGCATGTACTTCCAGGTGGTATGAGTCAGGTAAGCCACCAGGAACCACAGATGACTGTTGTGTAGCTTTAAGTGACTGTATTGATGCTCCAAGAGTTTCTGCTCACAGAGAGGAGAACAAAAATTTAGGTCTTTAGTGCTCTAATTACCAAAGAACATTTGCTGCAGGAACCTAATCACTTTTTTATGCGCAAATCCATGAACACCCTGCAAGAGCATTACTGGAGAATCAACAGAGTTGTGGCTGAGGCAGAGGTAGGACAAGTTTGGAGATCAGTTCCAGTAAGTGCCTTGCTGCGTGACAGCACAGTTCATTTAATTTCCCTAGTCCTCAGCTCCCCATCTGCAACAGAAACCTGAATCACCACTTTGTTCAGCTCATCTCTTTAGGCTGACCAGGGTGGGAACTCCTACAGCATGTCCAGTGGAGCCTCTGGGAATTCTTAAAAAAATGATAAATAATCACAGAATGGGTCGGGTTGGAAGGGACCTAAGAAGCGATGGAAGGCAGCAGCAGGTCTCCTGGCTCTGTGTGCACACAAGGCATCGACTGAACCTTGGGGGATAACACACAGGATCACCCCCTTGGGCTGCCAAATCCCCCTCACCTGTCCTCAAGGAATGGCCAAACCGGGCAGGGAGTGTGGGCTGGCTGCTCCTGCTACCTGCAATGGATGCTGCTGTCAGGGTAACAAATGCCGTCTGTCATCGCGGTGTTTATGACACTAATGCTGAACTGCTGGACAGCATCCAATAAAAATCTATGGTGAGGTAATGGGACGGAGCTAGAGTGCTGAAAAGGAATCCCCAGCTAATATAGCTCTGATGGTTTTGAGTATACACAGAATATCTTGTAATACTACGGCTAAGTGATAGTTAAATAAACAACAAAGGTAATTGCAGGGTGCTTCAGTCGCTTGGCAGATTTATGGCACTTTGAAGGCAGCTCCTTGCAGTGCTCCCTGCCAAGGTTTTCAGCAGGGTTAACGCTTTTGACTCCTATGTTTTAAGTGTCTGAAAGATATGAATTGTGTTTCACTCACTGTCCTGGACTGACTGGGACATTGCTGCTTTTATTCACAGCCAAAAAATATTTTTAATTCTTTATGGATTATTCATCCCTTGCCTGAGAAGCCAGCATAGGTCAAGTCTGAATGAGTTTGTCTCAGACCTTGCAGACCGGCTGCTCTTTCAAGCCTAAGTCCGTGACGTGCAACGGTTTCCAAAATTAAAATGTCCTACTAGACCCAAGTAGTTTCTGATATATTAGATTAAGATATAAAATCTAACTGCCAACCCTTTGAACTGTATTCCTTTTCCTTGAACTTGCCATTTGCAATCCTACTGATTGCTTGGAGACATTAGTTGCTCTTTCCTGTGCTCACAGAGACAGTTACACATGAAAATTGTGGAGGCAGGGCTTTGTAAGTCCAATCCATCCCTTTTCTAGGACTGCATAAGCATGGGTAGTTTAAATTATTTTCATTTAAATCCAGGTTTCCAAAGCAACCCTGTCAAATAGAGGCATCCACCTTTTTAATCTGCTGGATGACTCTGGCTAATATTTAGGCTGTCATGGTCTCCAAAAGAAGGGAGACTGCAGTTCTCCTCCACCACCGTATTATCTTTTCTCGTTGCTTTTATATTTTGGCAAACCTGCAGTGATAGGAGGTAATTCTAGCTTGTAAGATCTGAGAAGAATTGAATGCAAATCCCAATGCATAGCTTTCATAACTAAATATGTAATTTTCTGCAACCTCCCTGTCTCCTCCCGATTTACCCAAAAAGCAGGTGAATACTTTGCTGTTCTCCCTTTCATTGGAGACATACGCTGTGCTCTAATAGCTCTTTTCCTTCTGCAGCAATAATTTTCCTTCTTCTTGTACTGAAGCACCTTCCAGCAGACGTTGTTCTCAGTCTAGCCTGGTTCTTCTATGTCCTCTTCTACATCCATCCAGTTCTTCACTCCACACTCCTTATTCTTCACTTTCTCACCTGTGCCTCAAGTGGTCCCATGGCCATCCCTCCATCCATCCATCCATCCATCCATCCATCCATCCATCCATCCATCCATCTGGATAACACATCCTTTCCCCACTTCCAGCTCCACACTAAACCTGCTCTTTTCCTGACACATTTCCAACTTGAAGCACTGGTTTGAACATTTTTTTGGGAGTTACATATTCTTTTGACGATTTCCAAATAACATCTTTGTTGTTTAGCTTTCTAACCAGCCTATCACTGCAGCCAGGCTCCTGTAACTCCTGGATTACCAAATCATGCACATGACTATTATGCTGAGACAAAAAATGATGGTACAGAAAATCACTTACAAAGTCCATCCTTCACACAGATTTTAAATGCCTTTTGTATTATTCTTAATTTGGAGGTTGCTTATTAATACTTTCCTGACATAGTCCTGTGAGGAATTATAGGAATTAACCTCAGCTATTACAATGCACAATTTTCATTAGCAGAACACAAGTCTTACTCTCACAGTACCACGTATTTTGGGCCAGCACAGACCCAGGCCCTGCCCAAGAAAAGCTTTGGCCATATGGTGGGGCAGGGTTATCAGCCACATCTCGACAAAGAAACCTCAGCCTTTGTCTTTCTTCTTCATTTATACACAAAGAATTCAAACAATGATCTTAGGGCAGAATCCCAGGATCTTATTTTGTGTACAAGGCAGCTGTGGGTTACGTTGTGTTCCTCCACACCGGGAGAGCTTTTGTTTTAAATATGATCCTGTACTCCCGTGATTCTATTCCCATGGATACAGATCTCTTTCACCTGTATGCTCCAGGTGAATGGATGATTCCATAAGAGTGTTAATGTTTGTTATTAACTTTTAATAACCTCTATGATTCAATTAATTTGACATTTCCATTAGACAATTGTGCCTGTTCTTTCTTTCCACTGTAAGAAAGTCCAGTTCTTCTGCCTTTGAGTTAAAGCTGCAGTTAAATTGATGCAGCTTCAATAAGTGACATTTGTTTTAAAATGGGGCTCCCATCTGATTCTAGAGTTTTTCAAAAGCTTGAAATGCTCGATTGTATTTCTGATTGAAGCAACTACTGAAGGGGAAAACCAAGCTCCACTTTCATATCCAGCCTCTCTCTGAATCCCATTATCTATCTGTCTGTCTGTCTGTCTGTCTATGTTTCTCCAAAGGCTTGATTCAGATTCAGCCCCTGATTTCTTCATGTAATACATTTGCCAGAGAGTTGGTTTGGTTTCACAAAAGCTTTAGCAACATAACCAAAGCAACCATGCCAGGCTGCATAAATGGAATTTCAGCAAGTACTTCTGAACAGAACCTCTTCCCCAAATTGTTTTTCTGTAATTGAAAAATGTCTTTCAAATGGAACCACTTAGCATAGCTCTGAACTCTATCCAGGATGGTCATTAACTGCTGCTCACAGGCTAAGGGCCAAGATTTTAACATCAGATACAAATGCAGTAGCAGATACCAATACTGCCAACACCAAAATCTGGCCTGATGAGCTCCATTTTAAAGGGTTTGTTTCTTTGTTCTCATTTCTGCTTGTAAAATCAAGGAGTGCAATGAAAGCAGAGCTCAAATGAAATATTCTTCAGGAACACTCAGCATGAAAACTCTCTCCAAGCCAGGCTTCTGGTCTGCCTCAATCTTATCCCAAATAACCCAAATAGCTTGTGATGGAGCCGTCTCCAAAATTCCATATTCTTTATGAGCAATAAGCAGGCCAGGAGCCTCAGTATCAGCTTCAATTCTTTTCATCAAAACATCCCAGATATATATAATTTCAGCACTTCTTCCCTGATGTCTGTAGTGAATCACCTTTAGCTTCTGCCTGTGCCCCTTTCAGTGGTCTCCATTCCCTAGCTACACCAATTCAAACTTCTTGCTCCAAAGACATCTTATTCCTTTAGGTATTTTATCTTCTCCATTCCACCTGTTTAGCTTTCAATGTCTCATTTCCTGATTCTCCCAACACTCTTTACACTCAAAAGTTCCGCAACCCAAATATTGATGCTTTCTTCAAAAACACAGAAGACTTGAACGAGATCAATTGAAACCACTGATGTCAAATTTCCTCAATCAGAAACCTGCTCAGCAGAGTTCCTTCTGCTCCAGCAAAGGCACCTACACTTTAATGTTCTTCATGCTCTTGGTAATGGCTGCTGAGAGAACAGCCTTTCATGGGACTGACTGCAAATTCAGACATCCAAACAGCACAGTGGCTTCACAGGCAGAGGTGTGTCAGCAATCAGTCAAGAAGGCAAGAAAGAGGGGGGAAATGCCTCTTGTATCACATGGATCATCCTTGTTTTACCCCAACACCTCTGTAGGCAGCCACCGTGCCACCACCTTTACCTTCACTCCACCCTCATTACTGGAGTACAACTCAGGCCTTCAGAATTACTTGGGGTACCAAAGTCTCAGCTTCTGCTGAAAGCTGTTTCCATGCATCTGGCCCTCAATTACATTTCTGGTTAATACCCCTGATGCACTAAGAACTGCCTCAACTCCATTCCACAAGCAATGATTCCTTGGGAAGATGAACCACTGGCCTGTCCTAGACAACAAACTAAGGACTTTGGTGCCTTGCAGCTGGTAATCAAGTAGGAAAGAAATGGAAGTTTCAAAAAGGGATCCAGCCTAAGGAAAATCCTAGTTTCTGTATTTACTGCAGCTGTTCCTGAGCTAGTTTGTCTGGGATAACAAAGATGAGAATTCCAGCAGACAGATGATAATGACTAGAAATAATTTGATACTATCTGTTTCTCTATCCCTACTGGTAGAGTAGTTTGTTTCTTACAATTTTGGTTTTGCACCACAATAAATCATGGAAAAATTACTGATTAAATCTGAGGTCTTAAAGACATGAAGTATTTGTAATATCTAGTATGAGAAAATAATTTAACTCTTAGAATCTACTGATTAACATCTAATTCATGTGATTCCTATTATTGTTAGAAATAGTTTTATTTAAAGATAATCTTCTAATCCACTGTATTAAAAAGCAATTATGGCAAGAGCAGCGCGTTAACTAAGAGTCAGTTGCGCATCCCAGAGACAAAACAGATCCAGGACTTTATTAGAAGACACTCATGTGGAGGTGACTGAACAACTGGGGAGGGCATCACTTAATCCACTTAATTATTTAATGCAACAGAATTTAATTTGCTAATGAAATTAATGAAACTGTTGGATACTGAAAACAGGCTGGCTTATGCCCGCCCACCATGGCATCACGTATACTCCTCCCTCCGTTTGCAGACACTGGGGGGTGAGGGGGTTGTGTGCAGCATCAACATTGAGAAAGGCTTCCCAGAAACCTTTAAAGTGGAATTTAGAAGCAGGAGGAAGAAGTGTGTGTACTCAAGGCATCCTGTGCTCAACACCACAAAGCTTCTGCAGGTGCCTCTGGCCTGTGTGGGATACACGGATATATTTAAGGAAAGGTGGAATCCTTAAGTGTAAAGTTTTAGACAGAAGGGTGGAATTTCTTCTCAATTAAAGAAACCAGGAAAAAAAACCAAAAGAGAAGCCCACACAGACTGAACTCCATTGTTTTGGATGCTAAAGAGAGATTCTACTTAAAAATTAAAATCACATTTTCCCTTAGTACTCAAATACCAATAATTCAAATACTTAAGTCAGCGAAAACGGTAGAGTATTGGATCTGCATGAACAGAAGAAGTCAATGGCACATTCAGGATTAGAACTTGAATCTGTTTCTCAGAACATCTCCTTTTGAAATTCTCTTTGTGCTACATGGATCAGTTCCCATCACTCCGGCTGCCTCAATAGGATGTGTAGAGTAAGACTTTAATTCCCCTGAAAGACCCAGGCATGTTACAAATTATTAGCATCCTCCACTGCCTGTATATGAAATTCCCATACCTATTTGTCTTCTGCACAACTGTATTTCAATCTTGATTTCATTGGTAACTTGTACTGTATTTGGATTAATTATTAAGTGAAAATGAACATCATTATGTGTGGCAAAGATGAAAAGCTTACCAATGGAGAAGCAGAATTCCCTTGTTGAGGGAATCGTAGTCACTGCATCTCTGAGTGTATTATGACTGCACACACGCTTAACTGAAGTTCTTCACCTGTATCTCAGGTAAACCAATGCCCCCTTCTTGCTGTCTTCCAGCTGCAAGCTTTAGGTGCTCTGAAAACAGATTATGGCCCCTGCAGCTTTACATTATTTATTGATAGTAGCTGCATCTTGCTAATCTGCCCCATGCAAAGAAAGAAGCTTCCTTGTTTCAAAGTCAGATTTATCTAGACAGCTGATTCTAGATTGTTTAAAAGTCTGGCTAGGTTTGAAATATGGCAATACTTAAAAAGAAATCCAGCCTGAGTAGAGATTTTTTCTTGTATAGTAATGATTGTTTCTTAAACTTCAGCTCACTGTGGTTTTATAGCAAAGGCAAGCATAGAAACCTGAAACCATCTCAGATTAACCTGGTTGTAATTGGACTTGCTCTTTCACTTGTGAAAAAAAAAATACAGGCAATATTAAAAAAATAAACTATGATTAAGTGAGTTGAAGCTACATAGGGGCTGGGCAGGAAACAGCAAGGAGAGAGGCAGGAATGCAATGGGAGAAATCCCTTACTGGACGAAACCAGCTATTTTTTTCTTGGTGGATGCCCCACAACATTGTGGCTATGAACACTGCTGACACCAAAGGACGTCAAAAAAAATTAAGCAAATTATCAAGAAAAAAGAGAAAGAGTAGTTGATGCTTAAGTGTTTGTAGGAGGAGGAATGACTGACTGGCTCAAAATAACCAGGTGGGAAGTGAAGGGGGAACAGGGCAAGCTCTGTGTAGGTGGACACAAAATGGACCCCAAGTTCTTGGTACAATCTGTTCTGCTGTCTCTGGGACTCACTGAGTGGGGAACATGGTTAGTGAAAATAGGAATGTCATTGCTTACTGGTTCTGTATTTTTAATGGTGTAGCTGCTGTCCATTGTGTGATTACCCATCCGATCTCTTCCCTTTCTTTCCTCTTTTCTCCCTCTGTCCTCTGTGTGAAAATCACCACCATGGAAGAAGATTTGGAGTGAGCAGCAGCTGAAGAGGAATTATGGAGTGTCTGAGCCATGGGGTGGTGTCAGACTGAAATGTTACTGGTTCATGGCTCAAACAATCAGCCACTTGCAGAAGGAGAAGCTGCCCTGCTGACCATGTGCCGGGGAACAGCCCAGGGAATGTGCCACAGGGAAAGGGAGAAGAAAGATCCAAATGACAGTCCCTGGAATCACCCATGGGGGACAGGACAGTGGGAATCCTCCAGAGACAATGGATAATTCCTACTCCCTTGCATTTCTGGAGTGGAATGAGAAACTGCATTTCTGCTGATAGGTCCTAAGCATTAGAAAAGCAGCTAAGCAGAATTTCCAGAGTTAGGAAAAGCAGCTTCCGGAGTGAGCACAATGGTATCCTGAGATGAACTGTGAGTGGGTTTGCCATATGTTCTTGCCATTACTTCACGAGTCAGCATTCCATTTTCCTCTCATCTCTTCCCATTTCAAGACAAAACAAAGCTAAGGCAATGGTGTGAACACATCTGAGTTGCTTGAACAACACAGATTTTCTCATCCAGTTTGTGTGTGACTGAACTCGAGCTGCATTTCTATTGCCTCGTTTGCACAGTCTGGGGCCAACCTGGGTGTTTCTCAGTAAGAGGTACTCATTTAGCAGAACACTGATGAGCTGAACTGTTCAGGCAAATTCCCTGCACTAGCCAAACTTTCGCTTCTCATATGCTTGTGCAGCTTATCTGTTACTCTTTGAAATGCACACATGAATCTTTCCCTGCATTCTCACCTATGGCTGGATTCCAAAATTTTGACATCAGAGGTAAATACCAAAATCGAGTCCTTTAAGTCAGCTCTCTCTGTTCCCATTACTGTTGAGCTCCAGATTTCTGATCTTAGAACCTGAAGGAGAATACATATATGGTTTGTATTTGATTTATTTCTATGTTATTAAATCTTGCTTGTGCTTCACCCGGGTACATGCAACAGCGTGAGCTTATTTCATGCCACAATGGATCATGTCTTCGAAAGCCATTATTCCCATTGGAAATACTGCAGTTGCTTGCAGGCTTGGGAGCATATGATATTCCTGACTCCAGATTCTGTGATGGGAATGAAATTCATAGTAAGCTGGTAATTGCATCTGGACCTATCTGTGAAGATACAGGTGCTGAGAGACAAGCATGTCAATACTCTGTGTTTACATTTTTGCAAGATAGGAGAAATTCAATTTTATTCAGCTTTTTCCCAGTGACTTTCTGCAACTATGTATCAGCAGAACTTTTTTCACTTTTTATTTTAAAGATAAATTGCTTGGTGCACTATCAAGGATACTTAGAATTTAAGAATAGAACCTATTAGGCTGTCACTCTTCCAGAGACACAGACCGTCAAGAGTCTGAAGAAGTAGTCTTCATGTGACAGTATAATAAGGATGTCAGGCCCCCTCCCTCCTCCCCCAGTCTTCTTGAATGACACTTTCCCCAGCAGGGAAAATTAATACACTTCAAAAGTTACAACGTGCCGGAAAACACACATCAGCCATCAGCATGATTTTCTAAAATGAAGCTGTGTGGAAACCACATTCTTAATCAACTTTCATAAACCAGTTCTCTTCCTTTGCTAAAAAAAAAAAAAAAAGTAAAATTAAAAAAAAAAAGCTTCATAATGCTTTCAGTGTGTAGCATTAGATTTGCTAGTGAAGTGTGGAATATTTTTCTTCTTATGTTATTAAATTTCAAAGACACATTCCTTAGGGCTTGTCTTAAGTCTGTCATCTGTGCTGCAAGCAAAGACTCTTAACAGCTGGACAGCTCCATCCCTCCCCTTGGATCCCACCAGCAAATCCATCCAAGTGGCAGCCCCTCTCCTCGATGCAGCCTTTCAGCAGCATGCCAGGAGTGCTCCCATTTCATCTCGGCTCAGCTGGCCCCTGTCCCCTCTGCGAGGTGTTGGTGTTACTTAGCGAGGAGGGGACGTGCACACGGGGGTCCCTCAGTGGGGATGGATCACAGCCAGGAGTGGCTGCTGCCTCACAAGGGGTGGAAAACAGAAGAAAAGCCAGGGAATTTAACTATGGCAAAATAGTCAGAGGAAAGAAAAGAGAAAAAATACAGAGAAAAAGGAGATGAATACAAATAAGAGGAAAATGACAAAGGATTAAGGAATATGAATCAAGAAAATATTATGTCAACTGGAAAAGCAAACATGCTAGGAAAATAAATTCAGATAAGAGGAAACGATATGAAACAAACCCAGCAGATTCAACTATAAAATAAGAAGCAAGGTATCATTGTACCTTTTTTCTAAGGGTGTACAGAGAGCTGTATGTGCAGTGCTGCCCATCAGTGGGAAACAAGACAAACATGAGTTCAGGGAGAAGAGTGTCTGACTTTGTGAGGGTGGGAGGCTTCACTTTCTGGTACTTCTCACAACCTCAGTAGAAGTTCAAGGTACAGAGCAAGCTGAAAACAGATGTCCTTGACAACGATTCATGCCAACAAAAACGGAACATACGCAAAGCCCCTTGATGTTCATGTCACTGACCTGCCTGTGGTCAGGGAAATACTAAAACTACCTGGCAAACCATTTCCCCTATTAGCACCAGGCATGTGATACAGAATCAAAAATGAGTTAGGAAATCCTTGAACAATCCAAGAGTCCAGAATTATATCCAGGGCATGCCATGAAAGAGGTGAACCCACATTGTGAGTCTTGCAAGTGAAATGGGAAGGTCTAGAATGGTGTTAAAATAAATAAATCTGAATTACAATGTCCCAGAGCCAACCTAGCAGAACCAGACGACTGCAGCATCCTCCAAGGACTTTAAAATCCCACTGACTGAAGCAGGGCTGTCACTTATATGCGTTTCAGAAGAACTGATCAGTCACAGGGAAAACAAACACTGCCTTTGCACCGTGTTTGCCGCTGAGGAGGCAACTGGTGGTCGGTAGCAGTTTACAGCACTGCCAGTTTCCTGATTAGCTCCCTTAGAAATAAAACAAGCAGAGATGACAGATGATGATGTCCCTATCACTGAGCAATAGTTTTTGCTACACAAATCATGTTATTTTCTGTTTAGAGGAGGCAGTGTGGTTATATCATTAAAGGAATTGCTGACAGCTTCTGCTATTAATGGTCCCAAATGTGCCTCCTGCCATCTGTGATGGGCAAACGATAGAAGCAGGCAATGACTGGCTTACTGAACTACACTTAATGAAAAAGCAGATTTTTTTGAAGCACAGATCTGTTTCTTAGTGGCCCTTAAGAAAGCTCTTGATAGGAGTCATCTGCTTTGTAAAATGTGGTAATTTCACAGGGAAGAGCCACGAATTTAAGGAGTACATAAGTTTGTGCTTATGAATGTATTTTCATTATAAGCAAGTTTGGTGGGAATTGCCTGTGCTGTCAGGACAGTAAACCAGAACCAGGAGGGTTTGGCAACCTGATTCTGAGGCAATGCTGTGTCAGTTTGTACAGTCTCTGTTCATTTTGCTATAACTGCAGCTATGGGAGGCACTGCTGGGTTTAAACATTTTGATTAATTTTCTTTTCTTTTGCAATTTCGGTGTGCTTTGTTGTTTTTTTTTTTCCTAGAAGGGTATGTCAGTCAACCAAGTTGGGGCTATGATGGCAGTCCCAGATTTCTTGCATCAGCTGTTCAAAAATTTCAAAGAATCATCTTGAAAAACAGAGCAAGCTGCAAAATGGCTTGGTTGGTTTGTGGGTTTTTTTAATAAATCAACAGAACCCAACTGACTTAGTGCTTGATGATTGCTCTGAGCATTTCTGCAAGCACAGTGGAAAGGAAAAACCCATACAGGACCGAATTTCACCAAGTGGTCAAGTGCCAGCGAAGGTGGCTTTGCTGGCAGGCAAGTTAGATCTCCAATTTATCCAGCATAATGAACACATATTTCCTTTTTATTCTACACTGAAATTATAATCTATTTCTGAATAGAAGAGTTTCGCAGCCCTCTAATATACAGTCCGCTAAATACACAGTCCTTATAAAGCTTTATAAGGGTTGTAATGAGGTTCTAGTCATGCTAAAAATTGTGTCTTTATTGAAATCTACAGGTGCAGCATTGCAAGCTGGATTTGCATCTGCTTTGGCTGTTCTCAGAACGAGCATTAAAGAAACTTGCTCTGGAACAGAAATAGATGAATGTCAAACTTTTCTTAAATAAAAAGAAAGGGAGTCTTTGAAAGCGAAGATGAAGAAAGTTGTCCATTTTTTCCCCTTCTCAAGCAAACAAAGCAAATAGAAATATTTTTCTCTGCTTATGATGGAAGGATAAAAACATCACTTTAGGGTCAAGTACAGGACACAAAAGTGAACTGCTGATGTTGCAGGAAATCCTGCCATCAGTTGCAGCAGCCAGCACTCGAAAGACAGCCCTTTTCTTGAATTCATTATGCTATTCATTTTTCAAAGAAAAGTTAGGGCGGCGAGACTTGCTATGAAAAAAACCCTGTAAGCTGTAAACGGTTTTTGTACTGACACACTCTGACCCAGGAAAGCACAGAAAACAAGGTGGGTGAGGGGCAGGAAGGGCAGCATAGCTGTAAATGTTGCTTGAATCAAGCCCAATCTACAGTTCTACCACAGCATTTGCATACCATGTTATTTTCATCATGACTAATTACTGAGAAACAAAAGCAACTCATGGCAGGATAAGAAGTGTAATAAAGAAATCAGTAAAACCATCAGGTGATGTCTATTAAGACCAGATTTAAGAGGGTCATTCTTTTAATTTTAATATTGCCAGCATAAAACATAATTTAATGTAACAGAGCCCAGCTTTTATTTAGGCAGTTACCCTACTGGATTAATATCATAGTAAAAAAAAAAAAAGAAGGTCAATATCTGCATTTAACATTTCTAGTGCCATATTAATTTAAGCATGCTCATGCTCAGCCCATCTTGAGGGAGGGGAGGAACCTTTGGGGCAGTTCTTTGATTTCAGGATCTAGTCATAGGATCCCAGAAGGGTTTGGGTTGGAAAGGACCTTAAAGCTCATTTCACTCCACCCGCTGCCATTGCCAGGGACACCTTCCCTGTGCCAGGTCGCTCCAAACCCTGTCAAACCTGGCAGCAGGATAAGACATCTTGTGTTGTCCTAGAAGGATCCCCGAGCTTGGAACCTCATCCCAGGGACTCAGTGATGAGCATATGTCATCCCATCCCATGTCCATGTGCAGAGACTCAGTTCTTCCATCAGCACACTTCTGATCTTCAGCAGTGCCACACCAGGGTAATTAAAGAGGAGAATCCACCCCTGATTCCTCTCTCATGTGTCTCGGCTCTCATGTGGAGCCTCACAGACAGGAATCAGAAAGCCAAAGGTTTCCTCCCAAGGAAAAAAAGGCAAAGTGCTGCTGCACAGCCAGTGCTTTGCCATTAAATCCTCCTTACAACCACCAGAAGTGGCGGAGGAGATAAGAGAAGGGAGAGATCAAGTTCGTGCATATTCTCCTTCATTTACATTAAGTAACTTTGTATCTGACCAGAAAGCTGGCTGCAGAATACTCCGGGAAAAATCACTGGAAGGCAGATTTGCTCACAGTTCTCATCTCGGTGTCCTTTTGCACACAAAATTCCCATTAACTCGTGCATTTGAAACAGGATTCTACACAAATTTGCCCAGCATCCTCAATGTATATTCATTTAGATACCACAACAAAAACCAGTCAGTCACTGCATACTGCTCTGTGAAGACACCTCAAAAACACAACCCAAATTCTCTTTTAATTTGATATTTGAAATGTTGTGTCCACACTGGTAGAGTGGGAGGTTTCCCAGGGAATTTTGAACTACTACTACTTCCAGGTAGATAGAGGGTGGGACCAGATGATGTTTAAGGTCCCTTCCAACCCAAACCATTCTGAGATCCAGCCATCCATCCAAATATTACAGGGAAGAGCTGGGTCTGTGATAGCTGCAGATCAAGGAGGCTGTGCAAGAGCTGTCATTCCCAAGGGATTTATGTCCTGTAGTGCCCTGGCAGCAGCTGCTATGGTCACTGACAGGATTTGCTGGGGAGAGGTGTGAGTGCCTTTCCCTTCTGCTGGGGCACTGCAGAGACTTGTCAGGTGCTCCAAAGCCTCTGCAGGAAGCTGCCAGACAGAAGATTGTTTCTTATTCAAATGGGCACAAACCCCACGTGGAGAGAGAGAAAAACATGGCCAGGGAAGACATGTACAGGGTAAATAATTAAGAAAGCACAATGCTGAGAAAATGAAGCTTCGGAGAAAGCAGCAGAAATCCGTGTGCTCATTGGAATGAGAAATGTGACATTTAAATGACCCACAAAGTTTCTAGGAGCAGTCAAGGCAGGCGGGCTGTTACAGCATTTAAGGGATTTCAGCCCTCGTGCTTCAGGACATAAGGCAGTGGCACCTGCCTGAGGTTGGCCAGAACCACGCTCCCCCCTGCCACATTATTGCTGAATTGTCCATTATAGGGGTTTTAAAGCATTTTCTGAAGCATCTGCTCTTGGCTCCTGTCAAAGGCAAGGCACCTTTGCAACTCCAGATGAACCATTGCTCTGATGTGTTATGACAATTCCTCTGTTCCTACAAATGTGGAGATTAAACTCCATTTTCATTTCAGCTAAATGGTTCACTTTACAAAAATAGCTCCTGGAAATACTTGGTGGAAAAAAGAGAGGACAGTAACCTGAATATCTTGCCACTACGATAATTAAAATATAATATCAAGGGCTTTGCCTAGAAATTATTTTAATCGGAATTGTATTATACTGTGCAGTGTAATGGCAGGCCATAGATATTCCCAGTCAATTGACAACCCATCACAGTGGATGCAGGAGATTAGTTCGATGCTTGTTTAGTTACTCCGTGGCCCACTGTGACAAACCCTCTGAAAGGTGAACCTGGATTGCAACAGTCCTTGAAAGTAAAGAAAACATTAACTAGAAAGCCAGGACGAATTTAGCACGGCTGACAGTGCCAAAAGAGTTCCTGGCAAGAACAATGAAAAATTATCCCTGGGGTTTAAGCTAAAAAAGGGCACTGAATGATTTCCGAAAAAGTGGAAACTCTTTTGATTTTAAATCCTTGTAAAGCAAAGTCAAGTTGAAGCTGTCACTTTAATCTGAATGGAAGTTTCATTTCAAATCCCTCACAGCCTATAATGTTCTCATTTTAAAGGTTAAACAAGCAGTAGAAGCACAAGTTTATTAACCCTTGTCTTCCCCTCTCCCAAACCCCAAACCATCTAAACATAAACCAGCCTAACTAGCTGGAGGCCAAATTTAACTTGGTAGCTGACAGCTGGTGGAAACACTGTAGAGCAAGAAAACAGGAGCCCTACCAAAATGAAAAATGACGTCTTAGAAGATTTAGTTCATCTTAAACTCCTGGCATCAGCTGCTTCATAAAGGAGAGAGAGAGAGAAGGAAAAGTTCTTTGGAGCACTTTAACAGACACGAACATAAGGAAAATGTCTTGTTCCTCTTTGCCAGTCTGATCTGTCAGAATGAACAATTCCCAATCCAAATCAATCTCCTCCTCCTACTTTATCAAAATACTTTGTTTTACAACATGCGGGCTAAGATCATTTACAGCTCTCCCGAGTCCTTTTTTCCCCCTGCAAAACCTGGGAGATATATCTCTCTTCCCTCCAGAAGAGGGAGGACTTATGCTAATTAAATTGATTTCCCTTTAGGAAGGGGGAATGTTCTTCTCTACTGTTGTTTTCATTACAGTATTACAAGCTCTCCTCTTCTACACAAAGCAGGAAACACAAATGACCTTTTCCATGTACGTGAGAATTGCCAGGCAGCGCGGATAAAGATCCACAGGGTCGGAAAGACACACAGGACGTATAGAGAGGGAGGAGGAAATATTTCACTATAAGTAAGAGTATAAAAATTCTCAGTATGTGAATGTTTTTATGGGCTCCCAGTGAAGGAATGGCTTCCAAGAAGCCATCCATAAGTGAAAAGCTAAGCATCACCCTATCGAGATAGACCTGTTACTGCTCTGGGTTTATTATTTACTTCCCTGACAGCTGCCACTCTCTCTCTCTCTTTTATCAAGGCAGCCACTCACTGGCAGGCAGCCTCTCTCTTGATTTACATCATCTCGAAATCTGTGTCACGTGGAGCTGAATGACGACTTCACATCTATTATCAACCTGACCCATTTCCCTCTTCTGAAGAGGAAGGGCCATACAATAAGGGGAACGTCACAAAACTACTGCTCTTCAGCCCTGAGAAAGGAATGAAGCTTTTCTCAGAGAGCTGAGGGTCAACATGGCATCCATCCAAGGCAGATCTCCTGCTCAAGGAGATTCATGGGTTTGTCATCAATAAAGAAAGGCAAAATGACTTGCTCTGGTCTGACTCTTTCCCCCCAGGTGCTCTCCCAGGAATCACTGCATAAAAAGGAATGACTTCTGCAAGTTACCTCAGCTTTGGGCAAGAAAATGTTGGGTTGTTCTGCATGAAGTTTGCTCAGGCTGCTTATCTAAAGCTCTGGGCACCTTCAGCATCCCAGTCTAAATAACCAGAAACCACAGCCACAACTGAGGGGCCAACAGCATAGAAATACTTCCCAGAAGACTTCAGCACCCTTCATTCCAGCTGAGAACTCTGCGAAATGTGTTGGTTTAGGCTGACTAACACTGAAAAATCGGAATGAAAGTGTTGATACATGATGTCTCAGTAAGGTTTCAGGTTCAAAACTAAACTTTTGAGTGGATTTGTGTTGGGACAGGAAACAATGTGACACATGGGAGAGTGAGGCACTCCACTCTCCTTGCAGACATCCAGCAAGAGGCAAGAGGCAGAAGGCAGAATTATCAACACCAACTTGGTAATTCAGGAAAAAACCCTCAAAGGGGATCCCTAGTATTTTAAGCTCCACTAAGAATATGTTGGAAATCTCATCACATCAAGCCTTTTAGATCCTGTAATATCTCCATTGTTAAGCCCCATGTTTGCCACTGGGGAAGCACAGCTACAGCACTGAGGGGTTCCATGTCTGTAACCATTTGTAATTAGGGAGTTTTCGTATAGAACAGAGATTTTCTGCATTTTGTGACCAAGCTGACCAGAACAGCAGTGGGGGTAAGAGAAAGGAGTACAACTTCCACAAAGTTACGAGGAGGAAAAGCGATGTCTACAGTGATAACCTGACCTAAAGGAGCAATCACATGGCCCTGGAGGCAAGAGAGAAGCCTCAGGATGTGTCCGGAGGCCTGGAGCCAACTGCTCTGGGAGCAAGGTGCCCAATGCATTCCCCTTATGTGAATCTGCTCCAAAATGTCCTTCAGCTGAAGTAACTTATCTGGCACTGCTATTTATTTTTCAAAGAAAAGTTAAGGGGACGAGACTTGCTATGAAAAAATCCTGTGAACTGTAATCAGGACACCCCTTCACTCTTATTGCTGCAAAAACATTTCCATTAGAAATGCAAAGCCAACAGTCAAATGTCAAAAAAGGGTTATTTACATCACAAGAAGCAATTCCACATCATTTGAAATTTTCTGTCTGCATTTTGTCTTATGTCCTGGAATTGAAGCTGTTAAATTAGGTTAGAATCCTGTCCATTAACTGCAGAACTACTCATAATTTAATCCCCTAATAACATTAAGAGTGCAGTAGGATCCTTCCAAACTAAAGGTAGGATGATCTATTAGCATTTCAAGTGTGTTTTCAGGCAGAGTGACTGATAATAATATAAACAAATTCTATAAAGTGTGAGTACTTTCAATACATTATTTACTGAAACCTGAAAGCAGAACCACTGCTTCATCAAAGGTACAGCTTAGGCTGTTTAGGAAACTTCTGCAGGATTTATTAGCAATGAAATTAAAACTATTATATAAGGAAATATGAACTCTGGGGAACACATTCTTCTGAAATAGAAGGATACAGTTCATCTAAAGGCTGTCTGAAGCGCCTTTTTTTGGTGCACTGTTTGTAAGGCTCTTGCATAAGTAATAAAAACAGAACAACTTTTTCTGCCTTTTAAGATGTTTCTATGCCAGAGCAACCCCACAGGTGAAGCCATGTGCATTTAAAAGGCTACTGTGTGTTGGAATCAACGTGCATAAGTGAATATTAAAGAACAGTGAAAATGAGTCGGGAGTTAGCATGTTAGTTAACATTTTTAAATTAGTTGGTTCCAGGAGCTATGGCCCATCAAGAGAAAATAAGCAGAAGAGCACCATATAGTTACATGTAGGATGAGAACTAAAGCACAGGTTTTACTTTTCATGTGGTCTCAAACATGCATATTTAAAGTACATGAAAAAATCTGTCCATTTTTTACCACTTGCAACAGAAAACAAAATCCACGGCTCCACTTCAAGATGGAAATTACATTTGTGAAAATGTATTCTTCCATAAATGACTCCTAAAATGTTTGAAACAATAAATCATCTCCCTTTTTCAGCTATTTCCACCTCCTTTTACTGTCTTAGTAAGTTATCTTTGCAATAGTTGGGTTTTTTTAACCCAGGCTAAGAAAGAGTCCAGGACTGATGAATTTAAGAAGTGTTTCTGGCTCTGCTGGTAGCCCTCAGGCCCCACTGAGGGCACAAGGGGATGAGCAGGCAGTCAGGAGTGATAGCCCTTCTCTTATGACCTCCAGTTTTCCTGACAGACAAAACACCTCACAGAGTTGTAAGATAAAGGCCTGGGATGATTTTTGAGGCCACAAAGACTCTGAAAGTCATTTTTATATTCTTTATAATGGTATAAAAAAGCAATACCAGTGCTATAAAATGACTTTGTGAAGAATCTCCCCTGATCTTCACACTCCAGACTCTCTGTCACAAGCACAAGTCTAATGTTTTCATTCATCATCTCAGCCTAGATAAAAATGATCCATTTTTTGAGGAGCTTATTGTCTTTGGATTACTTCTTCTAAACACAGAGCCTTATCTATTCAAGGTGGATGCCTGGCTCAACCATGACCTTGTCAATCTCATTAAGTCTTGAATGAATTTTCTCAAATTTTCTTATCAATCAAGGTAATTGCTTCTTGCAGGAAATCCAATCTTCTGTTAACCACATCATTACCTGGTGATCGAAGTCCTCAAACTCTGTGTAAGCTGGAATCACTCAAATTACCCAAGAGAGCAGAGAAGCCTAAATTCATAAAAATCTCTACATGTCATTTCCATTTCAGCAACTATTCCACAGTTTGTCCAGTATCTTGAAATACTTCTAAGAATTAAAAATACTTTCACATCACAGTTTAACATCAGGCCTTAGAGTCATAAAAGATGACACTATCCTTGCAAAAGCTGTGTAAGATGAGAACAGGAAAAGAAGGAATGAAAAAAAACCTCTAGAAGAAGGGGATTTTTATCAGAGATCTGAAGACTAAAGTAGATAAAAGGGTCCCTTCATAAGAGAAGTCACGGGGCAATATAAGAAGACGGGGCAAAAGGTCCTTTTAACCTAAAGCCTCCCTGCCTGGGAGAGAGTGTAAGAACAGTAATGCAGTGATCCCTCCTCAGAGCAGCTCCCTGGCCATCAGCAGCTTTCCTGAGCCAGGCAGCCCTGTTATATTTAACAGCCCACACTGGATTTTTCTGTTGTGATTCCACCCAGCTGATTTGAACCTACAGAAGCTTTTAGCACATGCAGTATCTCCATCCCTATTTTAGCCATGAGTGGCTTGGATGCCGTGCTAATTCAGGCCACAGATGAAACACTTAACTTTGAAATACAGGAAGGTAATTAAGAAGGAAGGTTTGGGGAGGGCTGGAAGCAAGTAAGGAAACTTGCTCTTCTGTTGATACAGATCACAGACAGATTTACCAAGAGGTGCCCTACTTTCAGAGAGATTGCATGTGTTTTTCTCCTACCAACACAACAGCAAGCGCCAGGGAGACTGGTGTTGTGTGCTAATAATTCAGAGCTTTTATGAATGAAAAATATTTATTTCACAGGCAAAAAATAAGTAAGTGCTTCCAGTACCAATTAATATTTTTTATTTTCATTTACAGCTCTGAACTTTATTTGCAGTATTTGAGAAGACAATATAGTAACATAGAGATTTGCCTTATCGTCTCTCCTAAGGATCTTGGCAGGCATCCTTGTCCTATCGAGTTGGTGGGAATGCCATCATTGCCTTCAGTGTGGCCAAGGTATCTGCTAATGGTGTGTCAATCTGTTTCAGGTCCCTGAACAAAATCAGTAAATTCCTCCTCATGTACAAATCTCACGTGATTGAGCACACAAACAAATGTACGCTTTCAGTAAATTCCATAATCATATATCATGTATATATGGACTGTCTACAAACTTTAATGTAAGAAAATATGCAATTCAGCCAGCCTCCTGAATGCCTCCCAGTTCACCCACTAAATAGGGACACAAGTGCTGGGGGCACTGACGTTCTCTGTGGAGGAACAATTCATAATCATTCATAAAACTGGCTGGGCAATACTGAGTTCCAACACAGAGCTGCCACATAGACACTGCCAGAGGATGTGTGAAGCCACCGCCTGGAGCCATCTCAGTGTCCAGAAGGACCAGGCATTTACACGCTGAGCAGAGGTATCCACAGCCTGGCGACAATGTGGGATTTCACTGGTTTGGGAGAATTACAACCTCGAGTCTTCTGGAAAAGACTCAGAACAGACCTGTGACAGACCTGGGAGCTAAGGCAGATCTGGGAGCTAAGGCGGATTGAGGAGTTAAAGCAGATTGGGGAAGCTAGGGAAAATCTGGGAGCTAAGGTAGACATAGGAACGAAGGCAAGATTGAGGACCTAAAGCAGACCTGGGAGCTAAGGCAGACCTGGGAGCTAAGGCAGACCTGGGAGCTAAGGCAGATTGAGGAACTAAGGCAGATTGAGGAGCTAAGGCAGACTGAGGAGCTAAGGCAGATTGGGGAGCCAAGGCAGACTCTTTGAGTGGTGTGAAGTGGGAAGGTATTTTCCCTCTTGCGAGGTCCATCTGGAACTACATTTGTCCAGTGCCCAGGGCCACTCCACATCGCCAGTGGGATCTTGGCACACCCAGATCCAGACCCCAGCTCCACTCTGGACAGCTGCTGCATTGTGATTACAGTCAGAGTTGTGGTATTTCCTTCCCCTTCCCCCACCAGTAACCTCAGGCTGTGGCTGAAACAGAGTAATGACTTTTATGAAGGCTTTTGTAGACAGATCACTAGGGAGAACAGAAGCTCCGTTACCATCAGAGAACTGCAGCTCTGTGCCTGAGGACGCAGGAACAAGAAAATGACTGTGATTGTACTTTACAGTTCACCTTAGACAACACAAGGAGCACGAGGAACCCAAGGACACAGGCAGGAGACACACGAGTGAGTGACACAGAGACACCAGCCACTTTATTTTCCCTTTCACCTGACCTGTTATAGCTCTTGCTCTGGTCTCATAAGGAAAATAAAGGTTGCATTTCCAGACAGCCTGCACTCACACAATGACTATATTTAAGCCTGAGAAAGATTTTGGTCTGACTGCAAAATTTCAAGACATGTTTTGCATTAAAAGTAAGACAAAGGCAACCACAAGGTTTTCAGCTTTTCAGAGGCAGAATTCAGTACCCGTCTAAGGCAGGAAAGGAAGGCTTTCCACTTGCAAACTCCAAGGCAGCTCTGCAGAACCTGGGGAATCCTTACAGGATTCATTTCAATACTATTAACTATGAGTAGCCAATCACTGGCAATAAACTAAACCCGAGAGAAACAGCAGACAGAAAAATCCAAATAAAGATCCCAAAATGCAATAAAGCAGCAGCTTCTTTTTTAAGTGGAAGGAAAAGATGATGTGGGTGCATAAGTGCCCTGAAGAAGGCTGCAGAAATGAGTATGTCCAGACTTAAAGCTGTCTGTTCAGAGAAAGATTCCCAAATTACTGTTTCATAGAAGATACTCACAAAAGGAGCTTCATCCTTCCCTCTCCCCTCTGTCTCTCACTGAAGGTGAGAGCTGGGCCTCTCATGAGCACACAAGTTTGAGCTTGGGGCGTTGGATGGCATCCAGCAAAACCCATCTCCCTCCACCAGCCTAAAAAGGAAATGAAGAGAGCCTGGCCTCCCAAACCCAGCTTAGTTTATGGAGTGGAAGCCTTTAAAAGCTCCTTCTGGAGATGCTTAATCCAGTCTGACAGGCATCTCACATGCCTGCAACAATGACAGGATCTCAAGAAATGACATTATTATACAGTGAGAGCTTTATTTTATCAGTTTTTATTAGCCCAGTCTAAGAGCTGGTATCCCCCCAGGGACCTCAATCAACGATCAGGTTCTATTCAGCACCAAAGTGTATTTTTACATAGCTGAGAGTAGGATCCCAATAAACCGCCACACCATTTCTGTGTGCTAAGAACATACTGCTGACATTTAAGATTGGTTTATTAATATCCTAATTTTTTAAAACTCCTATAGCAGTGTGTTTACAGATGCAGAATTCAACCTTTGCTTTAATTATTGATGAACACTGTTGCTACTTTGGTGTTTCGTATTTTTCGATGATAGACAGAAGTCAAGCATTAAAAATATTCACTTGAAATTTCCTTTTTCTAATGTTTAATGTTCTTTGTCTGTAGGTATGGAATTACCTGTAAAGCTAATTCCAAAGTAAAACTAATTATAAAATTATTGCTAAATAAATGATTGCTTCTTTGTTGCTCATGCATCATATAATTAATACTATGATGTGATCTAACATATTAAGGAAATAAGAATTTGCCATCAGCAGGCTGAAAGAAATTTGTTTATTAGTTTACTGTGATTCAATTTATGAGAATGTGCTTCAGTGATCTTTGCAAAAGAACTTTAATTGGAAATGAGTATCACAATCTATTTACCACACCACTAAACTCAGTCTGCTACAGTTCATTTAAACTACACCTGCTACTTAATTTTCCAGTAAGAGAAAAACTTTGAATTAATACAATAAGGAGCAGTTAGAAAGTAGGCCCAGTATGCTGCTATTGCAATCAAGGTGTGTGCCCTTATGAAATTCTGTGAGGAGCTGTGTGCAGAGTTTATTTCAGCCTGGATCCAGCCACTGTGCACTTTGATTGCTGCTTCCAACATGCAGAGTCTGTGCCTGCAAGATCTAAAATCCACACCCAGTGTGCACATTCAGGAGAAATATTTCCACACTTGGGACCATGGATGCTCCTGCCCTAAAGCGAGGGCAAAAAACCCAAACCGGCCTTTTCCATCTGTGTGATCTCTGGCGAGTTAAACTGGGGAGCCGCCTCCTGTGCTCCTGGAGAGGGGAATCAAGGAAGGAGACAGACTTTAACACCCTCATGGCCTAATCCCTACATTTAAGCAAGAGTCAGAGCAGTCCTGAAGGTCTTGGAGTCACTGGAAACTGTGTTAGTTGGGATCTTTTCCCAAGGACATAAAGCATATGTGCCACCTTTGGTAGGCAAGGGGTCCCTTTCAGGTGGCTGACCAGGGATGAAGAATGAGCTGGATCTGTGTATTGTGATAACACTGGCAGGGAATTGAGGATAGCAGCCCTCCTGCCAATAGATGGAGGGAAAATGTCTTGCCAGGTTCACCTGGCTCAAGGCAGGTCTGAGCCACAGCATCCCAGGGCTCAGCTCAGCAAGAACCCCCCACTGGGGCTAGGGAGGTTTTTCCCCCCAGTAATCATCACACGAGCAGCCCCCCATCCCCCTTTTCCCACTTGCCAGTCATTTCTCTGCAGCACTCTTATCTGCTCTCGATTTGGTGAAGTTCCTCAACAGTGAGCCTGCTAAAAATACATATATATCCTGATGTAATATGTTTATCCTGATTAAAGAACAGGACTGCAGTGCAACGCTGTAGTTTCCTTCATAAAGCCTTCTCCATTTTAACACGACTAATGAATAGAGTTCTTTGAACGTGATTACCCTTTGTGTAATACTTTAAGAGATTCTGAAAAATTAATTCTTTCACAGGTTATACTCGTAACATTATAATTTTTTATTAAAGATGTTTTGTGGGGTCAACTTCTGACCCTGCATTTTGGAAAAATGGAAGGCATTAACTACTGCAAAGTTATCACAGATTTATCACATCAAGAAAAGCTGGTATTGCACAGCCTCAGTGGGAGCTTCGCCCTCTGGCTAGTCACACTGCCTCTGACACAATTATTTTTTTCCTCTAGAAACAGTGATTTGTCAAAATTGAAACTGCTCTCCCAAATGAAGAGATTTCGAGTGATTGCCAGACCTGGAAAAATGTTGCGAAAAATTTAGGAATGACTAGAATGTTCCCTCTGATTTCTTTGGGGTGAGAAATGTTAAAGGGCTGTTTGCATAAAACTGCTTTTCATTTTGAAATTTAATTTCATGTCTGTGTCCAAAAAGGTGAACTATAAAATGAAAAAGAATAAAGATTGTAAGGAGACACTTTGAAAATATCAAGAAGTAAATATTTTCACTGGCCACATGATTTTTTCCCCTGCTCTCTGAGAATGTATGAAGACTGTCAGATCACCTTTTATCTCAAGTGGGGATACCCTGGAAGTGTCCAAGGCCAGCTTGGATGGGGCTCGGAGCAACGTGGGATAGTGGAAGGTGTCCCTGCCCATGGCTGGGGGTGAGACTGGGTGGGCTTTGAGGTCCCTTCCAACCCCAACCATCCTGTGATTCCAGGATATTCTTAAAGGAAGGGGTGAGTGGTTTCCACTGAGCCTTGCCTCTATCCTGTGGCTTTTCAGTGAGTGCAGAAAGGGCAGGAGAGCTGCCAGCAGAGCCAGGCACTCGGGAGGGCTGGGATGTGCTGAGGATGGAGCAGCTCTGTGATGAGTTGTGCCAGTGCTCCCCTGCATCGGAGATGAAGGAAAGCCCTTTGCCAGGGCCCATTTCCCCCGACTTTGTGCATGGGCTTACGAGTTGGACTGTTACATTACTTTTCCTGCTCTTAAATTGTTCCCTGCTGGCTTGTGAAAGTATGATTAATATTCTTCAGGCATCTGTTATTAATTCTTCATTACAGTGTAGTTGCACAAAAGGCAAGGGGAATATTATGTCTGGCTTGTTGCACCTCACCAACCATTTCAATAAATATCTTAAAGAACAGAGCGTGTGCAGAGAATGAAGAGTACCAGGGACTGCTTACACTTTGCACTGCAAAATAGATCACCAATCTGTCTGATTTAACAAAAAAATAGTACAGAGCAGAGTTAAATCACAGAGTTGCATGTTGGAAGTACAGTAGTGTGAATGTGCCTTAATATATTCAGCACTGAGACGGATATGTATTATATATGTTATTTATTTTAGCTGCACAAAGGCAAAAAGGTGGCTTTTATATGCTGTACTGTTCTAATAAATATCATGGTTCCAAAACTAAATTATGAATGGCATTAAAAATGAAGTGCACCCAAAACACACAACCTGTACATAAAGAATATCCTATGGGGAGAAAAAGAGCTAAAAGAATTCACCAGTGAATAAATGCAGCACAGCATAATTACAGGCTCCTGTGTTTTTCAGCCAGGGTACAATCATACAGTTTACTCAAAAGTCTTCTAATAGCCTCTGGGTACATACTGCATTTAGGAGAAAGCTTTCTATTGTGAGCTCTCTCCCCTCCCTGCCTGGCCCTCCACACTCTTTAAAGATACTTTTGGGAAAAAGTCTGCACTTGAAAGGGGATGGAGCAGATTCTGGGAGAAATAATTGGCTTTTCTGAAGTTCTAATTTTGACCATTCTGCCTTTCTCAGATCCTCCCAAGTCTGAATTCCACTGATGCTCATAGCTATTTTTCACTTGACTCTGACTGACCTTGGACCACATATGTTTTTGCTAGGTCGCAAATTTATTTATTAATTATCTTTCCCTGGCTATTAAAAAGAGGAAAATATTAATAATTAATTTATTCTAAGCTGTCGCCTTACTATTTTTAGGTAAGGCAATTTAGCAAATCAGTCCCTTTACAGACATGTAATCCAATATGTGCGATCACACACATTTTGTGCCACGTGGGCCCCCTTCCCCTCGTTTTCTACCTCCTGGCAACACAGGAAGAGCAAGGATACAAAGGACCAATTCTGCAAAGTTCTAATTGTTATTCCCAACTTTTAGGGAGGAATAATTCAGAAGTAACGTGACATTCTGTGTGCAGCTCTGTTAATGCTGTTCATTAGGGTTTCAGCTATTCCAGCATCAAGCCCAACGAGAGCAGGTCCTGTTAATGTTTTCCCTGCAGGTCACAGATACTCCTGAAAACACTGTCAGTTTTGGGAGATATATAAGCATTTATACACAGTACTTTGAGTCTTTATTTTGAGACTTCTATGACACAGGAAATAATCACATTGGAAATTCAGTCAGAAAGATCTTTTATAGAGATTATTGACTTTAAAAGGACCCAAATAGAGTATCTTAAATCCATTTGTCATTGATACAAACGGATTTCCCTTTTTCTTGCTTTGATCAATGGGAATTTGGTAGTTTCTGAGGGAGTTAAGCTTTCCAAAGCTCTCCAAAGGCAAAAAAAAAAAAAAAGCTGCTACAGGTTGTGTTTGTGGAAGCACCAACTGGCAAGAATGATAAAATGTGACTGATTTCTTAAAGCATGAAATCAAAGCTTGCTTTGTTCAGAGCATTAGCACATTTTCTTTTGACTGTGTATTTATTATAGAAGGTGCACTTTAAAAAAAAGGATAGATAGAATAAAGTTATTGGGATTGAGATCATGGGGATACTGAATCAAACCCAGGTTCACCCAATTAACCACTAACAGAGGTTTGTATTAAGATACATTTTAAAGCAGTCTTGGGATCTGAAAATAAACTGTCTAGATAAGAGTCTGAATGGGCTCAAGAATACTGTTATTTTTCATGAATGCAGGTAGAGTGGCTAATTCCAAGTACAGGACTGGCCATGGATAAAGCCAGTTTGCTCCCCCGACAGAAGTGGATTACAGAGGACACACATTCTAATGAGAAGTGTTGCAGATGAACACTCCTGAGGTGACAACGAGACGAGAGCTTGCTCTCCAAACTCTACTCTCTCTCCCAACCCCTCTTCCTCCCCCCGCCTTGGCACTCCTAAGAGCTCTCAATCACTCCTTTCTGTTAAGTACTTGCTGTCTCATTCCCCTCCTGCTCATTCTTTCCCTGCCTCAGCTCCTCTTTGTTCCCTTAGCAGCGGATTAAATGTTATTTCTCTCTCCCTCAACAACCGACCTCATCTCCAAACAGGACCTGCAGCCTTTGCCATCCCTGCTGTGGCATCCTGGCAGCTCCAAGTGCTGCCTTCAGAGGAGGAGCAGCACTGCAGTGTTTATTGATGCACAATTCCCAGTGCCCAGGGAAGCAGCATGGCCAGGCTGAACCAGGACAAGGTGAAAGGGTCCTTCCACAAGGAGCAAGACACCCTGACTTTTCCTTCCAGGCTCTTGCCATCATATTAATTTGCCATGGAAGGTAAAAGCTCAGGATTAAACTGTACAAACATGAAAGATGGCCATGGACCACTCCAGAACATGCAAGTATCTATGTTATATGTCATCTTAAAGAAATCTTTAATCTTCATGAGCACAAGTGAGAACTCCTCCAGTCTCACATCTCAAAGGTGAGGTACATCTCACCCCACATGGCCTACCTACAGGTTATATGTCCAGGTTATACTTGTTTTTTAAAACAATTTTGGGATGAGATGAGTAATTATTCAGAAAATAGCTCTTTCTCTCTCCAGAGACCACATAGGGAGCAACTTCCAGATGATTAGAGTCAGCTGAGATGGAATCTTTCACAGACAGATGAACAAATTGTACAAAGCAGAAAGATTTAACGGAATATTTTGCCTGATTCTCAACTGAAACATGTTAATTGGCTGTTATTTGCAAACTACTGAATTGTTTAAATGTAGTTAAACAACAGAATGTAGTTAGAGAAGCAACTTCTATTTTACTTTGAAGCACTGATGTTCATTTGGTAAATTTTGGAGAAGTCAGACATAAGTTGGAATTGCCTTTTAACACAAAGACACACGTTTAATACTATTCTTTCTCACAAGATGCATGGATTCACAGGAAAAATTTCTTTTGTAAGCAATAACCAGTTCAGTCTTAAATGACTGATCTTCATACCACAAAATAATCTCCTCACATTCAATATAACAGCCAAACCTGGCAAAGAGAAATACTGAGGAAATGTAGTTACAGCTGACATGAAAATATAAAAGAGATCCAACAATATAAAATAAGCAATAGAGCTTTGATAAAGGAGTGTGGTGAACACAATTCAGAAATATTCATTCATCAGATAGGTCTGGAGAAGTCTGAAGTGACATTCTGAATTTGGATTAACTGCACAGGTTTTGATCTGTCTCTTGCTACTTCACCTAGGATATGTACCAGAGAAGGTTTTCATATAACTCAAATGAGCACACAGGATACAGAAAGAGTAAGAAAATTCTGTTTCAAAAATCAAATGTGAACAGATACATGGACTGTGAAAGTTTGGATTCATATTGCATATCCTGGGTGTGAAAAGATGTAACTTAGAGATTCAAAGCAACTCCAGCTACAGCTCATCTGCAGGAATATGCTGAATTTGTTACTTTACTCATACTGAGTGAACAGTCTTCCTTTACAAAAAGGTCCCTCTTAAACCAATGAGTCTGCTCTAGAGGTAACAACATCACACCAGTGTTCCTCCTGAGGAGATACAAACACATCACAGATGGCTGGTACAGATAATCCCCACTATCTGCAGTGCACAGTGATGAGCACTGGTCATCCTGATGCCGATTCTTGGTTAGACAGATGCAGATGACAGATGCATGTCAATGACAGATTCCCACGACATGCCAAAGTGGCATTAGTGTTCTCATGAAATCAAAGGCGCTAAAAAAAAAAACATTTTTTGCTTGGATTAAACATTAATATGCCTTGACATCTTAAAGATTTACTGCATGTTTATTGCAATCAAACTTCCCACACAAAGAGAGGTAAGTTCTGAATGAGGGAACAGCCTCTCCTCTGGTAGGCCAGCCAGAAACACTTCGCCTTTTGGAGTATGAGAACACTACTACAGAGCACTTCCTGAACTCTGAACTCATTTATTTTGCACTGACCATTACAATTCCCCACTCAGGAACATGTTGGAAAGGATCTGCTCTTCTCCTCATTTTTTGGGGGACAACCTTAAACACAGAAGAAATTCTCTGTAGAACGGCTCATCAGGGATTTCAGAGCAACCCACTGCACTGATCACAGGCAGGGTTCCCTGATCATGATCTTCCTCTCCTGCTTCCAACACATCAGGCCTGAGAAAGATGCCTATGATCACAGGCTGAATGATTTGGGTAGGAAGGGACTCTAAAGCCCATCTTGTTCCACCCTCTGCCATGGCTCCCACTATCCCAGGTTGTTCCAAGCCACATCTCAACCCAGCCTTGAACACTTCCAGGGATGGAGAATCCACAGCTTCTCTGGGCAACCTGTGCCAGGGGATCACCACTCTCAGATGGGAAGGAGTATCAATGCTCTTTTCAAAGTTCCTCATGCAACTTCCTCTGGAATACCGTAAACTGTAGTTGAACTGCTTAGTTTAAGTGGAATAGCTGGCAAATCCAAGAGGAAGATCTAGGAAATGAGGAGCCTGGAAGATGTAATGTAGCAGATCCAAACTGGGGTCTGAGTGAGGATGAGTCTGATGTGATAATGAAAGCTGCAAGAGAAAAGGTGACGTTTTAAGTGAAAGTATGAATTAACCAATTATGAATAAACATAACCTAAAAAGGAAAAGCATTAGTCACCTGAAGACTTCAAACAGCCTTCCAGTAGAAATAGTGAGGAGCAAAAAAGAAAAAAAAAAAGCTAAATTTTGTTTTAAAAAGAGCTTGAAACGTTATGCTTGTGGAATAAAACCATCTATGATTGCTACCCTAACAATGACACCACAATATCTGTGGGTTAGGACATCAATTGATTTTCAGTGGGAGTCGAGGTGAAACCAGTCCACTAAACAAACCTCTGAAGAGTAGAGAATGATGGAGCACAGGAAAGGTCAGTCTGCTCCAAGAAGGTGGGAAGCATTCCAGCCTAGCTTTCACTGGCTAGCTGAACCCAGTGGTTTTCCAGTCCTTTCAGTGGAAACCCTCAGTATGGCATTCAGCTTTTCACTCACACACGTGTTTAGGCAGTTTTCAGTGACTGAGAATTGCCAGGCACATCAGGAGTCACTTGCCACCCAACCTTTCTAAAGGTCGGTAAGTTAATGGATCTAACATTTAGAGACATGTTTTACCCTTTGTACATCCCTGTTAACTTCCACAGAGTAGCAATGGGCAAGATTGCTGCAAACCTCCTTCCTTTGGTTAATTTATCTGTAGAAAGACGTAGAAAATCTTGCAATAGAAAAAGCATTTCATTTGAGAGGGAGAGGCAATGGACACAGACATTATAAGCAGAGAAGATGGAAAGGCAAATAGGAAGGGAAAGATATGAAATAGAAATGTTTTGGTAATAAATGCCAGCCTACCTGAATTGGAAGGCAATGAAAAGAAAAAGCAGATTTAAAACAGATGCAAATAACAATATTTTGAATTGCTAAAGATATTGTTTTCCCTTCGGAATAACTGTTTTATCATACACGTTAAAATGTGTGATTTGCTTCATTAATCACACTCATTTCCCTTCCAGAGGTAGGCATATGATCACAACTTGTTTCACAGGACTGAGATAAAAAGGTTGAGCTTTTATTTTCTTTCATTTGAATGTTCAGTCTGATTACTGTGAAAAACATTTCCACCCCAAAAAGTTTAAATGCTTTGTATCTGAATGCACAGGCCGCAATAGCCAGCAGCATCTTTCACCTATCCGTAGTTTCAATTCCAAATTCCCTTTTTGACTTGGGAGAGATCAGTGATTTATTACTCTACAGGTTACCAAGAATAAAGGCTCTGATTCTAGATTTTTCAGCTTGGAGAGAGCAAAACCAACTGCAATATGAGTTACAAGGGGAAGAAGAGGAGCACAACCCAAGGCAGGCCCACAGAAATGCTTTTAGTTAAAACAACATTTACTAATGGAGGGATTAATGAGGACTCAAAAAAGCCCATTGTGGACAAACTGAACGGAGCCCAACATTAAGGGTCAGAAATCACAGGGACATTACTTACTGAATGATCAAAAGAAAGGAATGGCAGGTCATTGTAGCAGAGAAACTGAGAAAGGTAAAGTTCAGCAATTCTACAGTTTAAATGCTTCTCCCTTAAGATGAGTTAAGTGAAATTCATTTAGTATGAAGAAATCTTCTGAATTTACGGGCAGAATTTGTCTTTGTGCAGCTCCCAAGGAGAAAAGGCAAGCGAGATCGCATTGAATAACAATCAAGAAGAGAAGAGGAAAATTTTCAAAGACAAAAGAAGTTGGTGGAGGACTGCCTGGAAAAGGGGGTTATCCTCTCTGCAAAAAAGAACTCTGGATGAACAACAGGTAGAGCTTCAAAATATTTTTCAGTTAATACATTACTCAATCCAGCCAGAACTGTTTTCACAAAGGCAAATGAGTTCAGTGGTATTTATCACTGAAAGTATTGCTTGACTAAGAAATTATAGAGGATTCATTAAAACTGTGCTCTCGGGCAGGTGTTTTTCCTGGAAACTAAAAGGAGCTAAGATAAATCTTTAATAAAAAAAAGGAAAAAAACTATACAAAAGGAAGAAACAGAAGTCAGATTCACAGCTGGTATAACCAGGAAGGGATTCTTTGTCTTCCCATTGAGGACACGCTTATGTGAAGTAGCTGCCCAATGAAAGCAGTGCCCTTCTTTTTCTCACCTATTCATCATTTCTACTTTCCTCCAGTCCTCGTTTCATTCCACTGCAAAAATAAGCAGAAGAGAAAGGGAGAAAAAGGCACTTGTCTCTCTCAGGTTTTCCCATTGTTCCCTGCCCATCATCCACAAAGCCAACGCTACTGGACTTTTTTTGGATTTTACTTTTTTCCACAAATGATATCCCAGTAGCAAAATCTCTGCTTTCCAGATGAAGAATGTTCGTGACAAGCCTCTGGCAGAGCTGCAGCTGGGACACAGCTCCTGGCTCAGCACAGGAATTACCTCGACACAGCAGCCATGGGTCACGTCCCGGCTCTGCACTGAGCAGGTCCTGCCTGCTGAGGCAAGGGCTCTTTCTTGGTGTGCTTAAAAAATCCTGGCCTGGATCTCCAGCCCTTGCACAACAGTAGACATGCTCTGGAGTTACACAAATATCAACTCTCCATGGAGGAAAACGGCACAGAAAAACAGGACACAGCTTTTCAGCATGAGAAAACTGAAATTCACATCTCCAAGTCAAGTGACCTCAGCTGAGGTTCTTGTTTATTGCTTTAAATGTCTATCTCTGAAAGGTCAAGCCTGCATGTACCTGATTTCTTCAGCATCAGCTACAGCATCCCTTGAGCTGTGTGTCTTTAGTCCTGCAAAGCAGAGGTGACACCCTCTTTGCCTCTAGTTTCCAGAAGTTAGATGAGCTCAAAGCTCAAAGGGTGAGCTCTAGAGCTCCTAAACCAAGAGGAAGTGTTCTTATTAACACTGGGTTTAATGAACCTGCATTTCAGTAAACTCCAGCTAAGCCTAATAGTCATTTTACCTTACTAAATTTCTTCTCTTCCCTCTGATAATTTGTGTGTGTACCTGCTTCTCTAAAAGCTCCAGGTGTAACATTTTTATTTATGTTAACTTAAATTGCTGCTTAAAGGAAGAGGATAGGATTGGAATGTTCACAATGGGAACAGTCTTCTCAAATATCTCCACCCTCTGTGCCACAAGGGTGTGTGTGCATTTAGAGCATTTTCCTCATTAAACACCAAGTACTGGAGCAATATAAAATGCTGCTGACATTTTTCTAATGCACTGTTGCTTTGGAATACAGCTTTTTATTCCACTGGAGCTCAAGTGGCTGGGTTGCCTGTNTCCTGCAGTTTAGCAGGCCAAGAGTGAAGAGAAACATGGCCATCCAAACTCAAGGAAACTCCAAGGCAATAACTGGATCACAAGAACATCACATCATGTCTGATAACATATGACCTGGTTTGGGAGAGCTCCGTCTGCATCTCCAAACACGTAGTGGTACTGACCTTCACCAGCATCCCCTCGTCCCCTTTGCAGAGTTTTCATCCATTGTGCGCACACAGGAGCCCCTCAGCCCCAAGGAGAGCTCGCTTCCTCCATTACAGAGAGTGTTTCTCTGCCCAGTTGCTGTTACACAATACATGAAGATGAAAGGCAGGAAACCAGCCTCGGTCCTTCACCTCCCTCTCAAAAGCTGCCATGTCCTCTCTATCTTTCTCTGGAACTAAATTTAAATTCTTAAAATAGCTCAGGAACATCTCCTGTGTAACAACAGAAAACTCTTAAGTCCTTATGCAACGTGAACAACACCCAGTAATCCAGGGGTAGAGCAAATAACCCAAGACTTTAAATGTAATAATCTGAAGAGCTTTTCAGGATTCATTTTGGTGAAAAAAATGTTGTTTGTTATCTAAGAATGGCCACATTATTTTAGTTCTTATGATCAGCATATATGAAAAGCAGTGCAAAGTGCACAGAAACCAGCCATTCAGGGGTATTCCTGCCAGAAAGAGCTGCTTGTGTTGATCCAGTCGTATTCCTTGAGCACTGGGATCAGTCACACTCAGTTCAAACCCACCCCTTCCCAGGTCTCTCTTTACTGAGGCACACACTGGGCTAAAAGAGTGGTTATCTGATAGGGGAGAAATGAAGAAATAAACCCAGAAGGGTAGTGTGGAAGATAATCGATATTCTCAGTGCAGGCAGTCACACTAAATGCAGATGATATGCACTATATGATCCCATTTACAGGCCGTGGGCTGCTCGGAGGCACGCTGGATTCACTCCTCTCGATGCTCAGACATGGATTATCGTTATTGCCGCTTATTTTATGGCCCACAAATAGTGAGTTAAGCCCTTCAGAGGAGTGCAAAGATGTAGGCCCCATATCCCAGGAGCTATGTTAATTTATGGAATAAAACCCGGGGCTTAGGAACTCGCCTTACTCTCCTGCACATTGACCGAGTTCAGCTTTCACTGTTTCTGAACTAGAGAACTGAAGAGGGATATGAAAGAATAATTCAGATTGTTACGGCGTGAAGGCCTAAGGCAATTAATGCTTCAGTCGACAAAGTACTGCGTGCATTTCTCTAACAACCAGAGATATGCTAATTTAGGGAAGGGGTAAAAAAACTCACAAACACAATGACTTCTAAAATTTGAACCTGAGAAGTTCAGACACAAAAATATTAAAACTTTTAAATGGCACATTTATATGCAGGCATGGCAAGATGTTTGTCTCCTTCATTTGCATGCACACGTCTGGTAGAGACAAGCACAGCCTCCCCACTGAGACCTGGCTCGAGGACACAGCTCGCCCTCCCTGAATCTGGTTCCTCTCCGCAGAAGCAGAGGTGCACAATAATTTCCTGCTGCCCCTCAGAGGCCAAATCATTGCTCTGACAAGAGAGTGGCTCCTTGATTCCAGCAAGAATTGTACGTAGCTGTAGACTGTTTATCCCTTTCCACAAAGGATTTGACATCATGATCAGGAGATCTCCCTGGAGAATTGCAGGAAGCATCTGGGATAACTCACGTGCACCTGCCCCTCTTACTAGCTTTAAGCACCCATGTACCCATCTCCTAGGTCAGCAAGTATGTCTGAGTAAACATAGTCTGTATTTTTGCCAGGAAGTAAATGTAGTTATTGTGCATCTGATGCAGGAAGGACTTCCCACACCTGCAACTGGTTGGCAGCCAAACAGTAGCTACACATTTAACATTCCCTCTAGGAAAGAATACACTGGGAGAGCACTAACTGTAGTTACCTGGGAATGCTCAATCCCAGTTTCTGCTCCCAGCAGCTCTGAAGCTGCACACAGCACCAGGCCCCTGTGCACAGTGGCCCCAAGCCCAGGCTGTCAGTGCTGGTAGAACAACAGCTAGTCCGGATATTCATATTTCCAGATTTATTGTGCATCACACACATACCTGCAAGGCTGCACCACGGGAACAGCACTCAGAGTCACAAGGCTGAGAATATTACCTTGACAGAGAGTCTTTTTTCATTTGTTCAGCAGACACAACCTTTGTACTGCCAAGGGAGAGCTTCTGAGGGACTCTACGATGCTACCCCATAAATGACATGTGATCCAAACCCTGTCAGTTCACTGCTCAGTGTCACTGATGGGGCAACTGTCCAACGAAACATAGAAACCAGCAGAACACGACATGGATATTCAGTGCATGTCAGTGAAATGCAGACAACGTGACAGTTCTGAGAGGGGTTTGCTACTGCAGACAGCTTGTGCTATTATATTATTATTCTCTTTAGCTGTGACAGAGCAGACAGAGGGCTGCCTTGACTGGCCTGAATTTGCCAGTGTCCTCTCTAACATCATGGGAGCTCATCAACTCCGCACACAAACATCTTTGATCCTCCTTCCCTTGCAGTCTGCACATGTGGCACAGCGATCCTCAATTACTTTGTGAAACACCACATTGTCTTCTTCATCCTTCTCCTAAACCTACCTATTCCAAAATTACTGCAAGAAAATGATTAATAATAACATTTACAATATCAGGGAAAAAAACCTGATATACTTGCATGATATTTTTTTCATACAGACAGACATTAAACAGCTGTTTTCTGAAGAAACAGCAGGAACACAACAAGATTTAATTCACTTGGAGTGTAGAGCTGCCTGCAATAATCACAAAATAAAGACCCGCCAATGGAGAAATCATTTAAGGCATTTTGAAGAAACATAAAACATAAGACACTAACAACAATATCCTGCACATATGGTTTTCTTGAGTTTTATTCCTGTGCACAGGTTATAGATGGCTTTTCAGAATTAAAAGCAATAACAGAGCTTCTCAATAAATCACAATACAGAAGTTGCTGGTGAACACATTATGGCAAAATCTGTCTTGAGTCCAGCAAATAACTTCTCCTAGGAGTTCTTGCACTGAGCCTCTCTCTTATGGATATATATATATACTTTCTATACTATATCCCAGTGGTATACATTAGATTGTACTTCCTCCACTCCAATACTTCACATGTCTCCTGTTTATGCTTATATAAATCCTAGGGCTTATATAAGTTCTTGGGAAGAAAGAAGAGGCCTGTGTGGATCTCAGCAGCACAATGCCAATTCCGACTGCAGCTTGTGACACAAACACCACCTGGCTATTCCTGGGGCAGGGATGCAGCAATTTGCTGTCCTTCAGAAGATGTTTTCAGCTCTTACACTGGACTTTGTTTTGCATCAACCTGCGGGAAATTAAAACTTCAGCTCTTTCTTGTCAGATCCCCTCTGAGTCAATACAAATTCAAGGTTCGGATTTCTTAAACTGTGTCATTCTTCCTGAAAAAACTGCTTGACAGTGACTCTAAGAAAAAAAATGTATTTTCCACCATGCAGTGCCACATTTCTCTTTTTATTAATCACTTCTTGATCTTAATAATACAAAAAGTAGTGTCAGAACAGCTGACAACTTCCACAGCTTTGGCACGGATGTTACTCAGACGATGAAAGGCCTGCCCAGTGGCAACACCTGAAAGGTTCAATATATTGTATTTCCACAAATCGTGCAGACTTTGTGAAAAAAGCCACTGTCCACAGTGTAACCAGAGCTCCCGTTAAACCTCGCAGATTCTTCTGATTCCTCTCTTTCAGGAACTGCAATTTTCAGAAGTTGTCACATGTGTTTCAAAGTTTAGCAGAGAATAAACAGGCCTGAATGCTTCTTTTGCTATTTCAATTAAAGTCAAGCTTCCACCTGCTTACATTTTCTTTAAAAATGCATAAAACTATTAATTAAATATATGCATTATTACTCATCCAATTGTTTATCTCTGTACTGATTTTATATATACACACAGGTTAAATATTCATGTGCTCCTTCTCCCTTTCAGAATACCATGACTCTTAGTTCCCTATTCTCCTGCACTGGTGTTTCCACTTGCACTGTAGAAGTTGAAGATCACTTAGGTAAAAGCGTCCTTAGGGACCTCTGCCGAAAAATTCCAAATTAAGTGGGTTTTTTCCTATATTAGTAGTGGAGAGCCGTCCATATGCTTACGTTAAGCCTGACAGATCTTTGATTACCCCTTAGCTTGTAGTTATGCAGCTCTAATGCAGTTTAGATACATTCCATAGTTGTTAATGGCTCGACACACTGAGACCTTGAAGAATAACAACCAAGGTTATTTAGTAATGTAACACAGTAAAATAAAATAGACTTCACCATGTGTGCAAAAGTAGTAAATGCTTTGCTGATTTTAAGGCATATGTTTCTTTAAAGTTCTCAGAACATAAATGATTTAACTGCTACAAACACAAAATCACAAGCCAGATTTACTGTAAACTTCACAAGCTGCAGTAAATAGGTGAAGGCATAAATTGCTGGCAATTAGGAGTTTACTGAAGAGGGTATTTATGGGAATTGCGCTGATTCAGAGAGATGAAATGCAAATCTCTGTGCTTACACGCACAGGGCGCTGCACCTGTGCCCAGGCTGAAGAACAGCATCAGCAAGTCCTGTCCAACACACAGAGCGGAGGGTGCCGGAGCACAGCAGGGAAAGCTTGGACACGCCCATGTTATCAGGAGCTGGGTTTGTGTGGCACCTCTGAGGTCCTCCCACGCTGCATTCATAAAACAAAACCACGCAAGCCAAAACCACACTGATTGCACCAGTTCTGCTTCCAGCTGCAGACCCAGGGCATTGGCAAACTGGGAATGGCAGCTGGGTGCTGGGAGTCCTTCACTCAGACAGTATCCTACTGCCTCCATGTGTCCTGCATCTGTGTGGCACTGCAGGATGACAGTGGTCACCGTAAGGAATGCCCAGCACCACAAGGAGTGCCAGGCTACAGCTGAATTAGGAACATCATTTCAGCTCCTGGAGATTTACATGGCCCAGTGAGGGTGTTCATGGATGGGCATGGATCAAAATGTCTTGTGGGTTAGGAAACCTCCATCTACTGAGTTACTTCTCTACCAGTGCATTGATATTTTAACAAATCCTGGTGGAGTAGTCTAAGCTGTGGCCAAGGGCTGGGGGCTTTGGGGAGGTACTTCTGCCAAGATCGCAGTGCCACTTTTGTAGGGGCAGGCTGGAACTGAAGGTGATGACCTACAAGCCAAAGGGAATTACAGAATCCCAGAATTGTTAGGGTTGGAAGGGACCTCTGGAAATCATCTAGTCTAATCCCAAATCCAATACAGAAGAGAAGGAGCACACATGAATATCCACAGTGCACAACATGAATCCTACACAGACTCAGTGGAGCCAACACACAAATGGAACACGGTAGCTGTCCTAGCCTTGGCAGGCAGGAATGCCAGCCCCTTACCCTGCCAGCCCTGTTAGCAGTCCTGGTCTCAGGACAGGCATACTTCAAATCCCAAACTGCTGTGCAAGTGGCAGATGAACTTCCTTACAGAATCACACAATCTCCTGAGTTGGAGGGGACACACAAGGATCACTGAGTCCAACTCCTGGCCCTGCTCAGACACTCCAGGAGTCACACACTGTGCCTGAGACTGCTGTCCAAATGCTCCTGGAGCTCTGGCAGCCTCGATGCTGTGACCATTCCCTGTTCAGTGCCTGACCACCCTCTGGGGGAAGAACCTTTCCCTAATATCCAACCTAAACCTCCGCAGCACAGCTTCAGGCCATTCCCTCAGGTCCTGTCACTGGTCCCCACAGAGCAGAGACCAGTGTCTACCCCTTCTCCTTCCCTCATGAGGAAGTTGTAACTGTGATGAGTCTCCCCTCAGTTTCCTCCAGCTGAACAAACCAAGCGCCCTCAGCTATTCCTCACATGGCTTCCCCTCGAAGCCCTTCACCATCCTCATGGCCTCCTTTGGATGCTCTCTGATAGCTTAATATCTTTCTTATGTTGCAGTGACCAAAACCTCACACAATACTCGAGGTGAGGCCAGCCCAGGGCAGAGCAGGACATTCCCCTCCCTCACCCGGCCGGCCATGCTGATGCATCCTACAAGTTGCCTTTAGCAAAATCTAAGCCCTGAGAAGTCTTTTTCTTTCCATTCCAAGTACGTGGTTGATAAGCCAGGACTGCACTTAGCATCCAGTTGTTGGTGTTCATGACTGCTTGAGCCTCTGTTCTGTGCATGCAACGTCCTCTGCCCTCAGAGCAAGGCGGGTTCGTCGGCCACTGGCAGGAGGAATAACTATTGTTGGGATTCAGTCTATAGCTAAAATAAGCTGTAACACAAGCCAGGCTCAAGGGAAATCCATTCAATGAGCAGCTTGAACAAATCTATGTTCAATTAATGTAGCTTTTCAAACACTGTGACAGTGTTTGTGCTCTGAGAAGATGGTTAAGACATTGCTGCCACCAATCATTACGGCTGTTCTTCTTCCTCTCGGGAAGCAGTGTCAGCCCAGGAAGGGAGCACAATTAGCAGTAACAGGACAGTATGTGGGGGAGTGCAGGATGAAAGGCAAAACTGAAATTGCTGTTGAGGTATTCCTTCAGAGAAAAGGAACTTATGAAGAGAGGATGAGGACACAGAGGTGAAAGATGGAATAAGGAAGGAATGATGAAACCTTCAGAAAGAAGAGGAGGTGGAGAAGGGAAAAGAAAGAGGAAAAAATATGGAGGGAAATCAAACAGAACATGGAACTTGAAGAAGGAAAAATATTATTCTGCGATCCATGGTCTTAATGTTGTCTCATTTTAGGTAGATTTGTATCTCCTGTTGCCTTGCCCTGCCCTCCTTGCCACGACTGCCCACCTATTCCATTCGGTCAGCACAGATGAGAAACAGCACCAAGGCACAGAATGGATATTCCTGAATAGCCATTTTCTGCCAGACATAAGGTGCCAGGGCTGAACTCTGCTCCATTTTCCTCAATGCACCACTCCCACTCTCTGTCCTGTCCCCAGACACTTGTTTTCACAAAACCTTACAGAGTTTGCCCTCTGCTTTAGCTGCAATTAGCAAACAGGTTCCAGGTTATTAAAGGAGGATTGACAAACACACAGAGGGCGTGACAGATGGACTAATTACATAAACCTTACTTCCTCAGGCATTCAGGCTGAAAAGAGGACAAACCATGAGCAACACGAATCGTGCTGGGAGTAAAGAGAAAGTGTGTGGGTAGGTGGCTGAAGGGATGTGGGAGCAAGGGAATACAAGAAGAAAGAAGTTGCTGTAAGGGAGTTGAAAGGGATGGGAATGAGCAATAGAAAGTGGTGATGTTACTGGAAGGGGTATGGAGTTACGTGTCATGAAAGGCAGCTGGTTTGGAAAGGAAAGCATGTTACCTGGAGCTGTAAAGACGCTCTGTAACAACAGGAGAGCCCTGGGAGAAACAGTTTGCTGAGAACGTGATCCAGGAAGTAATAAAGGGAGCACAAGAAGTTGGAGGATGAGGTAAGGGACAGAGAAGCAGTAAATAACTGTTGAAGTCTTCAAGGGACGAAGAAAAAATGAAGAATAGAATAGATCTCTTCTTTGTACAAAGTGAGATTCACTGAATTTGATGTTGCTATGGTGATTCAGACCACCTGAGGACCCAGGTTCAACCGTTTAAGGCAATGCATATAATTATTCTTTTTATTTTCACAAATAAGTACTTTCAGCCTTTTGCTTATATATAATGTGTTCTATAATTCAGAATTCTGCCACAGTTTGACAGCTGGCTGATGTACTTGCATTACCGAAAGTAGCAGCAGCCTTGACTGGAAAGGTGCAAGCAAGAAGTGTGTTATGAAACAAAGGCCCTTTACAACTTAAATGGTATCTGAAAAAAAAATGGGGTTAATTGAACAGATTAAGTATAAAAGAGAAGTAAAATCCAGTCTTTAGAAGATTGGTTTCATTTGAAAATTAAAGGAAGGACAGTAACAAAGGATAGTGCTTCAAGGCTGATAGAAAGCTATGTTATCCTGCGTAGACAGCAGGGATCCAAGAATCCAGCATTACTACAAACTTCTCCTACAACTTCTGATAAGTTATTTAAACCCCTGTGCTTCTGTTTCACAACTTGCATAATTGCTGGAACTAAATTCACCCCTAAGGATGCATTTTGAGACTTCAGTAATAGTTCCTAAGTGCTTTGAAAAGCGCTACATCATGTAAGTGAGGAATGTCATTATTAAAATTGTGCTTCAGAACTCATCACTAACAAGGGTTTGTTCTATAGCTAAAACTGCACCAAAGACATTATTAGCTTGCAAATCACAAAGCTCCCACCGACACAGGAGAGCAGCAGTGACAGAGCTGTGCTGCAAGGGGAGGGTAGGGATGCCCAGCATGAGACCAGAGGAGCCACTGCTGGGCTGAGCTGGAACAGGGTGCACTCCTGGGCAGGGGCAGTGTGGTCATGCTGAGGTGTCACGTGCTTGGTGCCTCTTCTGGGACCTCACAGTCACAGTTACTCTGTTCTCAGGTGGTGTCTCTAGAAGAAGAATTTGTATCAGTTAGGAGTTCTGGGACACCTTCCTTTGCACGGATGTTGCTTTGGTACAGCCACTGCCTTCATATGAATGAAAAAATATGTGATATTCACATGATTGAAAAAACTTGTCAGGATGCATTTCAGAAGACAGCCTGAGACAATATAGAGAGGGAGCTTTACTTAGGAACAACGAGGAGTGTATGTAAAATTTAGCAGAAACATCATGTGAAAAGCAAGCCTGCCTCCACCCCACTTTGCAGAGAAAGTAATCAAGCTAAAGCTATTAGAAAAGGGGCTATTCTCTTAGAGAACACAGTTTGTTCCCCGTAAACTCTAATACTCTGAAATCTTAGGAAAGCTGCTTGTGAGTTAGAACAGCTCTACACAAGCTGTTACCTGTCTCTAACATGCTTGTCCCACATGCAGGACAAATGTTCCTGTAACCTGGTATCAGCTTTATGTAAACACTGAGGTGACTGATTGTGTAATGCAACGAGGTTACTCGATGCCATGAGCGCCTGCTAATGTGAAAAGCTTGTTAGCTGTCTAGTTGTCTGGCAATGCTTAACCAGCTTTGTCTACCAAGTCAGACAGAAAAATCATCACCTTTCCAAAAAATATTAAAGAAGAGAAGAGGCAATGTCTTCTGCAATAGATAAGTAATGATTGTCTCTCAAGATTTTATTTTAAAAACCCAGTATTTTGAAACATTCAAAGTACATTATACAAAGGTTAAGCTTTGAATTTCAATCTTTTTTAAACTTCTTTCATACCCAAGTAGGGCAAAAAAAGAGTATTTTGGAAAATAATAATGAAAAGATTTAAAATCCTTCCTCTGGTCTGCAAGTTTCATCAACAAGAACAGATGCAACTACGCCTGAGTTGTATTTGTAGGGCACATATTACATATGCATGAACTGAAAAGCTCACCGAGATACATGACGGTGCTGAGCCAGTTGAAGGGTAAAAGTTGATTTTGAATCCAGACATAGTTAAAAATCTAAGTTTTCCCACCTACTATGAAAGGTGTTATGAGCATCCTCCAACTCAAAAGCTGAAGTTGTTGGTTCAGCACTCTGCAGTGCAGTACGTGCCAAACCTCCACAGCCAGGATGCCTCCTGAGGGAGATGCATTGCTCTGCCTAAGAACTAGTGCCTTAGACCACATATTCCTGCAGGCAGGATGGTTATATCCTTGATTTACCTGTTCCAGGACAGCTTTTTGGAGCAAATGACAAATACTTGCCCTGTGTTCATAAATCTTATCTAAGTTTACTCCAGCTGGTCACAATGGAAGTACATAAACTGCTTCACTGAACCATGATGCACCGAACACAGCCACGATCCAAAGCCACTTTGGTGTTGATTTACAAACTACTTATTTACCTGTGGTACAGATAATAATGGGACACTATGGGGACTCACTGCTGCTGTAGGGGTACTTTAACCCCCTTCAAGAACAAACCTACTGACTAAGATGAAACAATAACTAAAGAGGAGATACAGAAGGGACTGTAAACACAGTGACTGGAATTACGTTGAAGTTTTACTTTCATAGAATCATAGAGTATCTTGAGTTGGAAGAAACCCACAAGGATCATGGAGTCCAACCCCTGGCCCTGCACAGACACCCCAACAATCCCTGTGCCTGAGAGCATTGTCCAAACACTCCTGGAGCTCTGGCAGCTTTGAGGCCATGACTGTTTCCTGGGGAGCCAGTAATTCATGACCTGGAATGCTTCCTGTCTCAAACAAACCAGCACCCATTCCTCATCACTGCTTGTTTTTGGCAGTGATGACCCTTACAAAGCCATAGAGATCAAGCACTTCTGCACCAGAAAATATATGAAGCCTCTACTTGTTTGTGCAGAGACAAGTCTTGAGTTTTAATTGGAAGAAACAAAAGCTGTTTTCAGGGCGTATTTTAGATAAAATGCATCAGTATCCAGCAACTCAGAACAGCTCCTCTTGCCTCAGCCTGGGCCACAGAGCCACTGATGAGGCTCTGCCCTGGTCTAATGCTGGCTGGGCTCTGTGCCCACTGCGTCACCCCAGTGGCTCCATGCCTCCCTTTAAACCTCATCTCACCTCCCTGTCCCTCCCTGCTTGCCCCAGCTGCTTCCCCTCAGCCTTTCCATGCACTGTACAGCACACCAGGGCATCAGCACTGGTTGAGCATCAGAGCATTGATGCTCTAATATTTCATAATGCCAGAACACTGCTAAGGAAGGTGCATAAATTCTTGGTAGGTTTGGCCAAATGCTCTCTCACAGTGCCCCTTCACAGAATGTTTCAGGATTTGATAAGACACCTTTAAAGCTGGAAAGTTAAGTTTAAAATAAAAAGCATTCATTGTGTTCTGGAAAAAACAAGGCATACGAAAGTCACTGCAATCAATCCAAACTTTTTCCTGTTAAAATCTAACCCTGTCTTACAGCTTTGTTTTGTTATTTTTGTCAGATCCCCAGATTCATCTTGCAATAATGTGCTCTCTCCCCAGAGAACGAACCAGTGCCTTTCATCAGCACCAGCCTTCCAGAAGTTCCACTTAGCTCACAAAGCAAACACAATGTTTGGCATAATATTTCAGAAAGGTCATACTGTGCTTCCTAACTTAATGGCCATTTATATTGCTTTACAACGTTCAGATTCACACTCCGCTATCAAGTGGAGCCACTCCGTCTAAAAATAAATGCTTAAAAGCTAAATAAAAAAAAATGCCCTAGATACCTGGGTTTGGAAATGTTTTCTGCTTATCTGAAGACAAGTTCTGATGCCCTTCTTGAGTCCTTTAACTCCAGGGCACGTCCACTGAAAATAGCAGGATTGATGCTGAGGCTGTTACCCACAGATAGTGCCACAGGTTCCAAAATACCCATAATCACCCTCACATGACCACCAGCAGAACATCTACTTACAAAACTTGAATTGAGTTTTTGTTTTCACAACTCCCCATTGAAAGAAGGACAGGGTATCAATGCCACAGGACAGTGATGCACAGAGAAAACCTATGCCATGTGCCACATCCCAGAGTTGCCCTGCACAAGACAGGAACTGGTGCCAATCCACACGTCTGGAAACCAGTCCACTTCCATACAGGCTCTAAAGCTGGCACAGGTACCTTCCCATCTCAGAGTGTTTACCTTACGTGTAGTATTGGCAGTGACTCCCTATCCTTTGGGAGGGAATCACTCCAAATGCCACTGACCTAATTTTTGCTTCTTAATTTGCATTGCTCGTACATATTTCACTTTACTGCCTTTCAAGCTCCGCCGAATCTTTGAAAATTGCAGTGTGCCAAAATTGTAGGCAATCCACACTGACAATTTCACAGGTCTGGGAATCCTCCCTTGTTCATTTGTTTCCACTTATTCAAACTACAGGTTTTCACTCACTTGCATACGAAGATAAAGCAATCCAATTATTTCAAATAGGCACATCCACCATTAGGCTTTCCAGAGGATGTTAAAAACCCCCTCTATTTTATGAAGAAGTACGATACAAAGCTGTGAATTGGCACATCAATATCACAGTAGATCAGAAAAGGGCACCCAAAATGAAAAAGCATAATTTTTCTCTTTTTATATCACTTTTACATAGCTATGCTATGTAATTGTCTGTTATTTTAAAAATCTCCATTTCCTACCAAGAGATGATAAAAGTTAGATTAATACAAGAGTGTTATTGTGAGTCCATACTGTAATTAGCAAGGCCTAAATTTACTCTGCTGTGCAGTTATTTTTGTATTCCTTATCTCCTAGGAAGCCTGAATTTCGGTTTTGCTGATATCACAATGGATTCTGTATGAAATCTGTCTTAAACTTATTATGTTTTACACTAATTTCAAGTCTCCATTTTTCCCTTACCATAATTACGGAATGGTGATTAAGGAATGCATACAAAAGGCTATCAGAACACTTATCCTAAATCCAGAAGCAACAGGAGCCATGCAGAATTATTCTCCTGGAGATGCACTCATGACCATGAGACAGATCTCAGGCAGCTCCACTCAGCAATTTTCCCTCTGCATCACTATTCAGACTTTCTTAATTTCTGACACTCTGATCTCCCCTAAAAACATAGTCTGAATTTAATGACAGCCAAATATGCCAGGGGGCTTTGATTTCCAAGGGCTCTCTCAGGAGGTGGCTCCTTCCTCACACTACATCAAGAGCCACTCCATTAACTTGGGCTGCACAGCACTGGGGGTGGAAGACAAAACTGGAACTGTTTCTCTTCCTTCCTCTAAACAGCAGCGGTAAAAACCACAACAAATTTCTCCAAGGGTTGTCCTTCCAGAGAGAAAAGTGACAGCAGTTGCCTCACCACTGGCTGTGCAGTGACTGGGTGATGTTCTACTCAGAACACAGACTGTCTGCCCTGAGACAGAACAAACAAGTATTTTCCAATGAAATAACCTTTTCCCTGCTATGAGTAAGAGACAAATACTGCAACATTCCCAAGTTAGTTGCACAAATCAGGGAAGTAACAGTTGTGCTAAATTATTTCATCCCACAAATTCTCTTCCTTCGGGCACAAACTACTTTCAGTATTTATGATTTAAATAACTAGATTATATTCTTCCATGAACAGTGAGAATAAACTAGAAATCAGATGCATGGCCATCCCCAGTCACATTTTTGCAGATCCATAATGAAACATTTGAGAAGCTGTATTTGCTGCCTCTGATCACAGTTGTTCTGTTCATTAGTGACATGTTCACAAGTAAACTCTCAGCCATACGGCCAATTAAATCTACTTACTTGTGTTTGGGAGCTAATTAATAGCAAATTAACGTTCTGAATTCCATGCATATTTCTCATCCATACATTAAATTTATCTCATGGCTGGCATTTCAGAAGAATTTTTTGTGAAATTATTTTCATCTAACAAAGGAAGCTACAAAAATGGCCTCTGTGCTTCATGTCATGGTGGCACTGAAAGGCATCCTTCAGGGTATTTTACCAAATATTTTCAAGGAACACTTTCTCCCTCCTCATATTTGTAGTAGCTGTCTAAACTGCACTGGCATTAATAGAAGTGTTGTCAAAAACTGGAAAAATAACCCCTTCAAGCTCCTAATTCATTTCACCCTTGCCTGTTCCCACTCATGGGCTTGTGTTTCTCCTTTCCACCTCCCAGGCTACCAGATGTCATAAAAGGAAGCCAGATGAAATCATCTATGCATCAGATAAATAGCTGTACCTAAGACAGATTTTTTGTTTGTCCTATTAAAACATTTACATGGTAAAAATGAATTAAAACAATTACTCTTGACATGCAAGAGTGAAAACAAGTTGAAGAACAGCTCCGGAAACAAAAAAAGGTCACAATTATGTGTCAGGCTTTCATGCTAATTAATTGATAGACCCTTTGTTCCCAAAGCTTTCTGCTTACCAGTATTTTTCCATATTTTTCACAGAGATTTAGCTAGTTCCTTCATCAGTTAGCTTCTATATTTTCTGTGGGCTCTGTAATATTTCCAGATCCAGACTGAGGTCCATGTTCTAGCCGGCCGTGGGTCCCTGAGATATCTCACCAAGGAGCACGTGGTGAACCCTTTTGCGAGAGGAAATTCTGCAGCAGGACCAAGTTAGATGTGCCATTTTCTTTGCCCAAGAAAAGCAAGGACCATGCAGGAATGGGCTGCTGGAAGCAGCGAGAATCCAAAGCAGGGCCTGGTGAAACTACAGTGGTGAGAAGTACTTTCTTGACTCGGTGCTGAATTGTACATGGCGGCAGTGATCGGGCTACAGATATGCCATAAACCCAAACCATACCGATGGCAGAGCAGCCTAATTAGGCTGATTAGCGCTGGGACTTCCTCAAGGACAGAGCCAGAGTTTACACAGTTACTTCTGTGTCAGCAGCACAAGCAGAAGGAGGACTGCCATCCTCCAGATCAAACCAGTCCAGCGGCAGGGCTCTGGGTGCCTTTCCCTCCTTGTGCATCTCAACCAGATCAGGAGTCAACAGCCCAAACCTGTCTTGCTGAACCTTTGGGGCCACTGCCTTCAGAGGAGCTGGAAGAGACAGAAGACCTCCAGTGACCACAATATCTGATTCAAGATGGCAAATTGCTTGTTCAGGAGCCCGTGATGATTTCAGAAGTCAGCAGGAAGAACAAGGATCCACTAGAAATGGAACATAATCAATCCTTTTTGATAACAGCCATTTGAAAGAACGGTTGAGGTCAGCTGTAAAATAGAACTGCAATTGTACAGCTGAGCCTGTAAAATTACCCTTTGCTAATACAGCTATGGCAGCTTACACTGAGCAGTCCGTGCCATGGAGCTTATGGAAACATTACATTTGCTTAAAATTCCACTCTGTTTCCAGAGGATGACACTCAGAAGGATGTCTGGAGAGAGTGTCTATATGTACTGCACGGTTCTGAGTCACCAGGCAGCTCTGTGATATAATTGTCTATGTAACTCTAATGGTGACCTGCTGAATAGAGGCTAGAACCAGACAGGAACCATTAAATTACTAGCAATTCTGAAATAAAACGTGTTTGAAGTGGGTTTGGGGTGACCAGATCCTTTAGGAATGCTCCACTGCATGTTATCATGTCAGAAGACATGACAAATAAAGAGATCACAAATCTCTGAAATAAAGAGATTACAAATCTCTGTCGTTTCTTCCACTATCACTTTAAAATAATGCTTCATCTGATCTTCCAACTATATTTAAATTAATTAAAACCCATTTATCACCACAAGTTCTCTGAAGTACTTGGGATTCGAAGTCAGTTTTTCTTGCTCTATCAAATATCCTAGTTTTCTAAGTGGGTAGGATGTGACCTATAAATTACCATGATGAATAACTTTGTGAGTAAGAACGTGGGTCAGTTTTTCATTAAAATTAAAAGGTCCTCATTCTCTGTTGTCAGATTCTCAAGTGCTGCTGCAAAGGGAAACAAAGAGCTGTCAAACAGAGTGATGATATTTCACACCCAGTTTGCCCTGCTGTAAGGAACACGTCATGTTACAGGACACTGCGTAGGCACAACCATTACACTCTGTTTTCAAGGACAGCAAGTAAATTCTGATTTATTCATGTAGAAGAAATTTCTTGCTGGTTGAAACTTGCTTCCCTGAACACACAGGGTCAATGTACCACTTAATTCCTATATAAATCTTCTGAAGATGAACAAATTTCAAGTAGCACAATATTGTATCATTTCTGCCAGTCTGAAGGAAAACCAGCATTAATGGAAAATCCTTCTTCTCATCCAAGGGTTTTGAAAGTCAAAGGAATGTGAGCAGGCTGTCAAGTTATAGAGACTGTAGGTGAAAGACAGATTTTAGGGTATTTTTTAAAATGCAGCAATGAAGCCTCCTGGCATTATTGTGCATTTTATACAGACAGAAACTACCAAACATACAAGATGCAGCTAGGACTCCTTAAAGAAACAGTTGAAGGTAACCTGAAAACAAGTCCAAAAGCAGCTTGAATACTCTCAGGACACAAGTTCACAAGTTCAAATTGTAACTTTTCAGGATGGGGACAATTGCTCCCAAGCAAAGTGCTGGTGGATGCCATGAAGGAAGAGAGGGACTGCTTACAAACCAAGAATCAAGCACCCCAAGAACCTGCACAGAGAACAGAAATACATTTCTGTAAAATATGGTCATGGGTATTTGTAAGAATCATGAAGGAGTAAAGCTCCACTGGAGACACGGTGTTTTTCCATTTGTAGTGGCACCTCTCTGGTTTGCACATGCCCTCACTCCTAGAGAGCAGGAGGCACTGCAGGGAACTCTCTGTCCTGCCAAGGGGTTGCTTTAATGCTTAGAGACTGAAAGGTGCTGCAAGGGACAGCAAGGCTCTGCTCTTGCCATCCCTGTCACAGACAGGAGGCACCTCTCCAGCCAACCTGCCTCTTCTCCAAAGCAGTCAGCTCCCCTTGAGAAGGGAATGGATCTGACAGGGCTGACATTTTCCATCTAAGCTGGTTTTCTGATGGCAAACTCTTGTCCTAGAAAGAGAGTTGTCACCTACACAATGTCTCCCAAACTCTGAGGCCAGGAAGGAACCTCAGGTGAGGCTCTGCAGCTCAGCTCTGCAGCCAGCTCTGCCAGCAGATGCTTTTTGAACTTGGTGGTTTATTTACTGATTTATAACAGTGCCCTTCACAGAGATTTGCAGGATTGTATAAAGCAGAACAAAGAAATGCTCCAAGTGTCTCATCTCAAGTGAGTAGATAGAAGGAATTTTTAATGTTTGACCTTAAATATATTGAAAGCATAATATGGTTTCATCTGTTTTCTCAAATGAGCAAAACATCTATACCAAGAAACTGCAGCGAACATAAACAGAACATGAAGTGAATTACCTGACCTGAAAAATAAGGCTTTGGGCAAAGATGTGAACATTATTCAGCACACAAAGATAAGGAATGAGCCAACAAATGAGGGATTTTCACTAGAAATAATGAAAATTTGCCTTCTAATCTTGCTTTTGTGTTAAAAGGGAACTAAGGAAGTTTCCTGAATAAAGATGTGAGAAAGATGAATGGCAGAGAAATATATTAGATATGTTACTGAACTCTGAACAGGTCAAAATTCGTAATGAACAACACAAAAACATAATACAGACATACTGTAAATAATAAAAAATATCACATCTAGGATCATATAGAACGATAACTTACATAAAACACACTGTGACAAAAGTCATAATCAGATATGTGAAGGCAAAAAAGTGAATCAGTTTCTTACTGGTTGAACTCATGCAGCTTTGAACAGTAAATTACTTAGAAGCACCTTATAACGATTTTACGTTCTCCCTGAAAACACAGGGTGGTTCAGCCCAACACCAGCCAGAAGAGTGAAACAGGATGTTCGAAACCGTATTGTGAGGCAGCCCCAAGCTTTGATACTCAGGAGGATTTACACAGGTATATTCCCCGTGCCAAAGGTGAGATCCAGTTACCCAACTGTCTCTGCAAACCCACACGAGGTCCAAGGTCGTACATCGTCGCCGCCCCCAGAGGAAAGGAACTCTGTGTATTACTGGTGGGAATGTGAGTGTTGGAGAGGCTGTTGAGAAGGGGAGGTGTGTGCAGAGTCTGATTTAGAGAAGATGGCTGAGGTGTCCCTGGAGATGCTGGTTGAAGGTGTTTCCCCAGGGCAGCCCAGGGGATCCATCCTGATCTGTAGGAAGACACAGCTTGGCAGTGCCAGGAGCTCAGCAAACAAACATAAGTGAACAAGGTGTTGTCTCTTTTATCCTTTAAAGAAAAAAGAGAACAGACTCCCTCCTCAAGCACAGGCATCAGCCCCCCAAGCACACAAATTGCAGCTCTGTGGATTTCAGTGACCTGAAATACAAGTTCTCAGAGACACAATGTGACTCTTTTGAACCTACACGCACCATCTTACTACAAAGATATGTTTTTAAAGAGAGGATTTTATAGTGAGCAGCAAAGCATAATAATGATTAATCCCCTGATTGCCAGCAAGTGCCCTGAACAGCTCTTACTCTGCAGACAGTGACATTCTCTTGCTAAAGTGAAAACACAGTGGCATTTCAAGTTAAAAAAAACAATGTTCATTGAAATAGAAAAAGCAGTAGCTGGCACTGAGAGTAACAAATGAGAAGGTCAGCTGAACAGACACAAACAGTACAGAACACAGATGCAACACACCCTATGCAGGATTCATTTTAGCAGTATTGATAAAGCTTACATTGTTCAACAAAAAGAAAAATGTATTACATTGCATTACACTACATTTTTTGATTAAATGCAAATAACTCTTAATCAGCACCTTCTAGCAGGGTTGCTAATGGAAATGCATTAATTAATGCTGGACACCTATTATTTTATGCTGGTTTGAAGAGTCACTGTTATTTGCAGTTCTGTTATCCAGAAGAACACCTGTAATTTTCAGAAAACCCAATCAAAGCTTCACAATAGAGTTTTAAATTGTGATTCAGTGAAGGCTCATATGCTTAAAGTCCTATCAGAATAAAATCTGAAGTAAGCACCTATCAAATCTTCTTGTAGGGATGAAACAGAAAAAAAATACCCCTCCTTTTCCTTTATCTGATGTATCTATCCGAAATCAAGGAGAGCCACTGCTCCCTCTGAGCACTTCCTGAGGCTTTATGGCACTCCTGACAGGTAAGTCAAGCTCAGGCTGGGATTTAAGGCAGCTCTCGAGCTTTGCTCAGCCTGCATGTATTGCTCTGTGCCTGGAGGTTCGCAGATAAAGCGACAGTGGCCTGGCCCTAAAAGCCAAATTCAGGTCAAAATAGATAACCAACATCTGGAGCAAAAAGGCTGTGGAGGAGCTAAAACTACACCTATGCAAAATCAGTGTACACAGAGAGGTAGGTATGCAGGAGTCTAAAGTGATCAAAATGAGAGAAAGAATGTACAAATTAAAGATTTTTTCTAGTCTGGGGTAGTAACCCACAGCTACAATTGTTTTCTGATAATAAACAGAAATACAAGTTAAATTTGTATCAAAACAGTAGTTGCTTAAACCATTTTTTAGACTATTTAAAGTCAGGCTTTATCTTGTAAAGAGAATTTGTAAATGGTAAGAAATACAGCAGCTTGACCAAACTCCTGGCTCCCTACACCAAGCTCACTTTGTGTAGATATAAAACAAGCAAGGATAATGGGAAATGCTTGGAATTCTTTTGAAATAAATTAAACTTCCAAACATTTCTTGATGGCTTGTTTTTTAAAAAGGAAAGCACTATGGGAGAGAGAGCAGAAGACAGAATAATGATGATATTTATGCAATAGGAATCAAACAAATCTACAGATTTTAAAATTAAGTTTATCTTTCAAGATAAACTAAGACTGGTTAAACACAATGCTGGCTAGGAAAAAAGCAGTATTTTTTGCTTCACTGAATTTGAAAAGCTTTTGGAAAAAGACATCTGATCCTCACCAAATTTTCACGCGATGGAAAAAGTAGCTGCAATTTGCACACTTAATTATTTCCGTTCACTGAAGTAAGACTAGATAATTGTAATACTCAAACAGATCCCGTACTGACTGACTCTTCCATCTGGAAGCACTACCTGGATGCATCCAAGTGAAGGAATCTTGCACAGTATCAAGTTTCCCAGCTGGAGTCTCACAGGCACAGCAGCACCAACAGGACCCTGGGAGAGCGAGTGGCTTGGGAGCAGGAAGGGGACACGGAAGGGGTTCCTGGGCTCACACAGTGGGGTGCTGGACTTGGGGCACATTGCACACATGAGATGAAAAAATGAAAAAATCACTACGAGAACGGCACAGGCAGAGGCCAACACTCAACTGGAAAACCAGCAGAATAAATAGAAGAGGCCACTTCGTGATCACCCCAAACCGAGGCTCTTTCTCCAAAGCAAGGCTTTGGATTCAGCCACCCACTCAGACAAAACCTACCCCAGCAGGGAGCTAGGTTATAATGCAGCACACCTTTTGTTTGTTTGTTTGCTCTTAGAAGAGCCTGACAAATTGCATGGATTTGAGGAGGCTGGTGCCCTCGCAGAGTGACACAAAAAGATCAAGTCTGCTCTAAGCAATGTACATCCTGCTCCCAAAAGGAATGGGTGGTGTGAGCTCTCCTTCTGTGCAGACGTATCCTCAGAAGGAATTCCTGGTAGCTTACACAAGAAGGATATATTGGCAATTAGAGGTTTATCATAAAAAGCTTTGATACACCTGAAGGGACTGGAATGTATCTGGATTAAACCGGTGAAATAAGCTGGTTAAACACCTTCGAAAGTGTATTTGGACAGAAACAGTTTGTTATAAGGTCAGTGTTATCACGCAATGAGGGGCTCTGCCATCCTGCTGTAGGAACCACAGCGAACAAAAAAGTTTTAATTAGGGATTTGTGGTTTTTTTTTCCTAAAGCACAAACCTTAGAAATAACATTTTCACCCATATACTTGACATTACCTAAAATAAAAATGGAACGGGAGTGAATCAGCCCCTCATCACACGTTGTATGAGTTCAAAAAAGCCCTGAAAACGTGAGGTGCAGGGAAAACTGAACACTGTATGGAGTGGCTTCACCACCACAACAAGAGAGACTCCATCCTTTTGTGAAAAGACTACTGCTTTTTTTTTTTTACCAAAAGAAAACTTTGACTGAAGATAAACTTTATCTGTATTTCTGTAAGGTACCAAATTAACTGCTACAGGGGGAAATTATTAAACTCAAAAACACTGGAATTAACACCAAAACATACTTCAAAAAAGAACCCCAAACAAACTGGCTGAAGGGGATGAAATAAGATGTGGTAAAAGAGAAATCATCAAATGGGGAGAAGCTTATTAATGCCAAGCCTCCAGGATTGGTCCCGAGACTCATTTTATTTAGCATTTTCATCAGTTATCTTGGCACAAAATAGAAGAACCAAACTAATTAAACATTAAGGGCACAAAGTTAGACAGCAGTGACCATCCTAATGAGGATCCCAGTCAAATACAAGAAGAGCTGGATGGCATTAAGGACTAAAGAAACAAAAATTACATAAATTATGACAGTAAGAAGTTCAAGGTCTTGTCCTGGAGATTAATACATATTTCTGCTATAAACTGAGGGCATGGGAGGTGTGTTGGACATGGCAGTGGGATGGAACCCAAGGAGATATTGCAGGGAGCTGGAAGATTGGTTCTTTAGTGTGGGTGGCATCAGGAAACTGGAGAGATGATCTTACGAGAGGGATTTCAACACCCTCGCTATGCATCCCCACAGAGCAAAGCTGGCAGAAGGTACCGCTGCTCAGTGAAATTCTGCTGAACATTCAGTACCAATGAGGAGAGAAGGGCCAATACACACAGGAGAAGAAGAGGTGCTTCGGGGTTGGAACTCAGAATAAAGTTTTCAACTTTTCAGAGAGTAAAGTTCCAAACCAGTCTTTTAAAAGTTAATAATTTTTAAGGCCAGTTTTATAAAAAAGGATTAGCTGCCATGTTTGCCTGCAGTTCCAGAGCAGTGAACACGCTCACTCAGGAGAGCCGCCTTTTGCTTCTACATTCCCTGCTCCTAATGGCCAAAACCAGCTCAGGAACACAAATGGAACTTCATTTCTCCTGCCAAGCCCTGATCTGAACTTACAGATCTCGGAGATCTCAGTCAGGAACAAAGGAACTGCAGCCCATGCCCCGTCCCACTGCGCACTATTTCATCTCCAGTAGCACTGTGGGTTGTAAATCTCTTGGGAGACCTCTGTGACCTCTCAGAAACTGGTTAAAGATGGCAAGCATTTTCTATTTTTCTATTTTCTGAGTATTGTGGCAATTGTTTTCATGTGATTTCCCACAATAGTTGAGTGAAGGTTTTTTGAAGCCTTCGTAAAATCCAAGCATGCATTAGGAGAAATGACTAAGTTTATGACCTGACGTTATGTCATGTAATTACATATTAATGTAATTTTTAAAAAGACAATTTTTCTTCTGATTGCAGCAGAAATGCTGCCACACATATAAATCCAGGAAAGCTGTGTCTTGCTCTGGAATATATTAGTGTACAAGAGTGGATTTTTTTCTCTGACTTTGAGAAGTGAGCCCTTGCTCGGTACTTGCTGTTCTCACAGCGGCTGCTCTGCATTCTGGGCAGTGGAGAGGGTTACCCATGTCACCAGAAAACATTACACAGCAGCCTCTGAGATATTTGCAGCTCCACAGGTTCACCAACGGCTTAGTGACTGGAATCCAACAGCAGTTTTCTTGTACGCCTTGGAAAGAAACCTACCCAAGCTTGGAGCTATTCAAAAAAGATTTCAGATGCAGTGTTTCACATATACATTTTGGTGAGGTAACCACGAATTTTAAGTGGTCTAGTTTTAGCCTCTCTCTACCGGAACTCTTAAGGAAAGCTTAGCTTTCATCATTCATTCATTCTTGTCAATTCTTGGTGTTCATAAGCTGCTGCATGAAGGCAAAATGAAAGACATGAAATAGTATTTAATAACAAAAATGAAACATTATCATTTTAGCTTTTCCATTCATTTATCAAGAATTTTTGCCTCATTTGCCACTAGGCAGTGAGTGTTCACTGATCTGTTATGTAGACAGAATTATTAAAATTGTCCCGACCTTATTTCCCTACTCAAGAATGGATATTCCCTAAAATTACACTAAAATACTCCAAACTTGGCTTTTAAATATCAGAAGAGAGCAAGGCAAATCTTCACAATGCTGAGTAATGCCTTTAGTCCATCGATCTTTTACTCTGTCAAAATATTAACTTTTTACTCCACCACATTTCCATGCCACATAGAGCAATTACAAGGTGACTGAGAGAAGGGAGCCCGGCAGGTTGTGCTCCTGTGCAGTCTCCAGATTTTAATGGGGCTGACGAGCCTCAAGGACTCTCCTGCTACAGTGGGGGTGTTGTTCTGCACAGTATTTCCACAATGCAATATTTCTGCAAATATTTCCACATAATGCTTAAAAAAGGGAAAGCAGCAGCAAGGAGAAAAGGCAGAAAGCTGTAGAGAGGTTAAGGGCTAAGTATAAATCTCACTGGATATTTGCCAGTAAGTGTTTATTTATTTGAACTGGCACATGCAGAATTGTCTAGTCCTTCCTTATCTATGCAAAGAAACAAAATCTAAACTCTCTTCCATTGCACCGGGCAGTGATACAGGCCCACCATGGTCACCGACATGGAGCTGTTTGAGCCCTGGCCCCGCCCGATTGGGAGTGGCCCAAGGCACTGCAGGATGCATGGCTGGAGTTCCTGCCATGATTCTGTTGTCTCACCAAGGAAAATGGACTGCAAAAGGCTCGGACAAAAGCACTGTTACAACTAGTCACTGATGGGAACCTAGCAGGCAAACCTCTGCTTCTGTCAGCTCCTTATTTTGAATCTTTCTGTTCCTGTTCTTCTCCACAAGTGCTGCAGCTGCAGAACCCACAGAGACCTGGGTGTATCCAGCGTAAGACCCACTTGTGCCTGGTGGCACAGCTCAGAGAGCAGCAGCTCTGGAGCTCTGAACCAATCTGCAGTACCTCCTTCAGTGCTCAGCTTTCAGGAAGTGCTGGCCTGGGAGTGCTGGACTAATGGGCTGGACTCCCAGTCCTCTCCTGGGAAAACAGCATCACCCTGCAGTGCAGTCACAATTCACCCCAAGCATTTTGCTTTTTCTGTAATTTCAGGGAACATGACGTGACACGAACTCCTCATCTCACTGGCCTCATTTGCCGTCTCTTTAGCACAAAGAGGACTAACACAGCATGTTCCATGTGCCATGAATCATGAGCTTCCACTGACTGCAGATGAGTCTGGGGCTATGCAGCATTAATACAAGGCAGCAGCCCTCCAGCCAGAGTTCTGGGAGCTGAAGTGATCTAGCCACTCAAGATGCCTTTTCAATAGCTCCTGGAAAGCCAGCGGGCATTTCAGATCCTCAGAATGCAGGGCTGGAGGGATGCTTAAGAGGTCATCCCTCTTTCTGCCATCTCAATGCAAGATCAACTTTACTGCAACTCTTCATGACAGATCTTTGTTCTTGGAGCTGTAAAAGGCAGGAGCTCCCTCCCACAGCTCTTCTCAGCACTGTTTTTCAGCAATAGTTAAGGAACTCTTCTTAGAAATTCACTTACATGAAGAAGCTTGCACCTCCGAAGACTTAGGAAAAGACACAGCTATTTAATTTGTGACAACACAAATGCTGCAGACAAAGCTGATGAGGGGAACTTGAGCTTGAGATGTCTGACAGCCATTACTATCCTGACCCTTACAGCTATAATTCCTACTCTTTCTGATGGTAAAAAGCCCCAAGTGAATTTTTCATTCAAGGCCTTCCCGATTCTTAAACTGTTAAAAAGAGAGATCTTTCTCTGATAAAGTCAGATCAATATCTAACAGAAGAATCGCTGGAAACATATTTTTTGTGATGCGGAGGGTTACAATGCAGACTGGAATAATTTCCATTACAATTACCTGCCCTGTTGCTGTAGAGAAGAGCTGCAGAAAGCACAATGCAGGGAAACATTCGAGTCCCCTGGCTGAGTGTGAGCAATCCGTAAGGAGATACCAGGGAGGGCTGGGAGTGCCCAGCTGCAGCAGCGTGTGCCAGCACCACGGTTACTTCTAAAAATAGGGCACTCTGGAATGGGGAAAGGAGAAACACAGCAACCAAAATTCATGTCCACATTTTTCATTTTTGTGTCTTACTTGAAAAGGTAACCTGCACAAACAAAAGGGATGATGTGATCTCGTCCCCTCAGGCCCCTGCCAGCCAGGAAGGGACACCCAGCTGGTTCATTAGTTCTGTTACAGGTGGTTTTGTATAACCTCGGCCAAGTCGCCTGTTCCTGTTTCTCTGATCACCTTCCTTTGTATTGTTTACTTAGGTTATGCAGTTTAGGTTCCTAAAGGCACTCGGACACCTAATGTCTCCATGGACACATTTTGAAGCCCACCGTGTCAGGTACTGTCTCTCACACCATGCACAGCCCAGCTTTGATCTCACCTGCCACACCTCACTCCTGATCCCAAAATTATCATCACAGCTCAGCTCTGAGCTCTTCTGTTCTACATATGAACACCAACCACAGCGTCCTGCAGGATTTAACAAGTGAATTCACTTCTTTTATATATTCACAAATGTTGGGATATAGAAGGAATAGAAGGAAGAGCAGATTGAGGATCCATGCCACAAAACCACCATACGAAATCACATCCACAACAATGAGAGCTTGACTTTAACTGTAAATTTCATACAGAAGAAAATGTATGGAAACATCAGTTATTCGGAGAACAGAAACCTCCCCCAGTATCTGCTGCGCAGCAGAGCGGGCTCAGGACACCTTGACTTTGCTGAGCTTTAGCAGCCTCATGTGGCCATGTCCAGAGCAAGGGGACCAAGGGGAAATTCTGGACAGTTAAAAGGATGCACCAACTTGGACCAGGAGCTGGGCAGCTGCAAACACACTCAGAGTCACAAAATATAAATTTTTCTTATGAAAACAAAGGCTGAAAGGTGATCTTAGTGTACATGTGAGCTTACACACAGCAGCCAAGGGAGCTCCTCAGCCTTATTAAATAAAGGTATCATCAACTCCATCCTCTGGAAGCTGGAGAAACTCGGTTCTCTAAAAGCTGCAATCTCATGGTGGTGTGTTCTTAAATGCTGGTAGTGCACCACCTGAATTTTTTAGATGCTTTGCAGAAGAACTGCTGGGAAAAACCTTAGTGTCTGTGATACACTGATCTGGTCACATGCTGGGCACAGGATGATCTATCTCCTCAAGACCTCTTTAAAAATGTTAATATTTTTTTATTATTTCTGTGTTTCTATAGGGGCTCTTCTGGCCTCAGAAGATGGAATGTGCCCTAGCTGAGCACTGCTGCGGTGTCCTTATCCCATCCCTGAACAGAGGCCAGTGAATAACATGCTCCATTTGGCAAGTGCTTTCTCAAGTGTAAACAAGTGCGTTTTTAAAAGGCCCCTCCCCACTCCTTCTTACAAAAATAAACCAAACTCACCATATTAACTGATAAACTGTGTACTAAAGTACTGACAAAACCCAGCAATAAATAATAAAAGCACAACGCTGCATTTTAAAAGAAGCCTTGGAACAGAAAGAGAGGTTATCTCTGTAGCTCCCAGGAAGAACAAGGATAAAACAGCAGTAACATTGTGCACTATGTTTTAAAACTTCGGTGAGATCAGGAGGAAAGGCACTGTAAGATTTCAAATTATTACATGCTATAGTATAAGTTCTACAGGGATTGAAATGCTCATGTCTTTTTAAGCACTTACATGCTTCAGGTAGTTTTTCTATTACATGCAGTAAAGAAAAAAGTACCCAGACACATGTTTTCATTGCTCACCTTAAGGAATTTCAGGAAAAAATTCAAAGCCTGTATTCTGGGTTTTTTTTATACATGTTGTACATTTAGGAAAAAAAAACCCAAACCAAAATGAGCAGTAAATGTGGAAATTAAAAGCAGATTTTTGAAATAAAAGATGTTGATAATCTGCAGCAAATTCAATGGAGGGTCGCCACGATGGTCCAAGGGCTGGAGCACTTGCTCTGGGAGGTGGTGGATGGGGGATGGGAGACAGAAGAACAACAGGCATAAACTGAAACAAAAGAGGTTTACACTGGATAACAGAAAACTTTTGCACAATGAGGAGAGCTGAGCAGTGGAAGTGGCTGTCCAGAGAGGATGCACGCTCCCCACGCCTGGAGGTTTTCAGGAGCAAGCTGGATAAAGCCCCCAGTGGTCTGATGTCATATCTGCCCCTGCTTTGGGCAGGAGGGTGACTAGAGACCTCCTGTATTCCACCCAGCCTAATCTGCTTTATGATCCTACTTTCCCCACAATGCTCAAGGCAAGGGAATTCTGAGGAAAATGGGAAAGCAACCAGGTGTATGAGCTAGTAGAGAAGAAGAAAGAGTGATGAGAAATCTTTCTCTGTCATTCTTCAAGGTGACCCTTATGCAGTTTCATATGTAAAATTTCACATGTAAAATCTGGACATTGCCTACAATGAAAGCAGAACAGTTTACAGTGTAACTGGGGAAAAAAGGATGTGGTAAAATTGCTTTCCCAAAGCAAACACCTCATTCACATAGAAACAGGTGCTATAGTTGAAAGGGACGTAGGAAGAGGTGGATATGAAACTTTAGATCTCTAAGCATCAGGTAAAAGAGCAAACATTCTCTGGTGCTGGTCTTGCAGTGTTGAGTTCTCTAAACAGAAAACAAGAAGCTCCAAAATCTTGGGCACTGTATCCCAAGAGCTGTTCCAACAAGACTCTAGTCCCTTCCTGAACAGGATGAAATGAAAAAAGAAAACTTCAAGGATTTTGAAGTGGCTCAGTCAGATGTGTGCCTTTCCAATGGTGAAGGTACTGTTCCAATAATTTATTTGAGACTGTCCTCAAGGAACTCAATTTTAGGATGAGGTAATTCATGTTTAATTCAGAGAATTAAGAGGCACAGAGAAACTTGGCCAATACATAGAGTTTTTTTTTAATTCTCTGTATTCCCTGATGTAGAGACAATTTATGATTCTGTTAGGGTTGTCTTTGAGAGCAGGAAAAACATTGGATTGAAATAAGACTTCAGATTCAAGAAAAAAAAACATGTGGAGAGATCACTTCAAATGAAGGCATCTCCAGTGTTAAGGCAGACTCCCATCTTGTACAAACCCACACCAATAACACAAACCATCAGAGACCCTGACATCACACAGGCACAGCAACAGAGTCAATTGATGGAACTACTCCTGCAGCCTTGAAATGATGCTGTGGCTGGATCCTCTAATTACTGCAAGCTGATTGTTGCAATCCTCACATCAAAACTTCATTTTCTCTCTCACTTCAGAAGTTTCCAAAATCCACGGGAGCTTATGCTTTGCCCTACATTTAGAAAGGGCCTTCACCAGGAGGAAATCTCAGTTTCAGGCACAGAGATTTCAAAGTAAATGGAAGTTTAAGAGATCTGTGTGCCCATCCCTGCGGGCCCAAGGCAGGGACGCAGGCTGTTTGGAGAAATAGCTTTTTGGGGGATACATCGAGCTGCAGGAAGGGTACTTCACTCTGGGAAGAGAGAGAGCAAAGGGCTGTGATTAAGTCAGGTTGTAGGAGAACAAACAGAATTTAAAACAGTGGAAAGACAGAAACTGCAGTATCACAGCTGGGGGGTTTCCATTCCTGATGTGTCCCATAATCTGTGTCTGCACAATGTCTCTAAGAAATCTAAACTACAAAAGTGCTAGCATAGAGAAAAAAAATCTTAACATATAAAAACCCCTGTCCTCTGCACTCAGTACAGAGATATTTAATACTAATGAGTGTGGAAAGGGGAAGTCAGCTGGCAGAACAAAATCTATCTGTATTAATAAATACCCGAATAGAAATCTGCCTTCAGGCTTGTTACACAAACTTGAGGATGAAAAAACTTCTTCACAGTTCTTGAGATGATTTTCCACTTTTCTTTCTATTAAGGTACACATTTGCAGTGTATAAAATTATGGTTATGAAAAAATATTGTGGGAATTCAAAATACATTCTAGTTTAAATATGGAAAAATGGTTAATAGAACATTTAAGAACACGGCTTGTATCATATTGCACAGATTAAGACTCACTGATATCTCCAGACAAATTACAGGAAGAACCAGCATTTCTGTCAGAAAGAAGTAGTTAGAGAAAATATTTGCCTTTGGAGACTGATTCTGGTGTTTTTCTTATCTTAAAGTCAGGTTCCTATTAAGTCTTCGGATTTACTGTGAATGTGTCCTAAATCTTGGGAAATGCCAATATTTTCCTCCCTTTCTTTCCCATTTATTGCAGCATACTTCTGCTTTCTGTCAGCCTCCATAATTGGTGGAAAGTAAGAGAAAAGCCCAGCATGGTGCTGAATCAATCTAATAGCGAGTTACAATGATTGCTGGAGGATCTGAACTCCTGCAGGGAATGGGCTGGATTTTCCCAAAAGGTAGTAATCTCTTTTATTTTGCCCTCAGGGGCTTGGGAGGAACCTGTGGGCCAAGGGAAGGGGTAACACTTAGCACAGCTCAGTGCAGGACACCAGGTGTCCGTGCCAGGCCCAGGGGCTGCCGTGGCACACAAGGTAAGCACGTGGTTTTGAGGAATTTCCACCACTTCTTCCTTTTTATATATACCAGACCTTTCAATTCTGTGGTTTTAGCCAGCTAACCTCCATTTTTCCTGAATAAGGAATTAGAGGGAGGTAACCTGCCCAGGATAAGCTTCTGCTGTGTACTATTAATAGAGCAGAGGAACCACTTCGAGCTGCAAGTTCAGAGCCCAAATCCACTCTCACCCCACAATGGCTTAGAGAATATTTAAACTTTGCAGGGCACAGACATAGATTAACACCAGGGCTGAAAAAAGAGAAACCACCTGAAAGGTTTCCCTTTGGAGTTACTATTCAGTTACTGATAAGTGTGAGTTCCTTTTCTGGTGCTCTTTTTCACACTTTAAATAGCATTTCTCTGATTTGCTACCTGTTGTCATCCATTCCTGCTGCAGAGGAAAACTAAGCAAATCATAGAGTGAACCAAAAAAAAGATAACAGCTGGAGATTTTTAGCAAGAAAGGATGTAATGCCATCTAGTAAGATGCACTTAAAATTTAAAAGCAAACCGAACAAATTTATAGCTATATAGATACACACCATCTAAATAAAACATATCAGTTCAATTATTCTTGCTCAAGTTCAATCACTCTAAGACTCCACACATTTTAAAAATAACATGAAACAACGCTTATTAAGCCATCGGAAATATATCTTTGGATGTGTATTTAAACTTTTGAAGCAATTTACATAAAATTCAGATTTTGGCTCCTTTAGGAAAATACATTAATGAATTTTATGCTCATTTAAGACAGACACTTTCTTCCTGATAGATTCAAGTGCTAAACAGAAAATTGTTTAGATGATTTCAAGCATTATTGCTCTCTAATAGTAATGCAGCAGCAAAGGAATAAATAAAATGAGGTAAATTCTTCCTATGGAATTCACTTAAACAGCAATATTCTGAAGTTATCCTGAATTCTACTTAAAAAGTGGGGTGAATTTGTTAATTACTTTTAGAAGCAAAGCAAAAGCTACTTATCAAAATGATGCAAATCAGTTAGGAAGCTCTGCCTGTGTCTCTATTTATTTCATGAGCTGTTGCATTAATATACAGAATCATAGAATCCTTTAGGTTGTAAAAGCCCTCTCAGATCATTGAGTCGAACTCCTAACCTAACACTGCCAAGCCCACCACTAAGCCACTTCCTTAAGCATCACATGTAGACATTCTTCAAACACTTGCAGGACTGATGACCCCACCACTTCCCTGAGCAGACTGTTCCATTGCTTGACCACCCTTTCAGTGAAGGAATTTCTCCTGATATCCAATCTATATCAAAGCACAGTTGTTCCTTGTGCTGACCGGCCAGGCTTTGTTTGGAGTCCACACCCTCTCCGTGTCTGTCAAAGCAAAGGGAGACTGGAGCCCCAGCCCATCAGGGAATGCACAGAAAACCCTGCCACAGGAGGTAGGGAGCTCCCCATGCACCCCACTCACTGAGCCTCCAGTGATCCAACTTGGTCTCCCTTGCCTGAGTAACACCAGGCTTTCCTTTTTCTATGCATAACTGTTTATTTTGCACTTCCACTCCCCAGACTTGGACAACCCAAGGAAAGTGTATTACATTTGAAGACCCTTTGTCAGTTCATCTGTAACTCTCCCTTTCAGCAGAGATCTGTGAATATAAACAGCCATTTGATGCAAAAGTCTCCCATTCAACCCAACACACAAACCCATACAAGCTCATTATTTCTAGCATAAAATAAATCTATTCCCTCTGCCTGGAATTGGAGAGCCTCCCACTGATGCTTTGAGAACAAAATATGACAGGGAGGGAAGAAAAGAGCTGATGTATTACACTTTGCTCAGTCCAAATTGAAAGCCTACACACCCTAATGGCATTTTGGTTTCCAAATGAGTTCTCTGAATAATATTCCCTTCCCCTCATTCTATTAGAATATCCAGAAATTAATAATTTAGTCTAGTCATACTGTAGGCCACATGAGTGGTAACTTCTGAATAAAACAATAACCATTCATACCCACACTTAAATTGCTGGAAGGCTTTTGAGGCTCAGTGCCAAATAACTCATCCATCTCAAGCGTTTGGGACTTTGGAAAAGCAGCTGCAGCCCAGTCAGCATTAACTTCAGTTTAGGAGTTCAGGTTTAATTTGTTATGTTGACTTGCGTGAGACTTTATATCCACCGGGAAAGGGATGCCCAGAGAAAGAACATGTCCATGGCTTCTACAGCTCAGTGGAACTGCCCTGGGACTTCTCATACTGCCAGGTTACATAAACAGTCTCTGGGCTCTGACCTTCTGTCAGCCTTTCAGGAAGATCTACAATCACGATGCTCCTGTCAGGCAACACAGTATCCTAACAGGATCACCATGTCTGGGAATTCTGCATTTAAGAGATTCATCCAAGTCTGTGCCAGGATCCAACATTTACAAGGGTCAACCCTGTGTCTTGCAATCAGGATATACAGTAGATGAAAGGGAAAAAAAAAAAGGGAAAGAAAGACAAAATGTTTCTGTAGGGCACATCAGTGTAGAAAACTCAAGCCCTATATTGGTGATCCATATATTGCCAGGTCAATTGCCTAAGAGCTGGGGCTCAAAAGTTGCAAACTGCTGTGTTTTATTACATGGGCACAAGGACAATCGTGGAGGTTCAGCCCGTGCACCCCAGAGGGTTTAACCCTCAGTGGTGAAGGTTTAGCACCTCAGTGGTGAAGATTTAACCCTCCGTGGTGAAGGTTTAACCCTCGGTGGTGAAAGTTTAGCACCTCAGTGGTGAAAGTTTAACATCTCAGCAGTGTCCCAGGAGCCAGGGAAATCTGCTTAGCACCAATAGCCTCACCCCTGCTGGCAGCTTCCCTCTGCTGTTGCCTCCGGTCCTCTGGCTTGATATTAATTAAATTCTCCACTTTAGCATGCTGGCTTGGAATACAGGCATGGCTTAGTGACTGTAATTCCAGACTCCAACTGTGACATTAGCACTGCGACATGCACAGAGCACATCCAGAATTAAAAAGGCTGCTTCCCCCTCGTTTAAATGATGAGATGAGAAGGATTCAGCTGCCTCAGACATGAGTGTACCAGAAGCAGGGGCTTATGGCACTGAAAAGGAGTCTGTTACATGCCTGTTATATGCTTCCAGCTTCTCAAAAGCATTACTTCAATTTTGCCACTTATTTCCGTTATTCTCTTCCTACTTATTCCCAAAGCCAATTAAAATGCAAACAGGAGATTTTAAAGGTTTCAGTTTGATAACAGGCAGCAAGACAAGCGAGGCATGGGACAGCACTGAAATATGGCTTTTTAATGCAAGCATATTAATAGAAATAATTGGATTCGTAAAGGCTCACAATTGCAAATGTCGCCTCTTATTGTACATTAAACCAATTGACATCCTGCATTTGTTATTGCAAAAGTGTGATTCTGATTTCATGAAGAGTGCTAAACACACTCGGTTTGCTCTAATGAAAGCTGTGGAGTTTTCTTCTGAAGTACACCTGAGCCTCATAGCATGTAAGAGATCCGATGGATTCCTCAAAGCCAGCACAGTAAATGCCGGCCTTGGAGAAGTTAAACTTTCAATTTCGTCTTTAGTGAGGCCAGAGTTTCATGCCAAACACACGATGTGTTACTAAGCTTTTAGGAGTTATAACAAAAGAGTTAAAGAATTTAATCTCAAACTTTTCAAAAGAGCCTATGGGAAGAAGATGCTGGAGCTCGTCAGATTTTCAGTGAGAGGCTTGGCACTGAACATCCTCAGGAAATCCCTGCCTTACCCTACAGTTGATTTCTGAAGTTAGCATCATCTGGTTTTCCAGTTTATATGTTCAATTCAAATTGTTTCCCCTGGCTATGGCTGCTGTTAGGTGATTCAGATGTCACAATCTTTAAGCCCATCCAACAAGGCAGTGCCAAGTCTACCTTACACCCCCCTGTTCCTGCTCCTTCTCTTACACCACCATCCATTCCTAGAAGGCCAAAAGCAGAGGAACATAAGACCCCCTCACATACACACCTTTTTGTTTGTAGGGCTAGTTTCCTGTAGAATTAGCTCGCTGAACTTCATTGAGATGTCAGGTAAGAGCAGAGACAGCTCGAGGAGGCAGAAGGGAAACATGGCAAGGTTCCAGGGGAGCAGAGGAAACAGGAGGGCAGAATCGCCTCCCGCAGTTACCGTTAGCCACTAAACTTCACTTTCTGGTCAGACCACATGCTGCCTGTGGCTGCACAGGATTAAGCTTTCCCTCACCTCTGGTATAATCTCTAGTTTATTTATCCCAGAAGCAAGCATGCTGCCAACACAAGTGTTGGTTCCGCTCTCCTGCCCGCTCCCGGGAACGCGTTGCTGCTCCGCTCCTTTCTGCCAGCTCAAACATCCCTGTGACTGTGCTGAGAGCTGAAGTGGGAAACAAATAAAGCTAAAAGTACCTTCCATTTCTCAGAGTGGGTTTTGTCTGAAGTGGTTCCCTGGTCTGGCTCCCAAAGCAGCTACACTCCACCCCTGGCAGGAACAGGGACGGGGAGAGAAGTGTCTGTCCCTCGGAGCAGCACTATGAACTTCTGCCAGGGCTGTCCATGGAGCTCCAGCTGAGATCCAAGAGCTGAAAGCTGATCCTTCCAAACTGGGAAAGGAAAGGCAGCCTTCTAACTTTGCTCACAGCACATAGCACAACATGCATCTAGCCCAGGGAATATCTTAGGAATAGCTTAGGAATGAAGTACCACTGATGAGAAATTAGAATTATGCACCAGTCAGGTATGGTTGTAGATCCAACTCCAAATTTAAAAACATAAATTAATATTAAAAAGATACACAGGTTTTTTAATACTTATTAATTTTCTATTACTTATTCCAACATGAATATTTCCATATCTATAGCATGATAAATGATCATCTTTTTAAGTCTTCCTACAAGCAAAATTTCAGTCTTCTTTTCAGCTCCTTCAGGTAGTACCTTCTAGAGAACAGTTCAAGTGCCATGTTTTTGTTACCACTAAATGCAGAATAAGTCATTCTTCCCGTTGACATCATGATAACTATGTCACAAGGAGAAGCAAGAGCAAAAATGTGTGTATGTTTCTTCTTTAATGGTTAAAAAAGAAAAAAAAATACCACTTTTGTTGTATTTCTTGGAATAACTGTCAGGAGAAGTTGAAGAGCACTTAACATACACCTCGTGGTCTTGAACACTGAAGTGCTGATAGTGGAATTGCTTTTCACCTTCAGGTAAAAACACAAAAACCTATGTAGGGGATTGAGGATTTATCCAACAGAAAACCAAGTAGCTCAATCGAAAATTTGAATTACTTTTTTTTTAAGCAAATGAAGGTAGAAAATAGTGACAGAGTTCATTTCTAATAGTTCTACCCTCAGTTCTAGATCTCTTAATTCATAAACTTATTGCATTGAGTATTTTACACTCAAACATAGAGAAAATAATGAAATGTAAAGGTTAAAAGATAGAAATCAGCACCACAAATGATCAGCCCTCAAATCATGAGCAGAGAAAAACACAGAGACCAAGTTCACCATCGTATTCCCTCTGCTCAGGGCCACTCCTGTCAAGTTCTAAATGCAGCCTGAGCATCTCACTTCCTTCACTGAAGTGGCATTAAAAGGAGAAAAAGCATCTTTAAAAATTTCACTAATTTGAGGCCACAAAAAGGAAAATGTCTTAATCGTAATTTTACAGCAGAATTTTATTTCAGTACATATTTTTTTAGATGCCTTAAACTGCTAATTTCCACAAATTAACATGCCTGGGTCTCTTTTAATAGTAAACATAACTTTGCATTTCCTGCTCGTAATGCTTGGCCCTAGCATAATTACAGTATGTTCCTTGTTTTCAGCCCCATAAGGATCCCCCTCACTGCTCTCTCCCCAGCCACGCTCTGCTCAGCAGAGTTTTGTATCAGCTGAGGCACAAAATGAACCTGCAAAATTTACTCAGAGATTTGCTGCGTGCAGAACACTTGCACATGTATATGCAAACTCACATTTGCATACTCCAAATGCTTGCTGTTGCCTGCAAACATGTTTTATTTTGGCATGCGATGGCTGTACATGCAAATTCTCTTCTTCCAGCATCAATTACCTACTCCCCCACAATCGATATGTCCCCTTTCCTAAAACAATCCATTTCAGACCCTATATTACTTTGCTTTCCTGTAAGTCAATAAATACTGCCACGTCCCCCTACAGAAATGCCTTTGCCCAATTCTTTTTATGGATTCTGTCGATTCTGTGCTGGTCCCTGTTTTCTTTCCTAAATCTTCAGCTTGCTCTCCTTTTGCCCAGACCCTGCTTTTGCTCTCTCCACACAGAGAAAGAGCAGCAGCTCTACCTGTTCTGCTGCCCTGTTTCTCACCTGTCTGACACAGAGGCACCTACTGCTCCCTTTGCTAAAGAAACAGCATCCCCAAAAGATTTCAAAAGGATTCAGTAGGATCCAGGTAAGGGACTGTGACTATGACTTGATAGGCCTAAATTTACTTTTAATTTTCCCCCATGTATAAAGCCTATTTGCCTAATTTAACGCTTTACAGCTATCTTTAATGTGCAAATACTTTCCACAGTGAATATGCAATATGAAAAAAACAATCAGAAACTCTCACTCTGAAGCTGGGCTATTTATTTCCTTCCTGAAAACTCAGCTGAGTGAAGTCAGGTTAATTGCCTCTAAGTCACTGTGAATAATGTTGCAGAGCCTTACACTGACAGTCACACCATTCTTCTGCTGGTTGTGTAACCCAGAGCTATTTCAATGGATAACTGTAATTCATTTTGGCTGCTAGATCTGCATGTAAAGATAAAAGCTGCTAGCAAACTTCCTTTAGTCTGCCTCTGGTTTTCCTCAACTTTCTACCCAGTAGGAGTAATTTTGGACATGTTACATGCTCCAAAATAAAGGAAGTCTTTGCTGGAATACTGCACTCCCTGCACATTGCCATCATTCATGGTGGCAGCAGCCGTCCGTTGGCCCATTATGTTGAACTATTCTTGCTACCTGATATTCTTTTCACCAATCAATCTGTTGATTATAGCCAGTTTAAATTGTAGCCATAAACAGGAGTCTGAGATTTTTCAAAGGACAGTGGAATCTGAATTAATTAGCATCCAGCAGAGGAAAACCAAAATCCTCCTACAAAGAGAACTGAGAAACCTCAGAGCCCACAAGGACACCGTTTATGGAGCAGTGGATGGGCTCTCACACACTTGCAGAGCAGAAGAGCATGGCATCCTCAGCTCCCAGACAGCTCTCAGGCTGTGAAGGAGCTGATTTCCACATAGGAATTTATTAATTACACCTTGAAACTCTACCAAGTTAGCCTGTTATTGACACCAGCACTGAGACTGTGCTCATGCATAACTCATCTTTACAACCTGCAAGAAGGTTACAACCTCATGAAGATTTGAAGCTTCTGTCAGAAGTAATTCCACGTTACTAGTCTATCACACACACCTCACAGAACCAAAAACTCTCCCAGTCTGACATTTACATGTATAACCAGGGGAAATTCACATAAAAAGGGGAGAAAAAATATACCTGTTTTCTTCAAACCATCTTTACAGTATCTTCTATAGTTGACAACATAGCAAGAGAGGAGGTACAGATTGGATATTGGGAAGGAATTCTCTGTGAGGGTGGTGAGGCCCTGGCACAGGATGCCCAGAGAAGCTGTGGCTGCCTCATCCCTGGAAGTGTCCACGGCCAGGTTGGACGGGGCTTGGAGCAACCTGAGATAGTGGAAGGTGTCCCTGACCATGGCAGGGTGTGGAGCTGGATTATCTTTAAGGTCCCTTCCAATCCAAACCCTTCTGTGATTCTATGATTAACTAATTGTCACAAAGGGAATGCTTTTCAAAGAACACTAATATACATTGCCTTTAAAAAAGAGGTAAAAACCCTAAGAGACATGATTTACATGGCTGGCATTTAAAGAAATAACAACAATATTCTCGCTTTTATGGACAACAGTAACATTTGCCGTCCAAGAAACCATAAATGTCCTGTAACAGATGATGATCACCTCACTGACATGACAAATAAGAGGCATTTAGTTTTTGATGGCTTTCGTAATTTCTTTTTTCCTTATGAGAGCACCACTCTGTGTAAATGTAAGACTAAAATGTATTTTAGTCTTCAGTACTTGGAAGCAAGTTCACACATTATTATTCTACATTAGCTTCATTTGTCAATTTGATGACTAAAGACCTACTGGCCAGATGCAAATGCTGCTTCCTAATCTTGATCCATCACACACAGCAGTCGTGGGATGTCATTCCCCATGAAGGAGGATGAATCAGGAGAGCCATTCCGTAAGGGAAGGTGCAGAGATAAACCAGATGCATTCATTACCTGGAGGAAGTTCTGGTCTCCTTGTGAGAACATTTAGTTACAGTGAAAAACCCCAACCAAAGTACCCCAGGTGCAAGATAAGCCCTGTCCGAAGTGCAGGGTTTCCCAGTCAGAAGGTGCTGGCACTGGCCTTGGCTCTGTGTGTTGAGGAGCTCTTTGCCCTTCATCAGCCGCATGTGAATAGTCTGGAGAAGTCAACATGAATTTTGATGCTTTACGGGATCAAGGCCAGGAAATCTAATATACTTTACTTCTCATTTCCATCATGTGTGCATAAGATGATATCCTTGAATTCAGACATACATAAAATAATTAACTTCTTTTTCTTCAAGTAAGCATCAGGTGAAAAAAGTGAGATGTGTTAAGGGTTTGCTAATTGATGATATATTGCTTTAAATTAATTTTCTACTATTAATGTTACTTAATGGAATTTCATATTTCTTATTTGAAAAATGAGGGTCAAAGGAAGCAATGATGAGAGACAATTACAATTACCACTTAGGACCATTAATATGTAAATATATGTGTAAGTTAAGATTGTTAATTAAAGTTTCATAATTGCTGGGTATTTTTGAAGTTAGAGCCTAATAGGTTCTGCCATTATTCGTGTCTGCTTTATGCATACAATGTCAGTGATTCTTACTTTTAACATACCATGAATAACAGCATGGCATTTATTTTATTAACTGATACGGCCATTAATGTCTCATTATGCCATTCAAACATTTTATTCCTTTCTAAAAATACAACTGGTTAAAAAATTATATCCCTTATACACCTTCATGCCTCAGCTCATCAGTCAACCCCAAGAATATCCAGTGGGTAGATCTCTCCATAATCATCCAGTGAGCTTTTTCCTACCTTTCTTTGCAGGAGCTGATGATACCAACTTTAAAGCACAGATATTTTCAAAAGGTCAAGATAGAAAATGGACTTGATCCAAGGATCCCCAGCTATAGCAATCCAAAAGTCAAGAGAACTCTATCAAATGTCAAGAGAAACTGGAAAAGACTTTGAGAAACCATTTCTGCAATACTTCTCATTTAGGCCATGTGTGCACAAGAGAAATATTTTAATCAGTTCTAATGATATTTCACAAATTTCATCTTATTTCAAACAAGTAAAGTATAAACAATGAGAATTTCCTCAGTTATGGGGATTTTTTCATGAATTTTACACTGTTACCTAAAACTTTGAAAGCAACACTGTCCATCAAAAAATATAATCCTGAATTATGGCCTGTATTACACAGACCATGAAAATAAAATCAGAAATAAAACACTGGAGGCCACTTATAATCCCAGTGCATTATTCACTTTAATTTAAATAAAGTATGTGTTCTCAGAAGAATGCCATGCATCCTTCTCACAGAAGTGTGAAAAAATGATGATGGCTGTAGGAATTCTTTAAAATATGATTTTAAGACATTTTTGGAAATATGGGGGTTTTTTCTTAAGGTATATATCTAGTGCAAATATTCAGTGTCTCACAGTAAAATAAAAGTTTTCAGTTTCCAAAACTGCAAGGAATTTTCAGTTCTAAGCAAATTTGCTACGATATAACCAAACTAAAATCATTAAGATCTTTCTTCTCCTTGCCTTGTGTGATATAAATTAATGTTTGGTTTAAATTAATGCCTCATAGTTTTAGGAAGGCATCAAATAATATCAAACACTATCATCAGATGAAACGACTTCCTTCGGCATGTATAAAGACATTTATGTAAACTATCTTCAAGCACATCCTAAGCATAAATAACTGTGTTGATAAGTTGTTGCAACAACCTAAAAAGAATCTCCTTTTATTTCTGTTTCTCTGTTCTGCTGCAAATGGAAGGAATGTTTTGGGCCCATGAAGAAGCAACTCCCTTTCCAATATGCCTTTACTCTGTAATAGGTATGATGTGGCCTTTCTGTAGACAATTCACTCATGTCACTACAGAAGATATAAAAAATAAATCAAGCCCAATATCTGAGCCATCTGTAATAAAGTTTTAACTACTGATCCCAGAGATATTTTCCCCATAAATTGACTCACCATACAATTGGGATTGCTCCAAGCCTTCAAAGCTTTATCTGCTAACCGTTTGGAAATAGAGACGATAACTCCCCATAGCTGATAGAGCCAAGCAGTTAAAAAGTGTTTTAGACAGTATCTTCAAAGGCCTTGACAGAGAATCCCATAATACTCTAAATTTCCTTAGCTGTGATCTATTCTTAAGTATAAACCTTTCCTTTAATCCATGCTTTGGACTGCTGGAATCACTGGATGGGTTGGGAAAGGCATTTTGTTACAGCTAAACAGCTGAAGAATACTGTGCCCAAATTCCTAGAGAGATATGGAGAAATCTGTGTAAAATCCCAGAATCCCAGAATCATTAAGGTTGGAAAAGCCCTCCAAGGTCATCGAGTCCAACCTGTGACTGATCCCCACCTTGTCACCCAGCCCAGAGCACTGAGTGCCACATCCAGGAGATCCTCGAACACCTCCAGGGATGGGGACTCCAATACTTCCTGGGCAGCCTCTTCCAATGCCTGACAACCCCATCTGGGAAGAAATTCTTACTTACCTAAAACACAGCTAGCCACTGTTTATAACAAAGAGAATAAAGATTAGGCAAAAAGTTCATCCTCACAAGTGACACAAAAATTCTAGTTTCACCTTGGCAATGAAGGCTGGAAGTTCATGCAAAGTCCCTGCTAGGAAATGCTGTGGTGGGAAGCCCGAAGTGTAAGGAAAGTTTTGGTGGTCAGAATGAAATTACCTACCTGGGAAGAGAGCAGCACTCTTCCAAGGACCTGAACCACTAAAATTGGTTGGGAAGTCACTGTTAGAAGTGAGATGAATTCACAAATTTCAGAAGCTGACACGGAGAAAACCCACTCTCATTCTAAATCTGTAATTCAAAACTTGAAATCAAGTCCAGATTTCTTTTAAGGGGCTAATTGAATTTGCTCCTTTTTTGACTTGACCTAATTTTATTTTTTATTTGCTGTATCACTAAAGTTTATGTAAAGCATTTACACTTTGATAATTAAATTGGAAGTTAGAACTCTTTCGAGATTTTTTTTTTGCTCTAAGAATTCTAAAATAATTTACAAAAGTTCAATAGAGTAGGAAGAAGATTAGGCCACCAAATGAAAGAAATGCAAATGATCTTCAAAAGCTGGCCTCCCCCCATCTTATCTTTGAGAGTGGATAAATTCACTTTGATACCAGGATTTAATAAAAAGATCAAAAAAGTCCACATGCTTATATCTGAGGTTATTCAGGCAATACTGTTGTTGAAGTAGTTTGAGCATGGAACCTCAGCCAGGGAATGTACATCATTAGCTCGACATTTGCAGAGCTCCTGGGACTGGAGGACACAGGGGAACACAAAGTTTGGAGCTCCTGAATTCCTCTTTCTCTTTTAAAAATAAGTTTTACAATAAAAGAAATTTACACCTCGCAAAAAGCAAACAACCTTTCCACATGATCAATTAGATATAAAATAACCTATACCTTAGGTTTGACAAGAGATGGTCTGAGGGTCTCCAGGTGAAAATAAAGAAGTGGGACGGGAAAGATAAACAGGAAACAAGACTCTGAGCCACTGTGAGTCAAAGGTATGTACACATGGCTTGCAAGCATTTATATTCATTATGGAATCAGAAGAGAACAAACTCTTTTAATTTTAATGCTAAGTCCAGCATTTGTCTTGCAAATGTTCTACGAGACCACACTGAAAACATTCATTCTAGAGTTTCTTATAAAGGAAGGAGTGAGAACAAACAGGAAGAACATTCTTGAATGATAAAATGTCTGAGGGATCTGGTGGGAATTCTTCACATAAGATGTATTCCTCTTTAGGGAACAGGTGTAGATGTAAACAGATGGGCTTATATAAGTAGAACTGGCAGCTCCACAGATAGCTGCTTTCTTTCTGTATGATTTTTCAGACTCACCAGGGTATTCAGGACCACTCTGCTTAATTATTCTTAACATTTTGCCCATTTCATATGCTCACAATATAATGGGCAAATATAAAAATAAGTTAAGCAAACTGCAGTTTAAATCTCAATAAAAACAATACATTTTATTCCAACAAAACACTTAAAGAGGGAACTGCCTATTTTATGAATGTTAGTCCATCTGTTCGCAATAGCTCCTTTGGAAGTATTTGTTTTGCTTAGAAATACCCAAACTGATTATGCATGTGACAGTAGATGGGCTGAGCTGTGTTTGCTGCTTTTAAATCACTGAGCATATGAAGGTGTTTTTACTTTTGTTGGGCCAGGACAACAGAAGACATGAAATGCTTGAATCCCAGACTAGAGGACCTCGTCTGTGAAACCAGACTGAGAAATCTGGGGCTATTCAGAAGAGAAGGTTGTGTGGAGACCTCAGAGCCCCTTTCAGTATCTGAAGGGGCTACCAGGAAGCTGGATAAGGACTCTGTGTCAGGAACTGGAGTTGCAGGACAAGGAGGGATGGGTTCAAGCAGACAGAGAGTAGGTTTAGATTGGATGTTAGGAAGAAATTCTTCCCTTTGAGGGTGGTGAGGCCCTGGCACAGGTTGCCCAGAGAAGCTGTGGCTGCCCTATCCCTGGGAGTGTCCAAGGCCAGGTTGGACGGGGCTTGGAGCAACCTGGGATAGTGGAAGGTGTCCCTGTCCATGGCAGAGCTTGGAATGCGATGATCTTTAAGGCCCCAACCCAAACCCTTCTGTGATTCAGTGATTCTAGGTTCCTCTTCTGGGGAGGCTGTACCCATGGGCGTGTTTCCACGGTGATGGCCACGCTGTACTGGGGTACAGTTCTCCTCTCCTCCACCAATGGTAAGAGAACAACAATTCAGACCACACAAGAGAGAAGTCCAGTGCAGGACACTTTGAATTCATGCACACATGGTACAACAGCATAGGTGACAGAATCACACAAGTAATTTGACCGGGAGTATGGGATCTACCACTTCCCAGGGGCAGGATCCTAATGGCCACTCTGCCAAATCTTTACACAAAGACCATCCCCACACACCTACAGGGTAATTTCTGGAAATAAAATTTCTGGAAATAAAACCTCCTTGTCCAGCCTTTAGTACATCATTCCAAAGAGCCCAAACACACTGTGAAGATGGATGTTAAGAGCAAAACTATGCAGAGCCACAGGAGCATAATCCACATGTACTTGTACACAAGGTGGATGTCAGCTCTGTGTTACGGGAGTGATTGTGCTCTCAGCTATGCAGCAACCCAGTTTGTGTCGTTTTGGATCCTCTGAATTATTCATTCACCTCAGTACTACTCAAACTTATAATCGCAGAGAACATCAGGACAAATCACAGAAGTGAACATCAAACGTAAGAACAGAAGAGCTTTTATAACAGCAAAAAGAAAGTAACAACAGAAAACAAATGAGCAAGGAATGAAAAGGAATTATTATAAAATATGTACCAGAGCCTTGATTAGTGTAAGAGTTTGAAGTGGGCAGCCCCAGGAGCCCTTGGGCCAGCAGCAGGCACATGCAGAGATTTAAACTCTCAAGGCTCTCAGTGAAGCTATGTTTGGAAATCTTCATAGAGCTGGGATGAGTGAGTGAACCAACCACTACCAGACAGAGCAGCCTGCTGCGGGTTCAGACTGTATCTTCCCAGCTAGGTGCCCTGCAGTGTGACAGGAGATGCCCTATACACACAGCACGGTGTCTGCTGGCAGGGGCTGCCTTGGTTGGATTACAGAACAGCCACACAGAGCATGCTGCAGTTTCACAGAAGTCAAGAAGGGCAGGTCACAGGCTCAGACCTTTCTTCCCTTGGAAGGACCGACACTGAGACTCAAGACATCCTCCACCTTGGCCCACGAAGTCCAAGGCTGCCACAGAGAATCTGCTGCACAAGGTACACAATGCCATGAGGATGCTCAGCACTTCCCAGAAAACAGTGTTGGCCTTCTCTCCAAATATCACGTGTACCTGCCAGCTAAGGCTGTGGGCAATATTTTGGGAGAGCATCTTTTTTTCATTAGCTGAGGGGTTCTGAATGAGGTGACGCTCAATAATTTCAGTGGGCTTGGCTCTTCTTATTGATTTCCTTTCCCATTTCCTTTCCCTATGATTTGCTCTGATGCCAGGGAAGAAGTGTTCATTATACTCAATAACCTTGTGTTTACTATGCCTGCAATATCCCATCAAGCATCAGAGTTGTCTTCTAATTTACTCAAATAAATGTGTTAATCAATAAACAAAAACTAGCAGAATATTACATCAATCACAATACCTGCATCATAAGGCTCAGCAGTCCCAGATTCAACCATTCCATATCCAATGCAGGAGCTGGAACAGGAAGGCTCTGAGTTTCTCAAACCAGGTTGTTCACTCATTCCTGGCATTTGGAGCTGCTCAGGGAAGAAGGTGGAGGAGCCCCCTCAGCCACAGTGCTGAGCGAGGCCAGCACTGGCACAGATCTGCCCTGCTTGGGGTCTGACTCAGAGGCTTCATCTGCTTAAATGAAGCCCAGTATTTTGCTGGTCCATCAGCCAATGACTCCTAATTGTGCCAGTGCCTAAACTTAGCTTGCAAGCACAGCTAAAATACTAATCATTAATTTCAGTCGCTTACAAAGGCCTGTTATGCTATCAGTTATGTTTCAAATGCCACTCAGGCTGACTGGTTAGGGCAAGGAATTGAAGGAAAAAGAACACACAGTAGAAAATAAAGTCCCTCAAAACTGGACACAAAGTGGAGAGGGCTAATTCCACTGATGCAAGGAAAGACCTGTTTGGCCAAATACACATAATTGTGTATCAGTTTTAAGTAGACAGCTGTGACTGCAGTCTGGAACACAGAAAGGGATGATCCTGAATAAAGGGCTGTTATCAACTACTACTACTACAGTTCTGGAAAGGAAGCCAGGGAAGGCAATGGATTTAACAGATTATGTTTTAAGTTACTCTTTTTTTCATGGACTGCAGAGTAAAATTCTCGAATTCAGTGAACCTTGCACTCCAGGGACAGCGTTAACAATTTAACTCCTAATTTTAACATCCAACTTCAGATGCACATCAGCTGAGCAACCACAACACTTTCTATTATATAGATAGATGTCTTTGTCTGAAGGAATTGCTGACTCATTCCTTTAGTGGGAATAGCAATCCATTCCTTTAAAGATGAGGTCATACAAAGTAAGCCAGGTGACCCATATAGCAATAGCTTAAATCCCTCTCCTCTGTGATGGATTCCAAAGCCACCTGTGCATTATTCTAGCCTTCCCCAAGCAGCTGCAATCCCTCCAGGCAGAGCAGTGCAGAGAGCTGACTGCTTTTGTAACTCCTGAGACACACCCTGGACAGGCTGGCTTGGCTTCTTAACAGGAAACAGAAGTCCGAAATCTGAGAATGAGGTGATTAAATATTTTCCAGAAGCAGAAAGTATTCAAACAGGAGTTTAATAAAACATTAAATATGAAATTAACTTAAATTGCTCCTGAAGCAACTGCTTAACCTGGTCCAAGGAGCAGAGGAATGGAAGGTGGAAAATGTGACAGCAACTTCTGAAAAGAGCCTGAGAAACTGCCAGGTGGTATCTGGGATTTATTTACAGGTCTAATAAACTCAGTTGTATAATAAGGAACAGATTTAGCTGATGCATGGAGAAATGCAATAGCACAGTGAGGAGTTATCATAGCTGTTACAGCACAAACCACAGATCAGAAATTGGCTCTTTGATGGTGCCGAGAAGCACAGGAGTAAGGATGACCTGAATGACATAAGATACTCGAATTCCCAACAGCTTTGATGACCAAAGCTGGGAGGGGGAAAAATGGAATCTTTCCAATAGGACATAGCGAGAAAAATACAGATTACCAGAAGAATGTGACATTTATGCTGGGAGCTGTGCTAGTCAGCACATCAAAAATTTCTTTTTCTTAAGCGATGTGAAAGTGAACGCTGAGAATATAAAATTATTCATGTTTTTCAAGACAACAGCACATTTCACAGAATGACTGAAGAATCCCAAGATGCTACTGGATTAAGTAATAAAATGGCAGATGAAACTGAATTCTGAGAAACATTAAACGATTCAAATAAACAAAAGTATTCTTAATTATACAAATCCAGTGACAGACAGTAAACTAGCCTTTGTCATTCAGGACAGAGATCTCACAGCCACCACAGATACTCCTTTGAAAACATCAGCTTGTTAAAATGTCAAGATTTAAGACTGGGGGGAAAAAACCACAAAAGCTGGAGAAGAAAATCAAAAAACCTCTTTGGGCCTCTATTTAAAACCGTGATTTAAGCACATCTTGAAAACATCATACCAGACTCATCTCTCTTCTCCACTTTTAAAAGAAATACCCAAAATAAGATTTACAGAAGGGCAAAAATGAAGAAAGAGGAGGAATGGCTCATGTATTCAGGAGATTAAATAGACACAGACCCTTCAGCTCCGCAAAGAGAGCAGGGAAGATGTGCCAGCAGGAAGAGGCTGAACAAGGAACAATTATTCAATAATTCCCACAGTATGAGAATCAGAATGTATCATTAAGAGATTTAAAGCACAGGCAGGGAGGCACTTTCTCACGGCTATGGGATCTGTTGGAAATACAAAGAAGTGCCAAAGCAGAAGTTTACCAGAGCAGAGATCCATGAACATTGAAGTGCATGAGGACCCAGTTCTGGGAGCCCTGATCCACAGGAGAGTGGCAGGGAAACTGCAGCATTTCCTCACTCTGGGTTTATCTATCTGCCTTCAGCATCACCTCCTGCCCAGTGCTAGAGCTGGGACACTGCCACACCAGACCAGATACGCTCTGCTTTTGATCTTCTGTGTTTCCAGGCAGGTCACTGAGGTATTGCACACATATCCACGTGCAATATAAAATGTGAAAGGAGGAAAAGATGTTTGACATGAACCCAACATTAAAGAACTCGCTGTCATCACCACCTCTTCGGCTTTATTCTAGAAGGGAAAAAAAGGGACTAAGATATTTCCTTTTTTTCACTCAATTTAGTTTAGGAAGACTGAAAGTAAGTAGGTTTTACCCTACTCCCCAAGAGCATATGATACTCTGAGAGATAACAGCTCTACATAAAAGCTATTTTCATGAGTTGAAAGACAAAGAAATAAAGGAAGTTCATTCCAGAGGAAAAAACCCCAAGACAAACAAACAGCTCAAATATTCGAGTCAGGCATTGGAGGCTGTTTATAGAACTTCTTTCTATGCTTATTTTCCCATTCATCATTATGTATAGCATTTTGTCACAGAAAAAGAAAGGGAGTTGAAATACTTTCTTTAGTTGCCCAAAAGTTTCAATACAGAAGCTCTTTCTGCCCAGGAAATGACCATGGGCTTGCTGGTGGGAGCTTTTACAAAAGGACAGGCAATATTTATGAGCAGTTTGAAGGTTTCCTAGTGAATATCCATCTGGACAAAGTGGATATGCAAGCTTTGCACTCTCTCTCTCTCTCATTCCTAGGTCAGTTATCTAATCCTAAAATTACATCCAATTTTCTCTGAGAAATAGCTCTGCATAAGTGTAAGTTAAATGCCTCAAAGGCATCTAAAACAGGATTTTCTTAGTAGTGGAACAGCCTTAAAACAAATTTAAATCATGCTTTCATGACAAAGGAGATTTTGTCTCAGGCTTCAAATTCCTTTCAAGGAAATGGGTTTCTTTTGTAGCCATGCGGGCTTGACAAAAGGAGGCTGCACATCCTGTGGTGGGAGCAATTGGTAGCATTTTACCCTTTTCAGCAAAGATGCTGCCAGGCAACTGCAGAGACACCCTGAACTTTGTCTCACTCACCTTTCTCCACCTGCCCCTTGAAATGCAAGCAGGACTCCCAGATTGGCCCGTAAAAAATAACAAGCACTGCTAGGACATCTGTATGGAGATAATATTGTTAATCAATATATTTTGCATAGCCCCATGGATCACTCGTTATTGATGATTACGCATTTTAGCTCCTGTGACAATTTGTCAATAAAATAAAAATAAAACAAGGCTAAGGACAGCATACTTTTAATTCAAAGATGATCTCTTTCTTGAAAAGAGGTGCAACTTTCCAAGCTCTGAAAAGATCTAGCTCATGAATATATTCCATTTACCAAGTGGAAGAGCTGTTCAAGGAATCAAAACTTTCTTGGTAATCACAGTACAGGTATCTGGAGGTGAGTGATTTTCTTTTAGACTTTGGTTACTTTTAAAAACAAATGTTGGAAAAAGAGCAAGTTTGCTAAAAGGTAAGTTTTAAATTACTGAAAGTGTGTTATTCAAACTCAGCACAGACTGGCATAGTTTTTACCTTCACAAAGGAGAAAGAGAAATGCTGGTTACAGACAGTTTTAAAGATTTCCTTTTTTTTATGAAACTGACATTTCATTTCCAAGTTTTAATCCAAAATATGAAATACTTTGCTTTTTTAAGAGGGAAAAGAAAAATGGGTGAACAGACCAAGTTCCCTAAATTATCCTTAAGTTTGAAACAACATATTTGAGTTATTTGGGCAGTCACAAGAATTACTTCTTTCTCCAAAACATCCCAGCCCCTATGGACTCTTTCTCCTCTCTAAGGGTTTGCTTCCCTTAAACAAAACTGTCCAGTTCTTTGTTTTCCTAAGTGAGTTTTCTACACTCCCAACACAAGTCTGGGTCAGCCCACAAAGCTCCCAGCTAACTAATGACTCTTGATTACTGATGTACTTATGTTTAATTTCGGTAGTGACGAAGATGCAAATGGCTGTCCCCTTGCAGATTCCCTGACCTATCCAGTCCTTGGCAGAGAATGCCACGGCCATTCCATCTTCCATATTTACCACATAGAAAGGACACACAAATACTAAACCAATACTGCAAAAATCCCTTTCTTTTTTTACAGGATATGAATGATGAATGCAGTATTGACCCACTCTTTACATACAGATGCTGTACTCAAAACACAGGATGTGGAGAGCTGTCGATATCTAAGAGGAGCTTTCATGGAAGAAAGGCTGTGATGACTTTCAGAGGTCCTTCGTCCCTGACTGTCTGCAGGAGTAAGTTAATCAGGAGATGAAGCTCTTGTATCTAAGCCAGGCTTGGGATGGAGCTGTGCAGTCTGAGTGAAAGTAAGGAGCTCTATTCTATCACTGTAAATACATTCAAAGGAGGAATTTGCTAATTTGCAGCACTCTGTGAGCTGGAATTAATATAAACAATAAATATAAAATAGAATCCTCGAACCTGGTAAAGTTACAAAAGCAGTAAATGCTAGGGATGAGATGTTGAATACACTGTTATTTTAAGACTTGTGCCTAGTTAAAATGACATTAGAAAAAAAGCCAACTTTTTGCAAGCCATTATAATTCAGTTTGTGGATAGCTGCTGGAGAATCAAAATTTTGATCAGTTATGCCCCACTTGGGATGCATAAAGCTCTGGTTTTCAGCTTCTGTTAGTTTAATACAAGGATGGCAAAAATCATGTGGACATTCCCTTCATTTACTCTTGGAACAAACAATTTGCTCATCACCATGTTTTGGCTGTCTGCCTGAACTGCTGAAAACTGTTGCATCTCCTTGAAGAATAACGCCCCAACCCAAACATAATCACCCAGTCAACCTGGGGTCCTCAAAAAAAACCCTATCAGGTCAATATACTGGTCTAATGAGGAACAACCCTGGCTTCCAGAACATTGTTTTTACATGGGGTGTCTGCAGGCAAGGGAGATGGGAATATTCAGGACTACAGCCTGTACTTGAAAAAGGCTGGCTCTATTAAATAGCTGTCCATCTCCTGGCACTCCAGGGAAGGAAGCATGCCCCTCTAACAAAGATGAAGGGAATATCAATGGGGCTAATCTCTTCAAAGTGCTCAGTGCTCAAAGCAATCGCCTGCAGTAGCACAGTCCCCACCCTCATTAGCTCAGCAAACACAGCCAAAGACAAAACACTATCTGCAACCAGGACAAAAAATGTAAAATACAGGAGTTCCAAGCCACCTCCCTTTCCTTTCCAAAGGACAAATATTTCATACATTTTAAATTATGTCTGTACTGAAAATAAAGTCATATATTTTAAGAATCCCTTTTCTTTCCCTTCCAGCATATTTAAATATTGTGGCGTTTGCTCGTATTGAAAAATGGTCATGACACAACAGAAATACTGCACAGCACAACTCTTCTCCTGATCAACAAAGTGGGAAAATTCACTGCCAGCTTTTTCCCTTTGGCAAACTGCAACAGTCAGAAATAAGGAGTGATAGTTTTATACTCCCACGAAACAAGGAGACAAAACGATCTGTCAATCAGCTCGTATTTGTGTAAGTCCAATCTACCCATTGCTTCCAAATTAAAGAACTTTAATGGTCAGGGAAACAGATGTTGTGAATGAGAAAAAATGGCATACAGCAGCAGAGAGGGAACGAGTGAGAATTACGAGACAAGGAATTACTGTTGAATAATTCAGTCTTCCAGCACATCCTTTTATTTCCATGCTGACCATAGGGGTAATTAAGGATGGTCAACAGACGCTGTAAGCACTCCTCAGAGAAAGAGGCTGACAGGGATGTCTTGTTGATCTGACCTTCCAGGCTAAGCAGCATGATCAGGGCTGGAAAATAGGTCATGGGCTGTGTAAACCAACTCACACCATGAATCTCTCCAGGGAGCTCACTAACGGATTCACCAGTGCAAACACATGGGCTGGGCAGGCTACCTAGGGACAAAACATCAATATTGGGGCAGTGTCGAAGAGCACACAGCTGGGGCAACAGCATTTGCTCTGCCAAGGCAGGGATTTCAGCTTGAGGCACAAAGGACAAAACCTTTTTCCCAGTGTGGCTGAGGTGAACCAGCCCACCAGTACTCCCTCTATCCAAGGTATCACTTTTGAAAATCTTTGGCTTGTATAAAAACAGCTTGGTCAACAATGGAGCTGAAAGTTTATCTCCCACCCAACAGTTTAAAGTAGGGATCCACATTCAGACATGGACCAAACACATATCACAGGCTTTAAGAAGTCTTATAAAGGGATACTCAAGTTTAGACTGAAGAGAAATAGAAAAAAAAGAGGGATGGACATGACAAAGGAGAAATGGAGAGCCACCACTGCTTGAAACTTGCCAGCATAAAGCAAAAGGCCTGACTTTGGGGTTCAGCCCTATCCCCTTTTGGAAGGAAGGAAGGGGAATGTTCCCTGACTACTACTTGGCCAGTTTCTGCAGGGGACAGAGGAGGCACACACCGATCAGACACACAGCCCTGACACAGCACTAGGACATGAGCTGAAGCCAAGAAGAAAGTGAAGACAAACTAAAAGTGCTGATTACCAAATAATAAATGGCAAACTAAGATATGCAGGTAGCTGCATTTGTGCACATTAAGCAAAACCTGTGAGAATGTGGATCAATTATATTTAAAAGAAACAGACCATGTGAATCCTTAGTTTGTACAGAAGAGGGTATGTAGGGATGCAGGGAAAACACACAGAGCTTGGAGTGCTGACCATAGCAAAGCATATGGTTCTGAAGGGACAGACATTAAGCAATTTCTGGTGGGAGCAAGGAGGGGAACAAGTGATGTACAATTACTAATGGACTTGAGAAAAGCCTGAATGAGAAGCAAAGCAGGCAGCAAAATAAGTCTCAATTCTCTATGTAAAGAGCAAACGTTTCAAAGATTTGAAAGATGTGCTCCAAAACCATGGCTTGGTCACCTTGCTGCCCTGTCAGGAAGAGCTATAGCACCGCAGCAAGTCTGAACTGTTTAGTAACCAGAACTGGGAGTTGCCTGAGTGAAAAGGCAAGTGCCAGGACAAATCCAAAGAATTATACTCCTCCTGCATCTCCTGCTGCTGAACCAAAGGAGTTGGGATGATGGGGCACAGCCCACAGTGAAAAAAAGGCAAGAAGAAACCAGGAAGGGGGAAGGAGAGATGTTTGGCTCATGCTGAGACTGGGGAAGGGGAAGAAAAAGCACTTACTTCAACAATTGTTTAATTCTTCATGTTTTGTTTTTTCTCAATACCCAGTATCAGTGATCAGAAGGTTGTGTTAATTGGCAAGAACTTCAATCAAGTAAAAATTACCCAGGTTGAGGCTGTATTGCCTGTGACAGCATATTCAGAGTCAGAATTGAGGCAGGAACTCAGGCATTGAACCACATGGGGAAAAGCACCCTAAGGAATCAATTGATGTTATCAAGTAATCTGCTTTGGAGATTAAAGAACACAGAGCAATAAAGTGTTGTAATGAAAAAAGCTTTTGAGTCAGAAATGGGAGGCATAGGGAAAAACACACATTAATGTCAGCACATAATTGCTCTATGCGGACAAAATCAGATGCCTCTAAAAAGATTACTGCTAAATTCTGTGCTAGAGGATTCTTCTCCCATCAAACCTGACTTTAACTGTAATCAAAAGGGAGACAAACACAAACAGCAAGTTCCAGAAACTGCAAAACAAGCGGGATAAAGGGTAAAGATCTTGTCCTGCTCCAGCTCTCTTTATACATGGCCAGAGTGGCCACAGTCACCTCCCGAGATCTGCAAGTTGCAGGTGTACCCATGGCTGATTCAGCCTCTAACTCCAAAATCCACTGTAGGCTTCCCAGCAAAGGAGAGGTTCTTCCATCCTAGAAAACTCTCCACCCTACCAAGATGAAGCTTTACCTCCTCAGTGCCACTTAAGGGGTATCAATTAACCAAAAATGTGAAGGAAAGGAGGAAAGAAGGAGAAAGGACACCTGGCTCTGTCATTTTAACACCAGCTTGTCTTTGCAGTCAACACACCAACCAAAAACTGAGGAAATCAAAGAGAAAACTGAGAGGGCACCTCACTGCAAGATCAGTTTGCAAGGACTACATCTGCCAGTTCTGTTCTGAGCACACAAATTGTTACCAGATTAGGGATGTGAAAACTGTAATTTTGGAACTTTACCTGATGTCTCAATATCAGTGGAAATTCTAACCATCTGAGCTCTAATCTCCATGCCCCCAGCCCTGTGGGGATCACTTGTGGCTTTAACATTATCAGTAATAGCCCAAATAATGTCAAATGCAAACACTGAAAATGCTCCAATGATGACATCCCAGAAATCCTGTCAATAATTCTGTGCTCAGTAAAAGGAGGGGTAATATAGAGAAGAAAATTCATCTCTGCCATTTAACACCAAAAACAACTGCAGAGGAACAGCAAACAATTGCCACCCATTGGACCAATGTCTGTCTCATGGTAATGGTCCTGGGTGATGTCACGTGATGTGTAATTAGGCAAATTAAGCTTGCTTTTAGAGAGCAACACTAAGCAGTTGCCCTGACCCCACCATGGCTGACAGTGGTACCATCTGTTCACTGTCAATGCGTCTCCTGCATCCATAGAATTGTTGTCTCCTAAAATAAACCACTTGTAACACAAGATAATCTTGATCCTGCCATTTCTCAACTTTCACATTCATTTACAGATTTTACATTCTTTTAATCTACTTTTCCTCAGAATAAGACATGCACCTATAGCCCTGGGGGATGGTCAGAAGCACGGTAAGGTTATTTGTTCATGCTGAGAGCAACACAGCCCAGCCTGGATGGAAGCAGGTTAAATGTTAACACCTCACTGTATCTCCAGAGCTCAAAATAAAGCAGTGCATTTTTCCAAATATTATTTGCTTGCCCTTGGCCTTACTGTAACTGCTCTTGATTTTGGATTGTTGCTGTGAAGTGGGGCTTGTTTGGTTTGTTTGTTTTAATGTGCTGTGATAATAAATAAATACATCATAGCACATAAGCTGGAATCTTCTGCACCTTCTCTTACATATGCAATGCTGTGTTGTGATTAATCTTATTTACATTTGCTAAACGGGAACTGGAAACACAAAAGATGATGACAAGAGAGTGCTGCAGGGATGCATGAATGCTACACAAGAATATATGCACGTGGAGATGCCAATTAACTTGCACATAAAAAAGTAAAAGTGAATTTAGTTAAAAAATCAGTTATGCTGTGGTCCACGTTGCACAGTAAGTCTGGTCAGCCATTCACAGCATGCAGAATTCCAAGGACATGTTATTTGTGTATAATATCAGAGAAATTTCTGATATTAAGCACAATATTGAAGAGCATTACCACCAGTAGGCTGAGTCCCAGGCAGCTCCATCACCACCTCTCACTGAAGGACCATGAGCTTGTTTCAGAAAGAGCAGGGCAAAGCAGAAAATCTCCATGAAGTGCAATGGTAATTAGTAATGTAGTTATTTTCTCCTCATTCACAAGTATGGAAAAGTCCACCCTTATGCCGAGCTAAAGAAAAGCTGAGGCAGAGTGCAGCTAAAGCAGGAAGATTTATACACAACTTTTGTCACTAACATCTGAGTGTGGCTCTGATAAAGCAGGAAATGGCTTTAGACTGCTATTTAACTAACAATGCTGGTCAGGCATTTAGGCCCCAAAGAGCAATCAGATCACTGGAGCCAGCGAGGCCCATCCCCAAAAATACCACTGGGAGAACCCCAGTAACTCACAAACTCCTCCTTTGGGAAGCACCTCCCACCTGGTGCACGTCATACCCATGGAGGTAATACCACTTAAAAACAAAAGGTAAGATGTGCTTGTCTACACTACATTTGCAAAGATAATTACTTGAAAACAATACAAAGAAAAGCAAAACAAATTCTTCCATTAGCTGGGGCCTTCCTATCTCCGACCTCAATCTTGTTTGCTGATACTGCCAAAATTTTCATAAACCTCTTCAATCATTTTTAGCTTTAATTTAAATAATTATTAGGCAGAAGGAAAAAACCTGCTCAACCATGGCTCTCTAATCTAATAATTAAATCCACCTGTAAGAGCTGAACAATTTGTGTCTCTGACTATTAATGCAGTCAAGTATTTTGCATGGGGTGGTGTAACATCAGCCGGAGAGACTGAGAGATACAGCGGGAAATTGAGACATGTTTTGATAAGGAAAATCAACCCAAGCTGCTCCACAGGCAGAGGTCCTGACTGAGGCAGATGTCCCATTCCCAACAGGCTGTTAAACACAGGATATATTTTATCTAGTCTATCCCTCTTGCAGCAGGTACAGCATGTCTCAGCCAGGTATTTGCCTATCTTCAGTCAGCTGGAATTCCACCCTGTTGCATTCTGCCTCTCTGTAACCATCCACCCCAATTTGATATCTCTGTTGTGTGGTTTCTCCTGCAGAGAAGATTTTGGATTTTGTCCAAATGATGGAAAAATGTGCCCATTTAGATTACCTGAAACTGATAACCTTTCTAATGGAAAGTACCCATCTGGCAGAAATATTGCAACTGAATTTTTCCAGGTATGTGGTTCCTTTGCAAATGACCCAGCATTATCTACCAGAAACTAAGATGCAAAACTTCTTCAGAACCTCCTGAACAAAAAAAATGAGCTCTTATTCCAAATTACACACAAAAATGTAATAGTGGTTAAACTTGTCTTTGGGAAACTGTCCAAAAGTGGACGGTGTCAATGCATTTCTTCTCCCTTGGAAAATGAAAGTACCTTATTTAATGATACAGCAGAGAGATCCATGAAATCACTACACAAATAATGTGGAATTTGATGTCAAAGTTTTCTGCCAAGTGACTCAATATATTGATTATATGCATTCCACAGTATGTGGGTCATTATGACAAAACACCACTCTATTATTTTTCTTTAATGATTCTTTATTATCTCTCATATTCTATCAAAGCTTTATGTTTTATGAACATATATTGCAAATGTATACTTATTTTTCAATGTGCCTATATATATCTAATGTTATATGTTACTGTATTATATCACGTTGCACTAGCTTTGAGTAAAACCATTTCCTAAGCTAGGATCTAATTCTGTGCTGCAACATGAATGCTTGTCTGTGCTTTGGAACTGAAGATTGTTTTAAAACAAAAATGTTTTAGAATAGCCCCTCTTCAAATGTAAATGCAGTGTGCACTCACAGTATTGCTGACACGGTAGTACATGGTTGATGATGAAAAATAACTGGTTAATTCAATTCCTTGTGCCTAGTAAGCAGCCCTGTCAGCAGGATGAAGTTCTGAGGCAATTGTAAGAGGACTTTTTAAGACTGGTTATGAAATACAGCTCCAGAATTAGCAAATAAAAGAACAAACAGTAATGGAGAATAAACATCACTGGAACACAGGTTATCTCACTAAGCTTTTTACCCCCATTGATCAGTTCTGTATTTTATGTAATACTGTTGCAATTCATTGTACTCTTTGTTACTCTGCATTTCTCATTTTATTTAAATGGAGCAGTAGTCCAATTTGGCAGTTTAGCCTACAGAAAACAAATGTATTGATCATTGGCACAACCAGGCATGTCTTCTTCAAAATTAATGCATCTGTGCTGCTTCTCACATGTTACCTGGCTTCAGAACTAGAAACATATTTGAGATTTCAAAACAAACCTTTTCTTAAGGGGAAAAAGTTGTTTTAGAACCCTACCAGAGCGATGAAAGGCAACCTGGTTGGCAGAATGGGGACCTGCATCGATGGATAGAGTAGGTACCAACTTCCGCATGTCCCAGAGCTTCATCACGCCAGAGGAGTCACAGGAAGCAATCGTGTCCCCCTGCCAAAGATGGAAACAAAATCACGGCATTGCTTCTGTACTTCTGCCAACATCAAAGCTTCTGGCACAGGGCTGGGCAGCCAGACACAGCAACTGTATTTAAATAAATAAATAAATAAGCTGTTATATGTGAGGTTATCACAGCTTATTATCACTATCACTTATCACTATCTTATCAGCTCTGTTGGCTTGAGTAGCAACAAGATAACATGACTTCTAAAGAGACCAGCTCAGGAGAAACTGCAAGTACAAAAAGACAAAAGACATCATCTTGAATTCTGATACCAGTGTCCCCTAAGAACATGCCTGTCGGGATCCGGGGGGTGTTCCGGTGGGATGCTACGACCTACGACCTCCCCAAAACCACTTTAACAGAAAGTCGTTCGGCAGCCACTGCATTCACACAGATACACACGCATGCTCCGGACAGCTTCTTCGACAGGTCGATGGCAAGGAGGCAGGAAGGGGCTTTGTGTGGAATTCCACGGCACAGGTTTATTTGAGCCACATGTGTGAAGGTGACCAAGCACCAAAGACCTTGATGGATGCAGTTTATATATGGGGGCGGGGAAAGCATCAGGGATGGGGCGGTACATAGATGGGATTAGGGTACACGAGCCAATGGGAAAATCCAGGTGAGTGGCAGGGAACAAGGTCCAATGGGAGAGTGGCGAAGGGAGAACTTTCCAAAGGAGCAGACAAGGTACAAGGGGGCGGAGAGGCGAACTGGGGAAGCAGAACTGGGATACATTTCCATAACAGAACAGGGCATCCTGGGGGAGGCTTTTTTAGTCACTTTAACCTGGGGAGCTCTCTCAGGCTCTGTCCCTTTCACTGGCTCCCACACATGCCTTGTGGGTCTTTCCTTCTCATGCAGCCACAGAACTGGCCTTTTAGCCCTGATTTTGTCTACTCCTGTTTTCCATGTGAAGCGTAAGATGGGAGCAGAACAGACACTCTTTTCCTGCCGTGTATTCCACAGCCACCTTAAGGGCAACTCCCCATTCACTTAAGAGCTGCACTGAATGATCCTTCTGGGTCCCTTCTAGCTCAGAATATTCTGTGAGAAACTCCCTCCTTTCAGTGAGCCAGAAGCACACAGGGATTATGCAAGGAAAGACAGCAGGATCATGTCCCCCATACCTCTGTTCAATATTAGCTAAAAGAAAAAAAAAGCAAAACAAAAAACCCCCTACCCTGAAAAGAGTCTTTTGAACATGTACCATATAAATAAATGCAAAAATCAAAGAAGGCAGGGTAAAAGATGCCCAAACATAACTTTGTTTAGCTAATTCCTCCCACTAGAACAGAAAGAACCGCCCAGCTACGCATGTAGAAACATTTACTTTTCATTTTAACCTCCTAAATAAAGGTTCAAATCCCTAAAGCAGCTCAGCTGGTATGCACTCACAGTTATCAATGGCTTTTCCAATTTATGCAAGTGCAAGATTAGATTAAATATCGTTTGGAAGGGGAATCACAATGGTACAGGACTGAAAATCAGGTGAAACACATGTCAGATACTGCATCAATGATTTTTTTAAAAAAATTAATTTATTTTTTACATCTTCCACATAAATAGTACCTGCAATAAAATGTGTGGTGTTTTCTAGCAAATAGAGGATTTAAGATCTTAAAATATCCATCAGCTTCTCAACTAGAAACTAATGGCTTGCAAAACACTACCCTGGTGTAAGTATAATGAAATCTTTAGGTTCATTTGGAGGAGATCTAAATGTCAAAACTCCATTCTGGCTTGTCACAGGGGCTAATACAGAGTTAACACCAAGACACAAAGTAATCATTGCTTGGAGAATTCAGCAGCCAGGCTCTCAGCACCTGCTGTTTTGCAAAAAAATGTCAGTAACCATAACTACACCCCACCCAACACAGTGGTGCTGAGCATCATGACTCTGTTGAGCTGTCTCACCAGCTGTGCCCACTGAATTCCCCTTCATTTCATCTAGCTCCTTCCAGCAAGTTCAGCCTATATAAAAGATGAGGACAAGCAGCCTGGTTGGGAAACAAACAACGAAAAACTCCAAAATCCAACAACAACACTTCAAATTGTTGTATGGCTTGAACTGGATCTCAAAAAGGCAAATTTTTAATGGGAGAGGGGGAGAAAACCCCCATCATCATGGACATGAGACTTGAAGAGTCATCAAATCCAGTCCCTTACTCTTACAAGCTGCATTTTCATACACTTGCTGTGTTACGAGTACTAAATTCCACATTAGTAGCAATTCCCCCATCCACCCCATGCTGCTGATCTAAAGCAGCCTGTGAGTGTAACAGGAGTATAAAAGTATTGTTTGTCGCTGTTGGGGTGGCCACAACACACAAACACTGCACCGGATTTATGGCATAAAAGTGTTATATTTCAGGGAGAACACATACTTATAGACTAATCTATGTTATCATTCGTGTTACAAGTTCATTGGCTACTAAACTACAACAATGGATTCGTTGACTATCATTTAACTACAATATAATACTATTGGTTACCTGTAACATAAGCATTCAGACATTCAGAAAAATAACAGGTGCAGATATGTTTGCTGTTTTCTCTTTCTATTGTTTTGGATTCTGTACTTCTGTTGATACTACACTTCCCCGGGTAAAGCTGATTATTTTCTTCTCATGGGCTTTTCTCACAAATAGAAGTTAACCATGTCCAAATTGAGATCTGTGAAGCCTTCAGACCAGCTGTCGGCATCAACACTTGTTCACAAGTAGTCTGTATCCTTTAGGTTGAATATAAGTGGGTTTTTGCAGCAAAACTCCTCCCTTCTTGCCTGTCCCTGATGCATTTCAATTGCTGTGTCATCCACATCCCACCTGGACACTATTTTCTGGGACTATAAAAAATTAGCTCTTCCTTCTCTCCTCCCCACCCTTTCCAGATAGCATTGAGCCTGGATTAATTAGGCATGCACCCACTACTGATGTTTATAAAGCAACTCCTGCCAAACTGATCACCAATTTTGGAATGATCTGACTTTCTGTGGGGTTAGAGATGCACATCTCAGCTGAGTAGAGGTGTTGGTGGAGCTGGCACACAGCAGTAATTACAGGGTGGGATGTCTCCTTTCCTTAGGTCATGACCCATCACTCCAGTAAAGGGAAGAGGAAATGAGTATGTGTGTACAAAGATCCCTCCATTCTCCAGCATAAGTACTTGGCTTCTGGACCAGCTCTTCACAGTTCACCAGCCCCTCTCTTTTCACCTTTTTCTGCAAAGATTATATCCATCTCTATCAATGGCCCACTTAAGAAATCACCTGTATCCTTTATACCCGTTATTTCATATCCTTTAATATGACTTTGACATACGATTGCATTTTACTCTGGATTTTTTTCTGTCCAGAGAGACATTTTAACAAAAAATTACTTTGGGGGGTGTGTGTGTGTGAGAGTGGTAGTTTTGGTTTGGTTTAGAATGTGTGTGCCTTCCCACTTGTTTTGTATGTGTCCAGTACACTTGAGTTCAAAAAATGCTGCTTAATTACAGCTTTGGTAGCTCAGCAACTCTGACCCAGATCAATGGCCAGCCCACCTGGGTGAGACTGCACATAATCCACTCAGGGTAGTTACACAAGACACTCCAGTGGGTGCTCTGCGACTCCTCCTTGTGTCATCTACAGTTGCACCCATGGATCTTCAATATGACATTTCTCTTTTAAGTAACAGCATGGCCCAGCTGATAGATCGTAACAGCACCGAGAATGTGTCCCTGGAACAGGTATTATGCAAACATTGATCAGGGACAGTCCCTGCTGCAAAGTGACTGCGACTGTAGAGCTGACTTTGACCTTCTCACTGGCCCTGACTCACAGATCATTACTAGTGGTATAATTCTCAGGAAAACACTCTAATTTACTTGTATTACAGGTTTTCCTTTCTATTCATTAATTTTGCTACAGTAGCTGGCACACCACAAGAGAAGACCCATTCCCCACTTTCTTGCAATCTTGCCATCCCATTCTCTGCTATGTTTATTTTCCCCCATTGCCACTAAGGTAAACAAAACTCCTCTCTGGCAGGAATTTGTGTAAAATTCAACTGTTTGTAGGTGCCAGATACACCGCACCACCCTAACTCGTTCTGGGCTCAGTTAGTCAGAGCCTGGTGCTACTAAACCCAGGTTGTGGGTTCAATCCCTGCATGGGCCACTCACTGAAGAGCTGGACTCAATGATCCTTGTGGATTGCTTCCCACTCAGACTGTTCTGTGATTCTGTGATTTGTGGCCACACCAGAAAGGATGAACCCCTGATCCCTGTACAGCAGCAGTGCTGGAGAAACCTGCTCTGGGAGCACTACCCCATGTGCCACGTGCTGGGTGACCTAGAGAAGATGGTTCTGCTCCAAAGGGTTGACACACTGTCATAGTGGCAAAGATCAACCAGTTCTTGCTGTCACAAATCTGCAGACATTTTAACAATTTCCTCCCAGAGGCCTGGTAGAAACAAAGTGTGTGTAAAATGTAACACCCAGCAGTGTATTTGGCCTGATTTCTGTGATTAGACAGCACACCTCATCAGGAAACAGAAGTAAGAAAACACAGGGTTCTGGTGGCAACATGTCAACACACACAAACAGGTATTGGATCAGCCTCGACACACTCTGCCCACAGACTTATTACTAAATGCATTAATTATCACCGGTCCTGAGGCAGCTGCTACACTAAGAACATCACATAATGATTTTGTTATTGAGCTGGCTATTACACTTCACAACTTCTTCACTCTATTCTACACCTTATCCAATCAAGTGAGCTGGAGATGGGGGATAACAACTTTTCAATAGGAAGAAATAAACCAGGAATGTAACCAAGCTGAAAGATTATTCGGAGCTACACACCACTGAAAGAAAAAAAAAGGATAAGTCATATGTTAAATGAACTCATTTCCATCTGGCCATAGGCCATTTTCAAAAGCTTTTAAGGCAGAATCACTTTGAATTCTCCTGTGAGCTTTTGGCTTTTTTATCCCTGTTACAGTTATTATTTTAGTCATTCATGGAAGAACCCCCTGCCTTGCTCATGGTTTTCTTCTTCTTGTTTCTTGCCACACTGAAGTCTTTTTTACGATGTGTTTTGGATGCCGTATTTTACTGAACAGCACGGTGGACCATCAGGGCTTGACTGATTTCCTACATGTAAAAGGGAGACAATGAGTTCCAAGAAGAGAAGCAGAATCTGCAAAAGCAGATTCCCCTTGTTCTGATTTCCATTTACACTACATTTGCTGCTGCTCAGCCCAGTTCCATTAGCTCCTTTAATCAGAGAGCATGTAGAATGATTCTATAAAACTGGTCAGACTTGCTGCCTAGTCTATAGAATCAAGCTGGTACCGTTTCGTGTGTGCACGCTGGAGTAATTAAAGAATTTATACAAGGATTCAATTAGTTTGCATTCAAAGACTGGCTCTGTTCCAGGCTCTACTTAAAAGACTTTGCAAGTCCTTTAATTGCCTTCACAGTTCTACCCTCGACTCTTTACCTTCCTGCCAGCTTAATGAACATCTTTATATTCCAGAATACCTCCCATTAAAATGGACGTGCTCAGCTCCATATACATCACAATCCCAATCTCAACTGGCACTTGCAAACAAACCAAATAATTGTTACATCAGGAATTAACAGATTTATTTAGTTTCCAGGAAGTTTTTAAAATCTATTTCTTTCTTCCCTTTTTTAAAAAAATACTTTTTTTCTTCTGAATATTAATGATTAGCAGTGGGACTAATCACCAGGTATACTTTAGGTAAATATTCCCTGAAAACTGCTGTTTCACACCAGTGAGAAGGATAAAAATCTGCATAATTATGTCTCTTGCTTATAAACACATCTCTGGATTTATTGTTGAAAGATCAATAATACATGAACCGCATCAAGTTGCTTTATCTAATGTAGACTGCAGTAAACTCCTCCCAGAAGCATCCTCTTTACAGTTTATTTCTGAAGGCAGGTCAGTAGTTGTTTCATCACCTTTTGCAGGTATTTTTAAACGGGCAAAATAGTCACTGAGCAGCAACACATTTTCACTATGACAAGTTCATTGCTTTGCAATCCTTTGTTTTCAGGACAGATGCGGCTAGATGAGGTTTATTTTAGGGGACTCCTACGATGACTTTGACATTTTCATCAACCCCAGTGGCAACGGATCCAAGGTAGGCCCCCTCGCAGCTAGAAGGAAGCTTGATAATTACTTCTCCTTTCCATTACTACTGGGAATCTGGTTGAGCTCCAGCATGCCAAAGCGCTGATGAGTTTCTTACTGGTATTAGCAGTCTTGTTCCCAGTCTCTGAACTCAGCAAAAGAATTTGTTCTCTGTACACAAAGCTGGTAGGAACTCCTCGCCATTAAGTGCCAGTAGGCAAAGTGGCCACATGAGGAACAGCTGCCTCAAATGCAGAGGTTCCAATAATCTGCATTTCTAAGGTGCTTCCTGTGGGACACATCCTAAATCACTTAACTGTACTCCCATTTTATACATGTTCAGGTGAATGTTCTTAAGAGGAGTCATTACCTCCCACACTTACAGCATGAAGCACATCAGAAACCTGAGCAGAGTTACTCCCTCAGGCCTTGTTACAATGCCAAACTGAAATACACTCAATAAAAATAATGAGACACACAGGCAAGGCATTCAGAGCCCCGTCCCTGTGCCACCCCATCCCACTTTGGAGCAGCAGTGAGCAAGGGCAGAAGGATCCCAAGAGAAACCAAGCAGAGGTGGGTGAATTTGCTGTAGTGGTTACAGGGAAAAAGATTTTAATGTCCAGTTAATCTAAGTGAATTGTGTAAAATATGATAAAGATGGAGGAAAAAAATGCAGATGCAGTCCATTATTAGACTAATGACTAATCAATCACCACCCATTTTTGAAATATCATGCTTAAATCATCCCAGTTTCAAATGAAAATAGCATCTTCTTAGAAAGACACGGAATTACTTAGCCTGGCAAAAGTACAGAGCTACACTGATGACACTTTCAAAGTGCAGTGGTCTATTTTTAACAATTATTTTCATCGAGAGTGGGGGAAAGCGGTGATTAAGGGTTATTAACAGGCAGAGCCAGTGTTTTCCTATCTGCTTTTTTCCTGCCTTTGTCCTTTTATAGTTTTGAGTTCTGCATTGTGAACAAAGTTGCAAAGGACCATTTATATTTCAAAGCAACTGAAAACCCAGAGCTCATGAAACTGGGGTCTGGCCCTCACTCCCAGTGACAATTCTTACAGCTTTGAATAAACAGGAACTGGTGAGACACCAGCTCTTTTGGGGGAGAGGAGAATCCAAGGTATTGATGCAAAAACAATCACCTCAAGGCTTCACTGTTGGTTCCTACAGAAGAATCCTCCAACTTTCTTAGCAGTTGGCAACGAACAGCTCCTGATTTTGCACTGAGTAGAATTGGTACAACTTCACCCAAGAAGGTGGCTATTGCTGCTTTCAGAGCACATGGGGAGTCAGAAAGAACACCCCTTGTGTACTTCAAAGGAGGAGATCCACTAAAAGTAATCCATGGGAATGGCAGAACTTTGTTGCAGCAGAGTTTCCAATTCTACTGGCTTTCAAAATAATCACGGATCACGGGTCTCTAGTTCGTGTACATGCACTCTGCAGGCTTTCCTCTTGCTGCGTGAAATACGGGGAATCTCTCTTCCCTTTGTCACATAAGTAGCAGGAAGTGCCTGGTGGTGTGTTTGAGGAGCACAACACATGCTAGGATTACAGAAACCCCTTTGCATAAATTTACATAAGAAACCACTGCACTCCCTGCAGAGTTACTGCTCACAGTAGTTGACATTGCACTTGAAACGGTGCTGCAAAGGGAGCAATAGGTTTTACAGAGAGGTTTAAAATAATCAATTTTGTTTTTCCCTTTCTAACCATCAAAGAAGGGTCTGAATTCTGGGAGCTGTGCAGTGAGAGGAGGTGAATGATAATTGCCATTACTGGCTTTTCTCTGTATTTTTGAGAGATACCATGACTAAAGTAAAGCTAGGTGCCATCATTACCTGATTAGACACTCCTGAGAGCAATAAGCATAAAAAATTCCTGGGCTACACCATGTTTGTGCACAGGGATTTTATCATCCTTCAGTTCCAAATGTGAAAAACTGGGTACTATTCACTACAGTAATGTTAAAATACAGATGTAATACATACTTTCTTAAATTCATTAATTAGAATTAGTGGCAAGAGATCTATTGCTGAAATGCAAAATCCTTCATTTTAAAATGCAGAACATCTAAGTTACTGAAAGAAAATGAGTGTCAGTAAAGTATATGTGCTTTTTTAAAAGAGAAATCACCAAAGGAACATGTAAAATCATGGAATCATTTAGGTTGAAATAGACCACAAAGATCATAAAGTCCAACATAATATTTGGCTCTTTAACTTGTCTTTGGGTGTTCAGTAAGGGGAACTAAATGCATAAAGAAAAAATATCAACAATATTAGAAATGTATTCACAGAAGCTTACCCAATTCTGAACTCCAGTAAGTGTATGAATCTGTCTCACAGTTTCAGTGTATGTCAGGTGAAAGAATAATCAGTTCAACAAATCTCATCCTATTATTTTGAGAACTGCTTCACAAAAAACCAGCTAAATATCTGTGGTGGGCTGACCCTGCTGGGTGCCAGGTGTCCCCCAAACCCACTCTATGACTCCCTGACTCAGCTAGACAGGACAGAGAGAAATAGAACAAAAGGTTTGTGGGTTGGGCTAAAGACAGGAAAATACCACTCACCAAGCACTGTCACGGACAAAGCACACTTGACTGGGGAAAAAAAATAATTTAATTTATGCAGGAGACTGAAGGAATGGTTTACAGTCTCAAAACAACCAGGTAAGAAGTGGGGGGGAAACAGGATGAGCTCTGTCTCTTTCTTCTTCTTCCAAGATACACTGTAAGATAGACTGAAAAATTCCAGTCAATGCCTTCTTAAGTGCCTTGTTGTGACTGGGTAAGTTAAAGCTTGTGAAGGGCCTTACTCAGTCTGGATGTTGTTTTAAAATTTGCCATGTACCTTGTTCTACCTTAGTGTTCTAAAGTTTGCAAGTCAAAGTTTGTTACTGAACCTCCTGAGAATTTTGTTGTTTCTCTCATGCACTGCCCAGATAAATCAAACCACCTTCCACTCAGCCCACCGAGCAGGACAGGGCATTACACCCTCACTGACCTCACCGTCCCCACTGCCCTCAAAGCCCTCACGGTCCCCATTGCTCTCACAGCCCCCACAGCCTTCACCATCCCTCAACCCTCACAGCCCTCAGAGATCCCACAGCCCTCACAGCCCGCACAGCCCTGACAGCCTTCAGAGCCTTCACAGACCCCACAGCCCCTACAGCCCTCACAGCCCCCACGGCCCTCAGAGCCTTCACAGACCCCACAGCCCCTACAGCCCTCACAGCCCCCACGGCCCTCAGAGCCTTCACAGACCTCACAGCCCCCATGGCCCTCACTAACCTCAGAGTTCTCACACACCCCACAGCCTTCTGTAGGAGACCACAGAAATGGCTGACTGGCTCAAAACAATGAGGATGGCCATTGCTCCATCCCCCCGTCCCCTTGAGTCTTAGTCAGCCTCTGGGCCACACCAAAATGGTGGTGGCCGACCTACGGCCTGCCTCAAATGGCAGTGACTGACCCATGGCCTGGCCCGAAATGGCAGCAGCTGATCCAGGGCCTGCTGAGAGCCCTGAAATGGCCATGACTGACCCATGGCCTGCCCTGAAATGGCGCTGTCTGTCCACACAGCAAACCTTGCCCTGCAAACCCAGTACAGCACCAAAACAATCTGCATTCCTACCACTGACGGCCTTCAGCTGTGCGTTCTCAATATTTTCAGATTAAATCAGTCTGATATTCAAGTACCTTCTAACAGTGATATTTATTCAACCACAGATTAATTGCATTTTCATAACAGAGAAGCCTTTCCAAAGTTGGTCCTACTTTCATGCTTGCATAAATTCATTTTAAATCCAGCTTGGTATTCTATAAAGCCCCATCCTTTGCACCGCAGATACAGCACTGTTCTAGGCACACTGCTTCCCTTTGGCCACTATTTGATAAGCGGTAAAGGTTCAAGAGTCCTCTTACCAAATACAAACCACTGGTTTAAACTAATCCTATTTCTCTACCCCAAGTTTAGTTTAAGCCCTTTTGAAGAGACACCTTTGCACAAACATCGTTGGAAGAGCTGTTCCCTGTCTGTTGGTAACCAATGCAAATCCAATAGCACCTATTTTAAGAGGTGTCCAGGCTAATGCAACGTAAGCCCCCACCAACACCTGCCCAGAACAAACTGGGAGCACTGGGAGAGCTGGCAGGGAGCAGACCCAGTGTGAGCAGCGATGTCTGGAACCCTGGCCTCACAACTCAATGGCTCCCAGTCCAGGCAGTGACAGCAACGGCAGAGCAGGTAACAGTCTCACAATTTGTCAAAAACGTGACTGTCACATGAGAGAGTCACAGGGTAGAAGGTGGGGATGCTGTGCCACTTTCCCATGTGTTTTAGAACATAATTTCCCATGAAATGCCACAAAGAGAGGCAGGTTGGACCAGGTGGATCTTTGCATTCTGATTTTGTTTGTTTTGCAAAAGATGAGTTTAAGAAACAGCTGTTAAAAAATGAGTTATGCAGGGGTCTGGACCCACGGTGTACATCTGCCACAGGAAAGGCTGGCATGCTGGGCCAGGAGATGCAATTTTTAAAAAATCCTCATTCCTTCGGATACACAAATTAATTCTTCTCCTCTAAGAAAGAAGGGCAAAGTTTTCCACAGTGCTTGCGGTTCTGCATGCTAAACAGCGCTTGCTTCATGTACTGTATACACAGAGGGTCACATTCACTGCAGAATACAGAAGTAAGCAAACAAAATCACATTAAAGGAGATAATCTCTGTTTCTTTTAGTTAGCAGCAAATGGACATAACAATGTGTTTATATTTGTAAATATAAAGTCTGAAAACATAAAAGAAAATACTGTATAGTCAGTTATTATTGGTTTCTGCTGAAGATCTTTCAGCGGCCAATCTGACCTAGAATATACAGGGCTTTTAAAGTTACTCAAACCCAAGTTATGTCAAAGCCATCTAAAAATGATGCCACATTTTTTCTTTTTGGGCTTTACAGAGCTGGCTGAATCCAAATGTCAGTGCATTACCCCAAATTTTTATCGTGAAGAGTTAAGACAAAGCTTCATTATATGCAAATATTTAAACGAGAGCACAATCTGATTAAAAGCTTCAATTAGAAAAGTTAAATATTTAAATATTTCATTTACTGCTGGTTCAAAACAAATGAATGAGACAGTGTGATGGCAGACACCTGCCTTGCTTCCTACCCCACAGTCCTCATCTACACCATCGTCATGTGGATTTCTTCCCAATATCCAGTCTAGCCCTACTCTCTGTTAGTTTGAAGCCATTCCCCCTTGTCCTGTCACTCCAGGCCTTTGTCTCTCTCCACCTTTCCTGTAGGCTCCCTTCAGGCACTGAATTTCTTGAGGGGTACTGAATTAATTTCTTGATGGGTTTGAAATACTCTCCTAGAACATGCCATGAGGAAGAGCAAAAGAAGGTCTTCTAAAATCTAAGCTTTCCTACGTTTGTTTGGGTGAATTTTACAAGATACTTCAGGGTTTACTGTGAGTCCCTGCATGGTGACAACAAAGAGCACCAGAAGGGATCGTAAAAAAGGAACTAAAAAACAACTCTGTGGTAAATCATAGAATCACAGAATATCCTGGGTTGGAAGGGACCCACAAGGCTCATCAAAGTCCAACTCCTGGCCTGCACAAGACAGCCCCAAATCCCACCCTGTGCCTGAGAGCATTGTCCAAACAAAAGAGGGATACTGAGGCTCCTCCTGAGGCTGGAGGAGAGAGGTCCTGGGGCAGAATGAGCTCATCTCACATCTCAGAATGCAAAAGCTTGAGACAAAAGAAGGTGGATTTTCTTGAGCTGTGATTATTTTTAGAGTTAGTAAACTTGACAGGATTGGGTTCAAAATCTTCAAACAGGTTTATGTTTATTTATATAGAATGTATTTATATATGTTAGAGAGAATAGAAAAAACAGGTAATGCCAAGTTTTCGAAGGGAACTTATGCCTTGATTAAGCAAACTGCTAGACTAAGAGATTTTTTAATGATTTTTTTCCCCAGAAGAAATTATAACTGGGATTTTGATCCAAAAATAACCCAGGAAGAAAAAACAAACAGAGAGTGAAGGAACTGCATTTTGTCTGAATTAGGAGTGCAGAGGCAAACTCCAGCAGCAGCTGGTGCATTTACTGACACCGAAGGTTTCTCAGTCACCATCATCTGCTGCACGTGGCTTTTCTCTGCCCCTGGCTTACTGAGGTGTGTGACACCTATTACAAAGTTTTTCTTTGCAAATGATCTCTGATGGGAAACCTGAAATGGTGATGGGAAACTGAATGACACAAACAAGGTGTGACATTTAAAAATCAGTCCTGGACTTGTTTTTTTTAATCCCACACAAGGGCCTTGGCTGCGATACTCTCTCTTTTCTCAAGGACACAGGGATACAGCAACTCGGGGGAGCCACCTCCTTCCAAACCAATGCATCCTGAATTTCCTTGGCCTTCAGCAGTTAAATAAGTCCCTACATATTGCAGCTTCCTCACAGTAAGATCTGGAGGAATATTTTTAGTTCTAGGCTACCTGCTGGACATATTTATCCAGACTTCTACATTAAGAGTATCAGAGTTGGAGAGCAAAAATATTCAAACTGATCAAAATAAAGATGGATCTCCCCAACTGGCCTCAAGTGGCCTCAAAATGTGTTATCTGGTCTGCACAAAATGTGTAAAGCAGGCCCAGCGCTAACTGCAGGGTCTGCGGGTAACACAGGGAGGATGGCCAAGGGAAGGGAGCATTCCAGGAAACTTCCAAAAATAGGGAATAACATGACTATGCCAGAGAATGGCTGTAGAAGTAAATTCCAGCACAATTTTCAGGGAGTTTCCCTATTATCGGAAAGAGCTGTTTGCCAACAAATGAAATGGGGGTATTCTGACACAGATTTTGTTCCTTGCCATGACAGAGANGACTCACTCACTCTCAATCTTTTTTTTTTTTTTTTTTACTTCTAACAATGTTTGATGGCCTGAAAATGGTTAACTAATGATAATAAAATCTATACTTAAAATGTAATTCAGTTCTGTAATTATATTTCTTATGCATGGAGACAGAAATAAACTAGAGGAAGAACCTATTAGCCCTTTTGCATGTATAATTGAACATGCTTGATATTACTGGGTAACCTTTGTAAGCAACTGGCTTTGAGTTTATGCAAAGAGGTGAACACTTTGAATACATGAATAACAATAAGAGCAGATAGGTTTTTGATTTTGTATTCTGTTCTTTTCTTGTTTGTGTCTGTTAGATGCAGTCAGACACCCCGGGCTTTATATGGCTATCCATAGAAACATCTGAGAGATCTGACTTTTGCATCATTTGGATGCAGTAATGAATAAGAACTGACATCAAATATCAATATTATTGGCCCAGCTAAATGGTAGCTGACATGCAACTGGACTGCTGAGGAGATAAACAAAATTGAAATTTCGTTTTTGTTTAAAAACTGTCTGACATTATTTGCCCTTCAGTAAATCAGTGGAAGAATGACCTAGATGCTGTTTGCATTTTGGCTTGGGGAGGTAAAATTGGGCAGTTGTTCTCAAGCATTTTTTTTTATAGTCTTTTAGGTTTTCCTAATATAAGCAGTAATTCTAAAAATCCTTTTTGTGTTCTAGGGAGACTTGGTAACCACTGTAATAATTCCTAAACCTACAGATATGACACAAACACAGCAGGGCAGATACTTGGCATACTTTTATTTGGACACAAACGCATATATACACACACATAAGGGAGCAAACCTTGCTCTACTTTAAATTCATGACTCAACCAAGCATTTTTAGTCTTTATACTTCATTAGCATATCCTTCATTGCAAAGGAGGTACAGAGCTTACCTAAAATGCTGTTTGGGCCATACCCCAGTGCAAAATAAATATCTGAAACATTTTTCTCTACAAAGTTACTGTGTTATGGAAATGTGGGACTAAAAGGGACAGTAACAGTAACTTTTAGGAGGAAAGATGCATTTCTCTATCTCTTCAATTCAAAAGCAGCTATGTGAGTTTTGCTCAAATTCTCTCAAACATTCCACAGGCAGAGAACCAACTTGGAAAACTGCAGGATTTAAATGCTAATGGAAGTGTTATCTGTTAAGTCCTGACATAGCCACAAGTGCAGAAGTTTCTCCAGAGCACTGTGACTCCTGTGTCCCAGCAAGGCAGGACCCAACAAATGGGCACATTCCAGGTGTCAAGCTGACAGTTCTGTTCCAGAGAGAATAGGCTAATTAGGGAATCTCAGCACTAATAAGAGTTCTGGCTGCAAACCTTGCCCACTTAACAAAAAAACTATTAACTATAATTTCAGAAGTATGGTGTAGTAAATAACTCAGATTTAATCAGTTTCACAGAGCTTAATGAGGATTTATTCAATTTGTATAAATGCATTATTCTTTTTTAGCTTCTTCTTCACACAATACTCTTCCCCAAAAGTATCCCTTAATATTTGGACACACTGCCTGGATGGCTTTCGGATCTAATTAGAAAATTTGTTCCTTGTTCTTGTGTAATTAGAATTTCATGTTCTTTCTGAACTCCTTTTGGCACCAGAAGGAGTGTCTTGGGCAGGATTACCACAAGCCTGCTGAAGTGACGTAGGAGTCACTCAAACTGACCTATGTCCAAGCAGAAAACGGAGTGAATCCCTTGGGATCTCTCACCATTATAGATCTGCACCCACAGAGTCCAACTCTGTAGGCAATACTTCTGGCAAGCATGGTATGTGCACACCCGTGACATTAGGATACAAAAAAATATAACTTAAAAAAAAATCTAAGTAGGGTTTTTTCAGCAATCAGCCTTCAATTTTGTCATTGCAGACTTGCAGGGCCAGGTATAACCATTAGGTTGGACACTCTGAAAGTAATGTTGCACTTTGTCCAAACAGTCCAGGATCAATGTCCAAAATCTTTTCCACGAAAGTATTGTTGAAAATATCACTGTTTCTATAAAAACATTTTTTCCTCATAAAATATGCTTTTTTAAACAAAAATACTGACACTCAAAACACCTTAATCAGCTTGTTTAGGGTGGAATACTTTGATTTTTTGGTGAGCAAGCACTAGAGGGTAAGAAAATAGTTCTCAAGTGCTATATTTGGCTGAAATATAGCACTTGCTTTGCTAGCCAGCCAGTGGGACAACTGTTACTTGTACAACTCAGGGCCACTACTTAACTTTTCAGTAGCAGAGTTAACTTACACAACTGCAATGACAGCTTCTGAAGTTATATTCCTCACTCACTTTGATCAGTGCTGCACCAAATGTTTCCATTTTTACTAATTCAATCACTGAGAATGTCAACCAATGATTTTAGTCTAGAGTTAATGCCAACTGTAATATTCCTTACCAAAACAACCTTATCTGGAAGGTTATCAGCACGTGGTCTTTCAGCTTCCTGTTAATCATTATAGATCACATGAGGCCCTTTGTAAATTAATACCACATTAAAGACAGTGCTGTGGTATCTCTACAGTATTTCCCTCACCACTCTTGCTCCTGTTAAATACTCTTTGTTCCCCACCACAGCGTCTCAGAGCACTGAGAGGCAGGCTGTGCCTGTCAAATACAGATAGATGTACATGGCCAAGAAAGAATTAAGATGCCTTGGGAATTCCTGTTCCCCTCTGTGACATCAGCTTATTCCACACCTTCTGCTGTGCCAGCCCCTGGGGTTTGCCCTACAAACACACAGGGCTGGCAGAGCAGTTGGCAAAGCAGCAGCTGATACTGAGCAAGAGGAGAATATTCAGGATCCCCTGCAGGAAAAATTAGTACCTTGCTCTGCCTGTAATGAAAGTGTCAGTGGGAGCACAGGGAGCAGGAACACCACAAAGTTATTTTTCAGGAAAGACGGTCTCTGAGAGAAAAGGCTGCTAGTGGCAGCAGAAACCAGAACATGCCTCACCACTTCCACACCAGTTTTAAAGAGCAGTGTGGCCAGGAGAGCTGCAGGAATCATATATCACAAATGTTTGGGTCATTTCAGAGTATTTCATATGGCCTCTAAGAACCATTCGGGAGAAATTCCTCCCTTCCAAAGTTATCAGTCATTCAGACAGCAGTCTGTCACCAATCCCAGTCAAAATGGTTCCTTTTAGACAACAACTACAAATTAACCAGCCAGGGAAAAAACCTAACAGCAAATTTCATTTAAATAAAGTAACTAAATGAACCCAACAGAGGAGAACAGCTTAGACATCATGCACTGATCAAAGGAGGCAGGAGGGAGCAGCAAGGAGGGGGCAGCTCCATTGTGACAGGCACTGGGGCTCTGGTCTGGCTGGCAGGTGGGGCCACTCTGAGCCACCACAGATTTTGAATCCAGCCCCAGAGGTCTCTGTGTCATCAAGGAGCAGGACAGTATGGACCAGAGCAAGGAACATGATGGTTAAAGGGAAGAAAAAGAGAAAATTCGCATGCAGAACCTACCTTCTTGTTGAATGTAGCATGATTACAGGAATGCACGTGACCCTGGAATGTGTAAACACGGAGACCCTAGGAATGAAACAAAAAGAGAGCATTTAAATAAGTTATAGCAATATAAATTATTCTATAGCCTTGGTGTAAACAGAAGAACCTTGATTTTACAGTTGTGTGAAAATCAAGACACATTGTGTGCTAAAAAGCCAGCTCCTGGTTGCTAGAACAGGAACACAATTCTCACCATTACTAAGGATATATCTCCTTACTTCACATAATAGTCAGCAGAAAAGGTGCATTCAAATATAACCAGGCAAAGCCATCTCCCTGGCTGGAGGGCTGGAATTAAAAGGTGTAATCACTCCTTCCAAAAGACTGAGCTCTTGCTCTCAGGCAGTGAGTCAGGACATGTCTCTTGATATTCCACACACACCATTAAAGGCTTCCTTAAGGAATCCCAAGCATGAAATCAAAATTAAGTATCTTTTGTCATCTCCCACATTAGGCCATGAGTGACCTACATAGTGCAGTAACATATGTCAGATGTCATCACTGATATCTGGCTTGTTCTCCCAGTACAGGAGCCATCCAGCCAGAGTATCTCCTGCTGAAAACCTGAAATCTTCAGGATGGCAAGACAGGGTATTGAAAAGAGATGCCCTTCTCTGTTTTCATAGAAACCACTGGCTTCATGGGTTAAAAAATACTTCCCATTAAAAGTGAAGCCCAGCTTTGAGCAGTGTAATTCATATGCTGAAGAACAAATTTGCCCTCTAAGAAAGTATTTTACTAACACTGCAATTGAAAGGCAGTTTGTTGCATTTTTCTGGAGAGTTGAAAAAACCCAAACACAAGATCTGAAATTCCACTACTCATCCTGGTCTTGAATCAATCTCACAGGAGCAGGGGTAACATAGGTTAATCATACCTCTGTCATGCTTTTAGAGTTTCTATCATCAGCTTAATCCCATTTTTATTTTCCCAGTGAAAAAAAAAATCACTCCTACTCTGACAAGAAATTTGAATTCTCTTCTTCACTGACAAAGCCTCCTACATTTTATCATCAGCATGTTTAGCAGCATATTCTCACTGTTTGCAAGAAGCCCTTTCAGAAAGTAGTTAATGAGGTTTGACCACAAACTCATTCTGGAGGGACACTCCTCGATAATGCTCTGCGCTTCATATTATATTTCTGAACCACTTAGGAGAACTCAGCCCAACAAAGCAGCAGTTGAAGGGGATTACATTGTTGTTGTAAATATCTCAGGGGTTAAGAGCAAGGAGGGAAAGGAGCTATTGAGGCTGAAGAGCAGTGTTGACACAGAAATATATGGGGATTCATTATCTGCAGATAAATTCCAGTGGAAAATTAGAAGACAGTTCTCAAACAGCGAGATACAAAAATTTACTCCACTCCAAGTAGTGGGGATAAAAAAATTCTCATTACTGTAAGAAGCTGCTTGAAAAGCCTGGAAATACATGACCTTCTCCTGCATGTGATCTTTTGCCTGCATTTGGAGACCAAGGAGGCTCTTTCCAGCCTTGCTCATATGGCATTAGAATACAAATCTCTGATAAAGCCCAGCATTTAATGCTGCACAGAATTCCTTTTGTTTAAAAAAAAGCCACCCAAAAAAGGGAGCAGGCAACTTTGGCAAGTGCCATTTTGTATCTCATTGTATTTTTCATTTACCCTTCTGTGCTGAAGTAATTTCTGCTCCAAGGCCACATATGCTCTTGTGATCATACTAGGAAATTGGTATTACTCTCATAAAAGGATTGCAAGGCACCAAGTGAAAAAAAAAAGGCTCTGAACTATTAAAAGCTCTATATTTAAAGAGCACACTATCCAGTTTAAGCATAAAAACGTTGCCAGAGAAAAGTTCTTGAGTCCTCTACAGTTTTCAACAGTTACAAGGGGAAATCGTGCTAAAAACCCCACTCCAAACCCCTGTATATTTATAAGTTAGATATTAGATACAGGCTGGATATCAGAGAAAGGTTCTTCCCCCAGAGGGTGCTGGGGTACTGAACAGGCTCCCCAGGGAATGGCATGGCCCCAAGGCTGCCAGAGCCGAAGCAGTGCCTGGACACTGCTCTCAGGGACAGGGTGGGATTGCTGGGGTGTCTGTGCAGGGTCAGGAGCTGGACTGATTATCCCAGTGGGTCCCTTCCAGCTCAGGAGATTCTGTGATTCTCTGATTTCTAAGTAATAAAATACAAACTAATAAATGCTGATAAAAGTAAAACTTAAATAATTACTATCCAATTATAAATTCACTGCCGGAATAGAAATGTGATTACACAAAATTCCTTAAGACTGACAGGCAAATTAACTTGATAAAGGTAACAGGATAGGAGAAAAAGATAACCAAACACACATAAGCAGTCTAGCAAGAAAACATGTCAAGGACATAAGATGTACCTTGTGGCCCAGCAGCGATATCGATTGCACCCAGCCCATGGTAACAAACCAAGTGTCAGTGCATGTTTTGCATGTAAAAAGTAGCCCTTGTAAAATAACTGCTGCTGCTCAGCAGGGTGTAGTATTTACCCTCAGACACTCTCAGATACCAATACACACACAGTAACCTTTCCACAAGCACAGAAAAAGCATGCTCTCACAAACCAGTGGAAAAAAGAAAACCGCGTGGATGCTGCACAAAATGGATGTTACCTTTCAGCTTTCCCTCCATAAGTCAATTCGGTATAAGCCCTCTGAAAAGGATTTTAATAAAAGTAATAATAATGATAATAAAAGTGAGACAAAGGCAATGGTTCTGCAAAGTGTTTCTCAATACTATCGAAACCTAATTTTCAAAGTGCCACTTTATTTTTATTCAATGCACAGCTCAGGTTTTCTTTACCAATGCCAGGAAATCTGAGTTTTGCAGACATAAAAACAAAACTGGAAAGCTACTACTTAGCTGTAATAGCTCAGGAAAAAAACAAATAATAATAGATATTCTGTGGATCACAATTCAAGTTAGCACTGAATTTTCAGCACCAAGAGCTCAGCAGTAAGTTAATGAAATCCCTTTTGCACATGCATTCTGCTTTTCAGGCTTTAATTATAAAATATTCCACTATAGCACCAGCAGTGCTTCATGCAGTGTGGAACTGAACAGGGTGCCCACAACCACCTGGGTGCATCTGCCATTTCAATGAATTTCTTTAAGGTTCAAGTTGAGCAAGAGCAAACATTTGGGACTTGTATCACAAGGAATAGGGCAGGGGAAAAAGAAGGAGATTGACATTAGGGCAGTTCTAAGAGGAAAATTACGGTCCTTTGCTGTACCCTGAAGGTCTCACTGACCATCACCCCTTACAGAGAGAACAATCACAAACTGAGAGCAGGAGAAGCAACAAAACATCAGAGCAGAACTTTGAAGCTGGAAAAAGGCCCATTTCCCCCACATTTAACCCATGGGGTCTATCCAGTCTCATTGCATGGGACACTCCAGCAGTATAAATCATGGAAAATAAATTATTATTGTCAGCTGAGTCTTGACTGAAATATTAATGGATGAAATCTGAGTTCCATTCCCTCCTTGAGCTATTGCCCAATTACATTAATAATCACACACTCTTCCTCTGCAGGAAATACACAGATAACAGCAACATTCAAAGAAAACAAAATATGAAGTGTTCTGCATCATTGAGGTTTTGGGGTTTTTTAATTATTATTCACACATGCACACACACATATAATTTTCCAGTCTGAAATCCAGAAATTAACATTAGAATCAGTGGTTAGAAACACCCTGGCATTATACTATGGAGCCTATCAACCTCTCAGCTTCCACTGAACACAGGCATTAATTGCCTGCCTTGGACTAGAGCTACCTAAAAGATTCCCGAGAGAGAAAACATTCCTTTGTTAAAATGAAGCCTGGTATTGTGGAAAAGCAGCGTGATCTTTGGAGCTATGGATCTGTAAGCAGTAATCTCCTGCTGCAAAAGTAGTTAAACAAGGTTTCTAAATTCAAATTATTTTTTTGTTCCTACTTTCACAGGATAAAAACCCAAGATTTGGGAATCAATAGTGAAATTCTGCTGTAAATCCTCCCTATTGTGTATCCACATAGATATAGGAATACCAGGGTAAGGCAAGACAGGCTGAAGACAATCATAATTAATTTGCTTCTTTGCTTCTTTGCATTGCAATAATTAAATTCAACCTTCAACTATGTAACACAGCAGCTGAATCTTCCTATACTTATTTTAATTACCATTTCAGCAGCAACAAAATAAAACTTCCAAACTTAACAAGACATACTGCAAAGCACCTCTGGAGAAAATACACAGCCAAAACCAGCAGAGTGTCATTTGAAAGCTACTCGTGTTTCTCAAACTCTGCTCTTTTGGTTTTCTTTCTGGATTTTGAATGCCTTGCTATACATGAACATCTGACATGAACAAACTTACTTTGCAAGTCCAGAATCAAGATAACAAATCCATTAGATCAAGCTGGCTGTAATATCCTAGTCACGATAGGTAATTATCTTTATATATAATGTTTGATATGAGCGTTTAGATAGCAACATTTGAGTATGAGATTTATCTAAACACTGTTCAGATAGGAGATTTATTTGTAATTTCTTGGTTCATTTAGAAATTAACTCTAAGAAATAATGTTCATTCAGAAGGACTAAACTAACAGAAGTGTTCAAACTATGAAGCACTCAGCTGTGGAAATGTTCACCTCATTCTCTTTATTAAAAACAAACAAAACCTCCCAACAGTTCTTCATGAAAGGTTTAATTGTATTTGGGGGAAAATGAAAATTCTGAGCTTACATAGGTAGAATTTTCCCAGAAAATCAAACAGTGTAATGCTTTGGAAGCTCCCTTGCCTGGACCTGAACTTTTCCTAAAGCAAGGAATATTCAGTGCACCATGATTTCTGGCTACCAACTCACTGGGAAACTCTAATCCTCCTCTCAGTCTTCCTTGCTGGATTTGTCCAAGGGCTTCTGTTTTCATGGCAAGGTGCGAAATTAAAAGTGTGCATCCTTCTCATTCCCATGCCTTATTCACAACATGGCCTGTCTGCCTCAGCCAGCACTGGGGAGCTCCACAGGGAATGTGGCAGATACAGCAGAGCTGCGGCTCCGCTGTCCCTCCGCGCCGCAGGGAATCGCCTGCGTCATTGCCATGAAGTGGGTGCATGGAGAGATCAAAAGGGACTTGGATCTCTTCACAAGAGAAAAAGGTAATTTTTAGGAGAGATAAAACTCATTTTCATGGGATATGATGGGTAAGCACAAAAACTGGAGGAAAGAGCTTAAGTACGTCTGCCCCTTCTACCTTTGCAAGAGGGCTCCTTTCTTTCCCAGCCCACACCAACCATATGAGGTTCAACAAGGGAAAGTGCCCCCAGTATGGGACAGCCCTGGGTGTACAGACAGACTGGGGAATGAGATGCTGGAAAGCAGCGCCACAGAAAGGGACCTGGTCCTTGGCCAGTTGGATCTGAGTCAGCAGTGCCCTGGAGCCAGGAGGGACATCCCTGTCCTGGGGGCATTAGGCACAGCATGGCCAGCCAGGCCAGAGGGGGGATTGTCCCACTCTGCTCTGGGCTGGAGCAGCCTCCCCTCTAGTGCTGGGGGCAGTTTTGGGTCCCTCAACGTAAGAAAGATATTAAGCTGTCAGAAAGCATCCAAAGGAGGGCAACAAAGATGGTCAAGGGCCGTGAGGGGAAGCTGTGTGAGGAATAGCTGAGGGCACTTGGTCAGTTCAGCTGGAGAAGAGGAGACTGAAGGGAGACTCATTGGGGTCTGCAACTTCCTTGTGAGGGGAAGAGGAGGGGCAGACACTGAGCTCTGCTCTGTGGGGACCAGAGACAGGACCCAACAGAATGGCCTGAAGTTGTGCCAGGGGAGATTTGGGTTGGATATTTGGGGAAGGTTCTTCCCCTAGAGGGTGCTGGGGCACTGAACAGGCTCCCCAGGGAATAGTCACGGCCCCAAGGCTGCCAGAGTTCCAGGAGCGTTTGGACAACGCTCTCAGGGATGCACAGGGTGGGATTGCTGGGGGGTCTGTGCAGGGCCAGGAGTTGAATTGATGATCCCTGTGGGTCCCTTCCAGCTCAGGATATTCTGTGATTCTGTTAACAACTCATTTCAGCAGCCCCCTGCACGCCCCAGGCTCTGTGTGACGCCCCAGGCCAGCCCTGCTCGCAGCCAGAGCTGCTCTCCATCTGCTCCATCCTGTCCCATCCAGAGGGCTCCCCTCCCAGCAGGGCAGAACCGCGTCCGTCCCCCCAGTTATGCTTGGAGGCTTCACAGGCATGGCAGTGCAGTGTCTGAGCAGTGAGCAAATCTGGAGAACAGTTCTACCATCTGTCACCACAGGGTTTACCCCAGAAACTCGAGCACAGAACCTTCAGTGCAAAGTTTGCTTCTGTTCTCCTCGCTTGGAATAGACCCTGGGGGGAAGAATCACACAGAGAAGGTTTCTGGATGTTAGACCAGGGGTAAGGCCAGGGCACTACTCAGATGTTTTGTAATCCTTCTTTGGGGAATAAAATTCACTTGCCACCATTTGTGTGCTCTGTTACACGAGGATTCACAGAAGCAAGTGTATGCACCAAAACTGAAGTACATCAGCTGATGGGCTCTTTTCTTAAAAAAAAAATTTATTCACTACATCTTCCCAAAGAAACAAAAAAGAATTTCGAACCTCTTTAAAATGCATGAACATCTACAACAACTTTCATACTGTGAAACATTAAAAACTTGAGAAGCAGCATTTTTCTAAATCTAGTAGGTAATAAAAACTAGAAAGAGAGCTCTGCCTGCCAGCTAAGCCCAACACCATGCTTTTCATCACAGACCAGCCTTCCTTTCACTTCACAGTTAGTAACATCTGCTATTAAATATATCAGAAAAACTTAATTAACCTTGCTCTGGAATACCCCTGAATTACCTCATTTGTGTAGGTCTAGACTTTCACCTGAATGTAGTATTAATATACCTTTTGCACTGATGATACAGGCATATTAATTTTTCTTAATTGGGATGAGAAGTATGTTTCTAGGCCAAGACCTTGTATGCTAAATCAGTTCAAAGTGAACCTCTAAGGCTCTCGTAAAAAACCTTAAAAACAGGAGTTTATAATAGAAATGCTGACAGATTATATTCTTGCCAGCATAATATAACCTGACTCAAAGATAAATGTTTCATGAATTAAAAAAGTTGAAAAAAAGCTCCTCTGTTCAGCTTTGTTCTCGAGATGAAAGTGAATTATCTTTTTGTCTTCTACTGACACTTGGATTTTTGTACTGCAGTCTGTGGAAAACTGTAACCACAGGCAGTATTTAAACAGACATGACCGTGTGGGATTCTCTCCTCACTCAACTCCTGTAAGAGACATCAAACTTCCAGCTGCATAAGGAGGAACAAAGGTTTTATGGGAAGTGGATCCTTTCCTGTACCTGCCTCTGTGAAAAGAGAGAAATGTCACCTCCAGTTGAAGAGATTACACATGAACACAGTCCCACCTGCATGGCCCTGACAGGCCAGCCAGGGAAGGCAGGGAGAAGTGCCTTTGCTGGACCCATCATTCCTCTACAAGAAAATAAACAGTAAAAAGAAATCCCTCCAAGATACTGAAATTCTTTCAGTGAGAGCAGAGCTGTGTATTACTGCCCTGGTTGGTATTGGCAGATGGGTTCATCAGCAGAAGCTGCTGCGTCTTCCTAAGGATCCGTAAGGCAGCTGAACAGACACCACCCTGCCAGCACCAGAAAAGCCAAATTCTGCAACTGCACTCCTCCTATCCAGAGTAACTCTGGGACTTGCAGTGTTCCAGGGAGGGAAGGATCAGCAGTGCATGGGCAGGGATGGCCAGGGAAATCCTGCTGTGAGTAATGTGCTGGAGCTCATTAGCTGCAGATTAACGCAGGAACTTTGCAGCAGTTTCAATTAACTTGGCATTCCATTGCTTTGCAAAACAGACCAGCAGTTTTCAGGAGAGCAATGGCTGAATGACAGGAACCTGGTAGGGCTGTCTAACATTAAACACCATGAGCTCTATTACTTTAATGTAAAAAAGATAAAAAGATGAATTATAAATGACCAGAAGTTTCTGGTGGAATATAACTGGAAAAGTTACAAGTGTAGTGCAAGCATAGAAAAAATACAAAATCATTTCTGTTGGCTTTGAAAATTAAATTATATGAAGGCAGAATAAAAAAATGAATACGTAATTGTAGTGTTGTATTTTTGCCCTCTCCTGTGCTTGCCTTTCCAGGTGGGTCCCCCCTTCCCCACCCCTAGCCCTAACCGCTCCCTCGGGTTTCTCCCATTGATTCTGCTACCTCAACTCCGCCCATGTACCTCCCCTCTGCCCTGTGACCATTGGTCCATGTGCTCTCCCTGCCCCCTTCCCCAGCAATAAAGGACCCTGGATGCCATATGACTTCCTCTCTCGCATTCTACCCTGCCTCGAGGCACCAGTCTGTGCCTGGGAGGACCATGCCATGTGCTGGCTGTCTACCTTTGGGAGCCAGCACATGTGCTTGATCTAGGCTTCTGGGAGCCACCATGGAATAAAAGATCTTCTGCAGCCACCATGCGGAGAGCATTCTCGCCTCCTTTACCATCACTGTGTTGCGGGGCTTCAGCTTTCCAGAGGATGCAAGGGGCAGCCTGGAAGAGGCACGGGAAGCGGAACAGCCGCTCTCCCCGAGTAAGCCTCTCTGCGCTCTCCGAGAAGGCTGTGGCATGCCATGCCACCGCAGGAACCTATTCACCTCAACACGTAATTTTATTATATATAAGAAAAAGTGAGAGCGCTACATGTGGGAAATAATTTCCTCCTTATCTGACTATGAGAAGTTGCGTATGAGTCTGAAGGGCTTTAGTGCTCTTAAAAACTGAAGCTAAATTTTGGCCAAAATGCCAAATTGTTGCCTTCTGTGAATTCCTATCAGAACAATGGATTTCTTTTTCATAGCAGGAGAAAGAAAAAACTAAGTGGCTGTAACTGGAAAAGACAGTATAGAGACAAAAGCAGGTACATACACAACCATGTTTATTAAGTAAGACAAGGGAGGTGGCCCAAACGTTTAAAACAAAAGAAAGGAAGAAGAAAAAAGTTAATGAATTTCTTCCCTTCAAAGAGTCAGCATAAATCAAGAGTAAGCCAGTAAGATGAAAGTTCTTACTTGTCTGACAGCCATTGGGAGAGGGTTTACTTCTATTGGAACGAAGGAGTTTGTAAGCCTGCTGCATTCACTGTGTGAATTTTGTTCTGGCAGTCACAATGCATCAAATGCATCTCAGCCAGATTTCAAATGGCAGAAGCACAGCAAAAAATACCAAAATAAGAAAAACAAAAAAAGGGCAAACCTAACAGAACATGGCTGCAGTTCTCCTCCAAGAACCAACCAACCCTGCTGAACAGCTCTGCAAAGGCAGGCTCTTCTTTGATCTCTATTTCTCCATTAACCAGCAGCAAGCCAGTGACTTCCCAAAGAGGGGGCTTGGCAAAGAAACCAGGATCTGAATGGAAGCGGGAAGCAACCACTTCCTCACCGTGATCTGCTTTTCAAAACTACTGCTGCTTTGGGAATAACAGGATTGTTGACCTGAATAACCAGGATCAGAGAAGAGAATCCAGACTATTTGGCTACAAACACTGAAGACGTTATTCATTGGAAAAAGAAGTCACTGCAAGAAAAAATAAAATTAAGAAAAAAAGTGATTGGGTAATTTTAAAAAAGTCTTTAGATATCAAAATTAAAATGAAAAAATCACCAGTGGAAGAGGAGAAAACATTGCAATCAGCTCTTACAAACACACTGTCCACAGATTCTCTACACCAGATCCTGCTTAGAGCATCTACAGATTCTGAGTGAAAGGAGAAAAAGGATTGTAAAAGCCCATCAAAAATATTCCTAACCTTCTGCAATTTCAAATTCAGAATGCTCTAAGTATTTGAAATCAAATTCATGCCAACATTTTCAACAGTAGAATTTTCTAGAGAAGAAAGAAAGTATGGCAGGAAGGTCTGTGTAGTGAGGGGAGTAGTTCTATTTTTTAGTAAGTCTGCTGGACATCTAAGCTTTATTTTTCATCATTGCGCTGCTCCCAGTAAAAAACTGTATTCAGTCCTGATACAAATGGAATTAGGCAAAACACCAATTTTGAAATTCCTACCTGCTTTAAAGAGTTTATTGATCACTCCACAGCGTAATTATTTTAATCATTAAAAATATACTCTAGTGGTTTAGCTTTGTTATTAATGTTTCCCAGTAAACTTAATGACTGAAAAGACATAGGAATAAATACAGTTTTTAATCCATCAATACTGGCACCGGAACTGGTGACTGGACTTTTGGGACCAGAGCATGCAGCTATTTATGTCACCTTTAAAGAAGCAGGAGTAGAGGGCTGAAACCAGAAAATCTTTACTGGGAATACCCCACAACAAAACAGATATCATTAAAAAGTTATACATATGTACATAAATACATAATCTTTCATGTGCAAGAAGCTGTCAAATAATAAAAAAAAATTGAAAAAATCATTCCAAAGCAAGGTGAAATTTTCCCAGAATGCTTCTGTCAGGGGTGATAACAACATTTAGCAAGCAAGAAGGAAGAGCTCTTCACCTGTTTTAGCACCGTTTGCCCAAGATATTCATGCCCTGGCAAAAAATTGCAGCGACACTGAAGAGAAGCAAAACTCCTGGCAGCCTTTTCAGAGGCCTCTTGTAAAATTACAGCATGATTACATTACCTCTTAAATTAAAAAAAGTTTCTCACGAAGTTCAGCCTGTCAGAGCTGCCAGGATTAGATGTGGGACCAAATGTATTACAACTGAGCTCAACACTGTATAAATACTAGATCCATTATTCAAACAGCTCACAGGACAGCGCCAGCTTGATTTTACAGTCACAAAATCTCCCCGTGAAATCTCTGCCCTGGGGTTTTTTCCCCAGGAAAGGAAGGGCTGTGGCATGGGCCCTTGTCTGAGCAGCAAGGAAATGTAAACAGCAGGGTCCCACTAAAGGAGCCTCAGACAAAAGAATTCCAGCCTTGGGGTTGGTGAGTTATTAACAGCAGCCAGCTCTGTAATTGTCGGTGAAATAATCTCATTGACACATACAAGTTAGGAAATAGAGGGCTCATTAACAAAGCCTCCAGCCTTTATTAGATCATATAAATAACCAAGAGTGCCTGCAAAAGATCGATTACAGCCTTTAAACGTCTACTGAATCAGTGTTTAATTAAGACAATTTTAATATGCAAATCAAGCCTAATTATCATCATTTGTTAATGTTAGTCTGCCTGAGCTCTAAACAACTACAGTTGCAAATATGGTAACGCCATCATATTTCTCCTGCTTTTTTTCCCCTATGAAGAACTGAAGAGGAAACGATCGAGTTGCACTCCCAGTGTGTATGAATGCTTTCAACACCACATTTCCATCTACCGTTTGAAGGGCAAAAAAGTGCCCAGCATAGCATAAAATGGAGTGGAAATGTTATGCATTTCTTCACCCACTATTTTGCAGAGAGCTTTAATTAATGTATTTCCTACCCCAACCCCTCTGAGAGTTTCTTTTGATGACAATCTGCCCTTGTTCCATGCAGTGATTGAATGGGTGGGTTTCTAACACAGACCTTTGTCATTCAGAAGCTGATACTGGGACTTTTTTCCCTTCCGATTTCTTCTGCCCTGGGAATGATAACCCTCCTATGCCAAGAAGCCACAGCATTATGGCAAAGCCCCTGGAAATTAAAGTGTGAAGCAACCAAGAGAACAGCACAGCCTTCAACATTGTGATGGCAGGAGCAGCCGGGGAGAAAACAAATGTCTGTGTTCTGATTCTCGAAGAAGTAAAATTAAAGCCTCAAAACCCCCAGGAATTTGTTTCAGGAAAGAGGGTGGGGCAGCTGCAACACAGTCCTGGTAGAAATCGTTCCCTTTTCCTGGCATTGCTGCTCTCCTGATGCCACGATGAGCTGCACAGATTAAAATGAAGGAAGGGAACCACTCCCTGCTGAGCACTATTGACTTGTTGTGGAATGCTTACACTGACAGCGGGGAAATATGAAACGTTCCTGTTTGCAACATTTCGCAATAGAGAAAGTCACTTCTTTGTTTTTCTTTGCCATTTTGTTTTCTTTCCTCACATTCCCACCGCTTTGGAGCCTGTAGCTGCCAAGCCCTCAGCTGGTTGAGGGCAAAAGGAAAGCTTTCTACTTTTACCTTCTGTAATATATTCGGTATTTCTAAGGAAAAGAAGTCCTCATGAAGGAAAAAAAGGACAGGCAGTTACAAAAGGCCACGAGTCTTTCAAGACAGAATGAATAAAAATGTAATAATCAGAAGAGAAATGAAATACAAGAGACAACTTGAAAAGCCCCCAGTTCAAATGGGTGCAGAGATGCTTTCACCAGCATCTGGACTGACTGGTGGATGAAAGGGCTCTGTACAGGAACCACATTTGGGTACATCTGAGTAGAGATCTGTCAGGCAGTCACTTCCCAGCTTCTTTTTGTAAGGTCTTCTCTGCAGACAGCCTTGGAGAACAGGGCATGTCCAGTAAAATCTGGGCATGTTATTGCTCACACAGCAAGTCCACACAGAAGTTGGGTCAGGCTAGGGCACAAATCTGTGCTGGGGGACAAACCCTTAAGTAGGAAGAGCCCCTGGCCCAGGTGAACTGCAGGCATTGAAGAGCCAAGGCTAGAGAAGGGGCTCCAAGACACAGGCAGGTGCCAATTCCCTGCATTCCCCAGGTGTTCCCATGGGGAGCTGTGCAGGGGCACAGGGCTCTCACACGGACTAACAACAGTGGTGGGAGCTGTGGGTGCTTCTGGTGAATACCTGAACCTGAGGAAACCACAGGAATTTGAACTGAATCATGTGAGGGAGAGCCTGCAATGTTTAATCTTCTAAAGTTCTCCAGTAGCTCTTATGAAAGATGTTGACACTTTCTTATCCTTCATTAGAGAAAATGGCCAGGATTTTCAGAGCTGGAATTCCAGTGGAACTGTGTGTAATGAGTGGCACAAGTACACTTTCAGGAGATACCTGCAAATCCAAGAGCAGGGAAGAAAGACTGGAAATCAAGTGCAAGCTCGGGCACTTGTAATAGGCTTAGTGGAGAAGTTCCGTGCTCAGACATGGAAAACATACACTTACACCATGGAGCTATTCCACCAGGACTAGGGCAGGGAAGGGAAAACCAGAGGAGCACTACACAAGTTCAGTTCATTCAGACATTCACTCAGCACTGCAATGCTGCATTGGCTGGTTTTGCACAGGGGATGTTCCCCTAAGAGTCACCAGCCTTAATGTGCTTCAAACACACAGGAACTGATGGGATTAATGGCTGAGAGTTCTCATTTTCCTGGTCACCTTCAGGCTACTCAGTAACACTGGATAAGAGACCGTCCTTTCTGTCCCAGCTGCAACTTTCCAGACCATGGGAAGTGCTGTGCCCTGGTACACCTGCTCCAGTTTTCCCATCCAGTTACACACAGAACCAGCTAGGAGTGAGGAAAGTTCTCTTATGGAACAGTTACTCTGCTGTCCCCACTATTATGTCATGTTCTCCAGTCTAAACTTGCTATTCATATCAAAAATACATGGAATGCATTTTGACATCATGTATGGTCCCACTATAAGCAGTCAGATGTCCATCCACTATGTATCCTGTTAAAGGTGATGGAAAGTTAACAACATTCCCAAACCCCCTCCTATCTCAGCAAGATGAAACAGTTCCTGAGTGAGACATGGATCTGACAACTTCCTAAGATACACAGACATATCTCAAAGTAGATATTACTGTCAAAACCCAAAGAGTTTTAAAAATTAATTCAGAAAAGAAATTATCTGCATTAGACATGCGCATCAACAACTCTGCTCCATAGCAATGTTCAGGCATCTTCCAAATTAAATGGTACTTCTTATGCAGAGATCTTCTCTGAGTTCAGTCATTTGAATATCCAAGTTCAAGAACATTGTTACAAGAACTGTCATAAATAAAAAGTACTACTTAAACAGCATTTACAGCCTGAGCAGGTTAAGCCTCTCTTGAAGTCTGACTCTCCAATGACAATGGAATCAGTGCCCATTTTGCAACGTGGAGCAAAGGAAGTCTGCTGGCATATATGGCTGAACGCTGTGGGAGGAACCCTGACACTGCGTTCAAGCAGGGCAGGGCAACCCCAGATTTCATTCCATCCCTCACACAGCGGGCACTCGGCTCGACTCTTGGACTATTTATGTATGCTTTGCAGGTGAACATTTTCAACACACGATTCTGATTAGCAAAGAATGAAGTACAACCTAAGCTTTGTCTTTTCAGAAGGCAAAGGCAAAAAATTATATATCTTTTTTAAATGAGAAGTGCCTGCTTTGATAAAATGCTTTCATCTGGGTTTGATTACAAGCCCCCAACATACTATTTTCATTTCTGCTCATTCTCCTTTCTTGTCTCCCTCATCCCTAGGGTCAGCACACACAGTTATCTCTTGATCTGAGAAGTAAAGCTCTTTCATTAATTTTACTGGTTTTATACTTTTTCAATTTAAGCCAGAGCTTTCCTGATTACTGAAAGACAGACAAGTCTTTTTTCTTAAATTAGAAAAAATGTAACATAACAAAAATATTTAACAAAAGGAAGCTCAAAAGGAAAGCACATAAAGCCCTTTAAAATGCACATGACCTGTATCTTGCATTCCAGTTCCGCAAATTTTCAAATAAAATTCTAAAATTTCATGGTGTTGCACAGTACAAGACAAGATGGCACAAGAAGCTCTGCACTACAAGACACCACATTCTGTTCCTTTTCTCTTCAGTGAACTGAACTGCAGATAAATGACCCAGAAACCAGCAGGAAATCAGGACATATCACCGACAGGGTTTTATGAATATTATTCGTTAGAAGACGTAACTCTCTTAACAATACCCGACCCGTGACTAATTTCAAGGGGTCAAGGTGATCTCTGCCCTCCACTGTGTAGGGTATTATTCTTCTCTAGAGAAGTTCAGAGGTTAATGAATGAAGTGCCAGCAAAGAAGAAATGAGACTAAGCAAGAAATGAGACTAAGCAAGGAAATGCTCGTTCTCAGTCTCTGCTATAAATAATGCTCTCATTAAAATTCTGCCTTGGAAGAAAGGCAAGTCCATTAGTCTAGGAGCTAATTTTTACTGGCTCCTTAGATGTATGCATATTAAAAATTCAGCGTTTATAATTGCCAGCCATCAACCACCTAGTCAGTGCTGTTCTTGGAGTTTTTAATTATTTACTTCATTTGCATAGACACTCCAATTTATGATCAACCATTTGGTTATCAAGGGACAGTTTTACTAATTCCTCTTTTGTGTTTTTGTTTATTCCTTCTGTATCCCCAGCAGGAGGGCTGAGAGGACCTTTGCCAAGGTAGGTGGCAGTGGGATGGGCTCATCCCCAGCCTCCCACCCTACCTCATGGCCAGGTCCCATGGACACCTGCTGAACACCTGTATCCCACCTTGAAGCATCACAGCGGGGTACAAGGACAGGCCTCCTACCCAGTGCCTTCACCTCCTCTTCCTCAGCTCTTGCTGAAGGCCCTCGCCTGGCTCCTTGGCCCCAGAAGAGGAGGGAGAAGCTTACACCTGGGAATGTGCTCCCTCTTGGTGCAGGTGCTCTGGCATGCTGTCCCAAAGCTGTTCTCCTGTGTGATTTCAGTCTGGAGCTGTGTTCTCCTCCCACAGCCGCGCTCTGTTCCCTGAGGATACAACTGCTGCGAAACCTCCTCCAGTTCTGCCCTCCCTCGGGACCAGCAGCCTCTGCTGTTCCTGCTCCTAAGCAGACACTTCACGTTTCTGCTCAAAATGCTGCCTGCCCAGTGCCTTGGGCACACGAAAAGAGAAAACCTTGGGAGTCCTGCAGTGGCACAGGAGCTTGCCCCAAGCACGTGCCCTGGGCAGCCCGGCTGCAACTCCTGCTCCAACACACTCTCCAGCTGGACATCGTCCCCTCAGGGACCACCAGCCCAGGGGGAACACAGTTCTGAAAAGCCACCCAATTTTTGGCTCATCCTGAAAAACAACTGAATTACTGAACTCATTACAGGCTGTCTGTCCTCAGCATTCCCCAGTGGGCTCCAGCAGCAATGGGAATGATTGATTTGCCATCCTGGTATCCCTGTGTCCTTCCTGGGCACCAGGGCTGGCGGCTTTTTGCAGACAGGATACCAGGCAGCAAATGTGACAGGAGGGAGCAGCCCTGCTTGGCAGGAAGGGAATTGATTACCAATCCGTCTTTTTGCCAGGAACCATTTCTCTGCTGCAATTCATACTTTTCAACAGCCAGCCTCCAGAAGGCTTTGAAGGAAGCAGGGGCAATGACACCAGAGATTACAAATCAATCACTATTATAGAGCCTTTTATTTGGTAGAAGCTTCTGAGCAGAAAACAGATACTAAAAATATATAATACGTCCCGATTTTTTGCTGTTTCCTTTCCTTAAGCTTTTTTATGCCCTGTTTTTCTCTTGAAACCACTGCTTACTTTGCTTTCACATTCATCTTTCTTACTACTTATTTTTCATTTATCCTTGATTTTATCTTTCTATCATCTTTCTCCCTCTTAACCTACACTATCCATAGTTATCTGGGAGGGAAGTATAACATGATCTACCTACTCTACACTGTCATCTTCCGTCTTGTTCCATCCCAGATCCCTCTTCAAAATGGGACAGTAACACTGACAGAGAATGGAGCAAGGCCTACCTAATTTATTTTGTCCTGAAGTCATCACTTAGATGACTCTGCCTACTTTTGGTAATGGCATTACGTGGGGTTTGGCACCGTAGGATCCATGCAATAAGGAAAAATTTCGGGCATGGAATGGGACACCCCTCACTTGTGGGACACTTCTCATCAGGGCAGGAATTTTGTAAGGGCCACCATGGCTGCAGCCAGAAGGAATCAGAACACACTGTTACTCCAGAGCTGGGAACAGTCCTGAGCACCCAGCAGCCAGCTCTGATTTTACTCACATTTATGCTTTTTCTCTTGCTTTAATTCGCGTCCTGTTATTAACAGAAGTGTTGTCAACAAGTATTGACAATGTGGGAAATAGACCTCTTCTAACAATAAACCTAGTCAAGGAACAGGTCAATTTAAATAAATCAGCTGACACAAACCTGGTAAAATAATATCAGCAGTGCTGAAAAACACCTTTTAGAAAGTTTAGACTTACTGAATCAAAGCAACTTTCTGTTCTAAAATACTAATAAGTTAAGATTTAAGTATATTGTTAGAAACTGAAAAATAAATCAAAATTGTCAAAGGGGAATATCCAAAATTCTGTAGACACTACAGTCTGGTATTGCAGAACAGAGGTTTCCTCCATGAACTGATACACAGAAAGTTTTAAACCTATTGACTTTTCCTGCTAATCCAATCATCCCAATCTTGCAGACGGCAGGACACAGCTCATGGGGGATACAAGTGCCCGAGTGACCCATTTCACACATCTAATACAAGATATGAGATCCAATCTCTGTTTCTACATCTATTATAGGGTAAGATTGTTGACAGAACCGGTTCCAGTCAGACATCTTTGGGCTGCCCAGGCCCTCGGCAGCAGAGCAGCTCCTTTGCCAGGCACTGCACACCCCAAGCTCTGAGCTCTGCCCACCCCAGAAATCCTTCCTGGGCACCTGCACTGAGCCCTCCCTGCTCCTCCCAGGGCATGGAGAAAATTTCCACTGGGATGCTACCCTGCATGTGAGAGAGGCTTGCAAAATAAAGATGTTTCCACAGAAAAAATTGGATCAATCAGATTTTTATTATTAAATTCTCTTCCATCAGATAATTTTCAAACAATGTTAAGAGTGATTTTGTGTTTAGGTCTGTAACATATCCTTAGCCTCTATAATTATTTGGAAAACTATATTGTGTTTACTGTATTGATTCAACTATTGGAAATCTTGAGATTGCCACAAAATATTTCTTTTTATTATGTCATCTCTGAAGTTGAATATTGCTGAAAATAAATAGCAGGCAATCATTTTAATACCTTCTTACTGCACATTACTTATGAAGATTGTTCTAAATTGCTAAAGACAGAACCAATTTATCTAAACAGAGTTATTTAACACCAATATGGATTACCTTTATATAGTCAGGTAGGCAGGAACTCTGGAACTCTTTCCTTTCCTGGCCTTAAATTAAGGAAAAGAGGGCTGCTCCAGAACAAGTCAAAACATTGACTTTTATACCAGAAAGATGTCCTCCATCAAAATCTCTGCTACTTTGGTATGATGCTCATAGAGCAGTTTGGTGCTATTCAGAAAGTTTATGTATTTTATATATATATCCATAAAAAAATACAATATATGCACCATTTGCAATCCATATTACCTGCACCTAAAGAATTGATCATTTCCTCTAAGCTCATATACACAAAGGAAGAAGATTTACAGAAATGGAAAACAATTTATTTGTGGCTTTTTTTTTTTTTGTCTGTGAATGCTGGCAGGAAGCCACTGTTTTTCTGAATGTTTTTTATGCCCCTGTGTTCAGCAGATGTTTATCTAAATCATTTAAATCTGTCTTTTCTGTTTTAGACACATTTAGTATTAAGGAATGATCCCTGAGTAGCAGCATACATTAAAAGTTAATTAAGAGGAAGTTAAAGAAGAAAGAATTACTTTTTTCATACCCCCAGTAGACATTTATTTCATTTTGGCAGGTTAAAAAAATGAGAAAATTTGGAGTAAGGTGTGAAAACCAGCAAGGCATATTTTTTGGGAAAAGCTTTATTATCCATTTCCTTACATGCTAATTAGGAAATGCAATCCACTTGCTGATGTTGAGTGAATAAGAAATGTAAATTGCTCCATTAATTTGTTTAATAACTAAACTCTCAAAAGTGGTAAGTCAGACAGCAGATGGGGGCTGTCACCACAAACCTAGCCCATTTCTGAACATTACACCAGTACACACCATTTACTGCCTTCTTAGTTACCATCAGTGCCAAGTAATGTCTTTATTGTTTTAGATTTAATACAGATATTTACTCTTGACTACTCGTAAGTGTTTCTGGGGGAGCAAAATATATCTAGAAAAGGTGTGCAGCCCCATACTCGTAGACACACACTTTTGCAGGTGTGTATTCAGCAGTTATTTAACTCTGCAGCAAGTCACACTCCACTGGAAACATCAGGGTCTAAATTAAAAGCAGTATGTGCATTTTCCTCCAGAAAAAAAGTACTTCTTGGATTTTAAAAATAAATAAATAAATACTCTGCAAATTCATAGCAGTTATTGCAAACTCCATTTTCTAGATTAGGGAAAGAACGGTTTTAGAGGGACCCAATTTCACCAAAAAAATCTGCCCCTAAACCAAAATTATTCAAATATGTTACACATTTTTTCCAGAATAAAACTGCTTAACTTTTTCCCCTCACAGTATCTTGCCTTACCTATCCCATTTCATATGAACCTGACTTTTTATAAACTCCAGTTACACTCATACAAATACAACTGACACTTATTTGCACTTTTATTGGGTCAAATAAATTCCACCTGCATTTCCAAATGCAATGAATTTCAAACTCAACTTTCCATCTCAACCAGTAAAACCAGTTGCATGGCACTACTGGATGGAGCTGGGAAGTGGGACAGCTTTGGCACAGGTCCTGACCACTCCTGCACTTCCGTAACTTTCTGCTCAAGCAACTCTTTGTTGCTTTTGCATAAATCTCATATAAACCAGGAGAGAATTAAATCAAAAGTAGGCCTGTGGCACAGTTGTATCAACATCCACCACTGAGTAACCTCCTTTCCTGTGGTTTGCTCACAGTGCAGAATTGGGCCATTGATGCTGGATCATTGTCCCAGCAGGGGAAGATCATAGACAAAGGCTTTGTCACATTGCTGAATTCTGCTTTTTGCCTACCAGCTTTGTCCCAGTGCTTCCAATCCGAGTGTGATGTCTTATTTCTGAAAGATTATTGCTTCTCTATAAAACGTTTTCTGAGGGGAAAGAAACAATCAGCTGAGTAAGGGACTGGCATGTAAAATACTATCATTTGCAAAACACTGGCCTGAAACCCACTTGGAGGCAGAGAAGCTGGGCTTGAGCCACAGAAGAGAGAAAGCAGGAATGCAATAATCACATATTTATTTTTAGAGAAAATGAGAAGCTAAATAAACTGTAAAACCAGTCTTTACCGGTAAATCCTTTCTGTCCTGAAAACCACGCTGAGCAGAGTGGGAACAGCCAGTTCCCAGGGGATCAACTGGTGGTACCTGTTTGGCAGCATCTCATTCTGCCTGTATTGGTGCCAGGACACTTTGAGTCCTGAAACAATTAATTTTAGTAGTGCCACAGTGAACCATTGCCAGAAATCTGAACTTGAGAGACAACGATGCTGCTGCTGAAGCTGGTTTTTCTACTCTAGGTCTGAAATCACCCCACAATCAAGAGGGGCTCTGGGACTGCTCTCCTGAAAAGAAGCTCACAGACCTCAGCCTGCCAGGAAAGCAAGACACAAACCATCCAAACAACATTTGTGAGGGCATTAGTGCACTCACAGTTGGATTTGTCATGGGATAGTGTGGGACACTGGGATTTATGGCAGGGATGAGCAATTGCATGCTGACTGCCTTGATAAATGGGTGTCTTTGAGGTATGTCTAATTGTTCCAAGAAAATAAAGGAGATGCCAGTACACACAGGAGGAGAAAATACACAGAAGAAATTCTGTGAACAATCCCAGGGTACTCAGAGGAGAAGCTTGTCCTCACGTGAAGAGCCTGGCAAACGTCACAGTGCAAGAAAACCTGGCTGTCAACTGCAGTGACACAGCAAGTCACACCTCTGACTGGAACCCTGTCTCCTTGATGGGAAATTCCAGATGGGCCCAGCGATGGAGACAGATGTCTTTCCATTGCCTCACATAAATTTCAGCATGCAATTAGCACTGGATTCTTTGCTGCTGAGTAAGGGACACTCGGGGCTCTCAGGATATCAGAAGAGACAGTTCTCCACAGAGTCACTTCTAGTTCTGACAACCTCGCAATTCCAGTGCCATAACATCACCTCATCTGCAAGGCAGCAAACAGACATGTGCTCCCATTTCTATGGGCGATATGAAATCCCATCAGGATTGTCTCCTGGAGCACTTTTAAATACAACTGTGCAACACAAATGCTCCTCGTTGGGTCTCCTCTCCAGCAGCCCATGCCAATGTCTCCCAATCCACACTGATACTGTTCAACACCTGAAGCTCCTTCTCAGGACATCTGTCACATTCTTCATCCCACCTCCACCATTTTAGCAATCAGGTCTGTCTCTCATTTCCATCAAATTAATGCTTTCTACAGAACAACCCAAAAACACGAGTGGAGAAGAAGATTCTAGAAAGAGAGAACTGAATATGTTGTATTTTAGGATATCAGTTGAAACAATTTGATGATCCTTGGAGGTCCCTTCCAACTCGGCATATTCCATGATCTGTAGGTTGTGAGTACAGCACACTGACAAGGCAAGACTCTCACTTTTTAATGTGCCCTTCTCATGCCCAACACTGCAGTCCAAGGGTGAAAAGGGAGATGGAAGAGAGGTGAAGTGATATGGTGAAGTGCTATGCCTACCACTCACATGCAAATCCCTGGGGCTGTGAGGAAGACATGAACCACCTCCCAGATTCCATATCAGTTATTCCAATAGACCAACCAGGCTGCCTCTTAACATAAAATATCCTCAACTACTAAGCACGCTTCGAAATGTGGCAGATGAACTCAGCTGTAATCAAAGGGCTGCATTTTGGCCTTGGACCATAGCGTGTGAACAACACCTCCCCGTGTTGTTGCCTTCAGGGTGTCAGAGCACAGAACTGTTTAACACCTGCGAATGCCTGGCAGTTCCCTGTACATTAAATATGCACCACAAAAGTTCCATCCTATGGGCAACATTTGAAGTGTGAATTCCCACTGCAAACCTTCCCATCCATCAGTGCTGCATGGGGTGTTCTACCCAAAACCAATTTGGCAGCCTACAGCTTTTCCTTCAAAACCAGGGCCCTCAGCTATTCTGCACATGACAAAACTGACTACTTAAGCTTTCTTGAAGGAACAAGAAAATATTTTTATGCAAATACCTTACAAGGTCTGAAATTCCATTTGTCTGAACACAACACAGCTAAAGTCATCCCAAAGATCTGCCTGCTTCCCATTCCTGCTTCAAGCCATTTCCCAGGCAGTATCTGGTTGCTCTTATGAAAACAACTTGAAGTCCAAAGCAGCCACCCCGTAAGGCTGTGGGGAGCCAGAGCGGGAATAAATGTATCCACAAGCAGTTAGAAGTGAATAATCTATACAAACACATGGAGTTAGCACTGGTATTTTGATTCAGTTTTTACCAAACTGAAAACCTAGTCATTGAAAATATCTTACTTCATGTTATTGTTAGAAGAAAGGAAATTGATTTGTAAGGTTTGGAGTTTGTTTGGGTTTTAACAGATCTTTTTGAGAATGTGCAGCCACAGACACCATGGCCTCTAACTTCACAGACTAACAGATTTATCTGTCTTACACCCTGAACTGCACAGGAATTTTCCCCCCCACTGCCTCATCAAGAAGAGGATTTGGCTCGCAACAGATGTGTTGAAGCAGAATCCAACTGCAGCCAGCACAACAATCACTATCCAAAGCAACAGTGTTAAGTGGCCTTTTGCAATTTTTCTGGCAAACGCCTTCGTGCTGCCTTCCCTGCCACCTTTCACACCTGTAAACATCCATGGACCAACCTGACTGGCTTCTAAACGCTTACTTCTCATGCCTATAAAAAATAAGAGTAAAAATAAATGCTCATTGTAGTACAAAGCATTGTTTATGATTTTAAATAATAACATAATAGTTCCAGTGAAATTTTGAGCTCTTTGGCTGAAGTTTCTGGCTTCTGCCCTGGGCTCTCAGCTGTCCAGAGTAGAAACATACTACAGCTTTGTATTTTCTACTGCACTTCACAGACCAGAGGCCTGGTCTGGAAGAGACATGTTAATATAATATCAACTAAGTAAATTTAGCCATTATTTTAAATTAATTTAGGTATTGTGTGGTCAGTGGTCATCTGGTAGACACATTATTACACACATGCACACACCAAATTGCTTTTTTGCTAATGACTCATTTGTTTTATTCCTGCCTCTTTCAAAAAAGCGAACAAGTTGAAAATGACCTTTTGAAGATTGTACTTGTGGACCAATCTTTTCATTTTTAATTACTTACTTTGGCTTAATTGTTACATTAGGAACTATTAAGAAATCAGCCAGCTTCATAATCAATAATTTAATTAGAGTTTTAGGACCAAGAAGTCAATGCAAATGTTATTCTGCAGCCAGGCCTTTCCCAAAGCCTTTGAAAGAACTTAACTCCCGTTTCGTTTCAAAGTGACATTGGCAACATAGAAATTAAACTCATCCTTACTGCAATATGTTCTGCCCACACATTATGGATGGACACAGGTAAGAAGTTCAGATTCAGGTCAATCTGCTCCCTGCCCAGGCAGGAGCACAACCTGCTTCCCTCACTCCATTTCCCTCATTTTCATTCCACCCCGCACTCCCCCAGACCCCGTGCCAGGAGCCACACAGTGTTTACTGGAACCCATAGCCAGACTTCCAGTATGTTAGATTTATCTATTTATAGCTCTCTAACTACTACTAATCTAAAACAAGCAGCAAGTGAAAACAGATGAAATCTGCCTCAATGGGTGGTAAATTAATGCCCCCCTTCCCTCCACTGCTTCTCTCTGCCTGCCTTTCCAAGTTTGCAACCCGTCAGTGCCAGTGACCCATCACAGGCAGCTGCCAGTGCAGGGAGAATTGCAGGGCCTGCTGCCTGGAATGCAGGTGTCCCTCATTTGTGATTACACACACGTGGATCACATGGCTCCATCACTCCACAGCGCCTTGCCCGGCAGCAACCCTCCGGCTGAGTGCTGGGAACGCCTCCCCATCACCCATCCTGGGGATCGAGGGAAACAGCACAGGGATGAAAGGGAGCCTGGAACCTCAGCAGCAGCTTTGGTGAAAGGCACTGAGCCCTGCGGGGCTGCAGCAACATAGGCAATCCGTGTGCTGGGAGCTTTGGGAGCGTGGCAGCAAACAGGGATTCCAAGACAGGCACAGCTATACCTTGCTAGGGATGGATCACAGGGCTGCTCCAACCCTGGGAAAGGCAGTGACATGAGGAAGGAGCTAAGACTTGCTCCAAGACACCAGTAAGTCAAAGCCAGGCTGGGCTGCACCATAAAGAGCCTGGTCTGGAGGATGCAAACTTTGGAGGAAACCCCTGCAGAGCTCCCAGGGAAACCACGACTGCACAGGAAGAAAAGCATCCAGCTGCAGAGGATCCTGGGGCTCTTGGAACCAGCTCGCCAGGGAATGGTCATGGTCCCAAGGCTACCAGAGCTCCAGGAGTGTTTGGACGACGCTCTCAGGGACAGGGTGGGATTGCTGGGCATGGTGCATGGGCCAGGAGCTGGACTGGATGGGTCCCTTCCAGCTCAACAGATTCTGTGACTCTCCAGCAGCAGCTGAAACGACTGTGAATATCATGATGGAAAGTGTTACTTTAATCTAACCTCACTGCCATTTATACACTTCATATGAATTGCAAGTCAAGCTGGAGATTTAAGCTTTAACACACAGAACTGTCCTGTCTTCTCAAAGACTTCCCCTTGAAACTAAAAATGCAGCTTTTCTATGTTGTGGGGACAAGGCAGAGGAAGACAACTCATTAATGGGCTGAATTCCCACTGGCAACAGGACTCTGACATCCACTGGACAGGACTGGGCATATCAGTGAACAGAACAGCTTAATAAAACAATCATAACCTTTTAAGGGCTGCTAATTCACCTGGAGCTCTAGAACCATGGAATCATTTAGGTTGTAAAAGACCTTCACGATTTTCAAATCCAACTGTTGAGCTCTGCAGAACAACCTGTCTGATCTAAAAGGTTTAGTCTAATTTAAACCTAGTTTAACAGGGAAAAAAAGCTTGTGGGATCAGCTGATTATACAGTTTGGTAAACTGTCAATTTAATGGTTTGGTTTTGAAGACAAGACAAAGGAGGAACAAGTCCAAAGGAAAGACATAGTCCCAGTCTGAGAGTGATCCTGGGGACAGCAGCCACACACAGTTTGAAGGGCAGTGGTTTTCCTGACTCTCAGGAATAAAAAAAAACCCACAGCAAAACAAGAACATTGGATATTTTCTTGCTTGCATCTGCGTCAACTGATCCAAGTTGCATTTAAATATTCATTATTTCAAATATTTTATGTCAATCTGCCTTTTTCAGTGAAGTTGTTTTGATATAAAGTCAGAATTTTTAAGAACTACAGTGATCAAATCAAGCTTTTTTTCCTAATTATTTTTCATTATTAGAAAGAAATCTTGACTTTTTCCTCAGCCATACTTCTGGTTTTTTAAAAATTGCCACTGAGTCTCTAGGAAAGAGTCCCAAACAGATTTAACATAAACCTTTTCAAGTTTTACTTTTGTCTTCTGTGATACTACTTCTGGGAGAACACATAATCTGTATTCATAACTATTTGTTCTTGATTTCATATTTCACTGTGACTCAAATTCCTTTTCATGTTAAGGCAGGGAGTTTTAAAATATGAACCCATTATTTACAAATACACAGAATCAGGAACACAGAATTTGTTACACTTCATGCCAGGAACTGGACTTATCCTTGCACATCCCTTATTTACAGCAAAATAATTCACTTGCACTGGGAGGTTTGGAGTTTGCATGGAAGAGTTCTTTGTCTCCAATACTGACAACTTCAATCTTTGACCTGCTTTTGAAGAGGATTGATTTGGACCTTAAACTGCCTGTCAAAGGTTTTTTAAATGACCTATCTTGTCTATCCACTCAGCTCATGAATTCATTCCTCAGGAGTTCAAAAGGGTTCAAATAAAACCGACAAATCCAATACTCAGAGGAGACTCTGACTGATAATTTTGTGTTAAGGTGTTTACTAGGGGATAAATCAACTGGAATAGGCCAAAAAGTATAAAGACAACCAGATTGGTTTTCAGAATCACTCCCTTTTGGCTGCTCAGTGCTTCTCTTATACACCTGATCCTTAAATACTCTGTCATTTTTCCTGAATTTGCCTCATGAATGCCCATTCCAAAGGGACACAGGCATAGAACCCCCCACCACAGACAGGCAGAATCCCTGCAGAGATCTGGGTGTTCCCACATGCTTTAAGTCTACTGACAAAAAGGTTCTGACAAAATCCATACTGAAAAACAAAACGTCTACAAGCTAATTTATATTTCACTGGAAGAAATAAAACTGCAATGAAATTAGTGATAAATAGTGATAAAATAAGCACTGGAAAATAAGTGGTCTAAAAGATAATCTCATTAGAAGAAAATAAATGAAAAAGGTTATCTAAGGAAATGAAAAGTTTGGAACAATTTCCCTGAATTTAACCAAAAGTTAACCAGCTTTGAGCTGCAACAGGAAGCACAGCACGGCTGTCCCAGGCCAAAGGCATCACAGGGTGGGAGACGATGGGCTGTATTGTGAAGGAGAAAATTGCAAGGCTGCAGCTTAGATCAGCATCCTTGTAATTATTCTACATCCATATGAAACACACAGGCAGCCAAGTGCTTGTCATTAAAATGCTGCAGCACAGCTGGAAACCTCAGCCAACAGCTCAGAAACTGCCCTGTGCATGGATTTATTTATTCTCTGGTAGGACACAGAGAGCAAAGCCCTTAGAAATGGCCACTGTCCTCAAACGACCCACATGCCTTCAGCCAGAGCCCTTTTACAAAGGCAAAAATGCAAATGACCACCCCCAAATTCTTGGGGTTTACTCTGCTATTTCTCTGGATGCACAGATGGATCATTTTGGGACCTCTGTGGGGCAGATCATGAAAAGCCAAGGAGAACAGAGCAGGCAGAACCTCGATTGTAACACTCAGAACGTGGTGCTGGGGTTGCTGAGTTGCTGCTTCTCCCACCAGGTGGGACATCCATTTGGGTTTCCCCGCTGTTTCTCACACACCTAATTGTGTGGGAGCTCTGTCAAACTCAGCTAATGTTCAAGAGCCATTAGCAGACCTTGATAAGCAGGCGACGGAGCACAGAAGCTGCAATTTATTAGCAACTACTGCTCTAAAAAGGGCTGTGCCTAAGAACCTCTTTTATCCAATGTCACATTTTAAGACAAAATGCTGCCCTACAGAAGCCCCCAGCAGCCTTTCCCTCTTTCCCCTGACTACTTCTTCCTAATGAATTCCTCTGGGTGTGGTGCAGCCCTAGAGCCCCAGCCTGCCCTGTCGTATGAAGTGTGGTGCCTCACCCCCAGGAACCATTCCCAGGGGCTGAGAGATTCACTTTCTCCACAGCCATGCACAGATATCCCTGCGAGAGCCTGAAAGGAGGCTCTGCCTGCATTCCCACTGCCCTCCCTCGCTCTGGGGCAGGGGAAGCTGCAGGAGTCTCTGAGGAGGAAAATGGCCAGAGCCAGGTTATTACTGGGAGCCTCTTGCTGCTGTTCAGGCAGGATTTTGGGCAATTTCATTCTGGTTTTTCCCTTTTTCCTACGAGATTGGTGCCTGCATTATTCATCAAGGACCACACTACCTTGGAGCTTCTAACTTTTGATTCTGCTGTTCAGCCCACAAATTACTGACAAGGACGCAATTTGATGTGCAGAGCCAGAACTGGCATCTGGTCACTGTTCTGCTGCGCTGCCTTACCCCTGCTCAAGTCATCTTTGACCCAAATAGGAAAAAGCTGACATCTTGATGCCTTCCTGCCTGAATGTCAGAGGTATTAGTTTGATAGTGGGGTGGGAATGGGATCCTTTTATTTGTGCTATGCAAAAATCTGCAAAAGGAATGCAAAAAAACCAGGTCTCATCTTAAATCGCTGAGCTGCACTGCATAAATAAATATATCCCGGATAACTAAAATATTAAACTTGAATATCACTGAGCAGTAGAGACCAAACTGGACAAGAATTATCAAACAATATCTCAAATGCTTGTTTTTTCACAAAATTGAATAGAAAAAGAGCATTGTATGACTGTGACTTTTTACAGAGCTCTGTGTGTGCTGAACTTCGTTCACAAGAACAGGGTCACTGACGTGAATGGGCCTGTCCTGTTACAGACACACATTATTCTTCCCAAATCCTTGCTGGACACATTCCTCAGGGCATTACTACTGGAAGCTGCCTTTTAAATTACAGTCTCTCCACAACATTTCCAAAAATGAAATATCCAGTTATAGAACCTGACATTTCAAAAGTCAGAAAGCAGATGAGATAGTTACTAAATCAGTAAGTTTCAAACATGTAGAATGAAAAATGTGAGTACTTCTCCCCCCCCCCTTCTATTTAGTTATATAAGTGTATAAATATTTGGTATCTCATCTGTCTGAATAAAGAGCAGAGGTTCAGCCTGGCTCAAATGGTGTCGAGACAGATGTGAGCAGCCCCAAGGAATGGCTCCTGAGGCTGTGGGAGATGCAGATGAGTGGCAGGTCCCTCATCATGGCAGCAATTAACCCTGGCAGGGGAACTTGTACTTAGGAGGGCACGGGCTCTTTTGCACCTCTCACATTCATTGCTGGACACACTTTGCAATTCATGAATAGACATGCTTTCCCTGATGTGTCGGCGAGGAAACGTTCTGTGAAAAGCTTGCCTTTCTATGAAACTGGCACAAAGAGGAATAAATTCCGCAGCTTATCTTGGCACCAGAGCCATCGGCTTCACTGGCAAGAAACTGCCACCAGTGAACTGCAGCCTGGGTCTCCACATCTGATCTACTGCGTATCTGGCACAGCACGAGTGTGGTTCCTGTCCAAATCCAACACCAAATCCGTAATTCTGCCTCAGTGTTTGGAAAGCACCACAAGTGCAATTCATCTTTCTCTGTTCTCAGTTTCCTATAGGCAACATAAATCTCAGGTTTAAAATTAGAGTCAATGTGATGTAGATTTTTTTTAACTGCTGGATGGATCTTACTTTCTGTTATCCAGAGAAAGAAAAAAAAAGGAAAAAGTAATGCCCTGAATTTCCAAAGTCTGCAGGCTGCATTAGACTTCCGGCTTAGTAATTACAAAGATTTATGTTCCATCCTGCCCCAAATCCAGAGCTCATTGTCCATTCAGCTTACACTGCTCTGATACAGTTCTCTGTATCCATTATCTTTAATAATAAAGAGCTGACTGCACTTAATGATTGAAGAGCAAGATGTGATTAGCAATAGGAATCTGATTTATGAGAAAACAAACCTGAGCGTGGTTTTCATGTTTCATTAAAAGTATCTTAAATGTACTCCTTAATGCTAATTGATCTCACAGAGGTGAGAAAATACTCTATTCCCAATTAATGGGACAAAATAATTTATCTTCTTTCTGGAGGGAACATTTAATATCATTCAGCATTTAGAGGGAGGTGGAATCTTCACAGGGATTTCACCACCTCAAGTGATGTTTCACTGTGGGCATTTATCCCAAACCTGCATGATTTCCCACTGAATATGGAAAAATTCAACAGCATAGAGACACAACAAAATGCCATATACACCATTTTCTTTTCACAAAAGGTCTTTCCTATCTTAGCAAAATTACCCAAAGCTGAAAAACAATATTGGTGAGCAAATATAGAGGCTTTTTCCTTATGTTTGTCAAAGGAAAACTCCTTGATGACTGTGTTAATTTGCTATGAGCAGGAGATTACTGAGATATTTGCAAGATAAAGTTCCTTGCAGGATTTATTGAAAACAGAACAAAGCAGAAATCTGTTTTTCCATTAAGCATTTCACTTTTGTTTGTATTTCAGTATTTTTTTTCCTCTTTTTGAATTATTCATATTTGGATATCAAATATTCCTACAAACCAAAGCATTTAGGAATAATGAGTCTTGACTAGTTTCATTTTAACTCATTGTGCTTTCTGCCCAAGATTATTATTATTATTAAATGATCTTCTTTTCAGTCTGCTTCTATGATCCATAAATAGAAATAGCCTAATGAGCATCTCAAGTACTCCACTGTCATTTCCATGGCAGTTTTTCCTATCGTGTGTTTGTATAGCTCTGATGACAACACCATTTAATCCACAGCTCTGCCTGCTTCCTCTCAAATCCCTTCCATGAATACAACCTTCTCCATTCAAGGCTGGAATCTTGTACCTTTACACTGCCTGAGAAATGCAGAGTAGCTGTAACACCAACTGAAAGAACAATCTCAGAACTTCAAAAGTTGCTCCATACCACAGAAACAGCAATAATGATTAGATTTTCTGATGAAAGAGGAAAAAAATTCCTCTTGCCTTGTTCTTATATTCTACTTGAGCAGGATTTACATATTTGGTTTGCAAAGCAGCAGGGACAAATACACTTTCGGTGTATTCAATGCATTTTTACCTGTTCAAAAGAAGGAAGGTAGAGAAGAACAAAGGAAGAGATGCAGAGTGTCTGTCACTACCTACAGTGACATATTATGGAGAAAATAATGCATGTTCCATGAGGAATCAGCAGAGTTCTGGAGGAGGGGAGGAAGATCCCTTCTAGAGGAAGAGGTGTATGGTGACATTTTTGGTCAGAAGATAACAAGTGTGTTAGTAAATATTTTACTGGCACATCATCCATACTTTCTGTTTTGATTTCACACTGGGTTTCATTTTTCTCATGTCACACATGTCACTACTTTGCCTGAATTCAGGAAAGACCAAGGCAAAGCCTGCTTACCGTTCTGACATCCCAGAGAGACAAGGTCTTGTCAGCAGAGCTGGTGAGCACGGTGCTGGAGAAGGGCAGGAACTCGATGCTGTTGACTGACTCCTTGTGGCCACGCAGGGTGTATCTGCACCTCGCACTGCAGGAGAAGAGAACAGGAATGCAGCACCCGCCACGCAGGGTCATATGAACAGACAACTTTGGGATAAATGAAGAACACATTTCATGCATCTCCCCAGCTACTCTCTGGAAAAATGAACGTTGACAGCGATTCCTCACCTGAGCACTGCACCATGGAGACAGTTACAAAACCCAACCCATTGGTGTTTGCTTCCCAGTAATGAAGGCTGGAGCAGGAAGGTACAAAGAAATGAGAGGTGGGTTTTAAAAGACTGAATCCTAAGGAGCAACAATGAAAGCATCACTTTGTGTTCCCTGGGTGCATCCTCAAAAACCTTGTTGATGCAGAACTAAAAGGGAACACGGATGAAAAGGTAGGATAGAGACAGCACCATTTCCTCTTCATAGATATCAAATTCCTTCTTTACAAAGGGTCTGAGAGATCTATTGGACTGTGCCCATGTGCAGCCTGAAGAAAGCCAGCAGGTGCTGGCAACCTGGTTTTCCTCTCGATGTCCGCACAAAGGCTTAGAGAAAGCAGGTGATGCCCGGGAGCTCTTCACTGAGGGTAAAGTCTTGGCTCTGTGGACACCCAAAGCCCCTTTTCCCTGAAGGAGAAGTCTGGCTATGGATGAACCACACCACTGGCTATTGTAAGCTCCAAGTTCTTAAAGCAGAGGTGAGGGAACAGAGGTTCACCCCAGGAATCGAGGTGTTCATCATGAAGTGACAACAGCTCAGATGGAATTACCCGGGAAAGTGGTTCTGAAAATTCTTTCAAGGCTGAGGACACCCAGCCACTGCACCTTCTCCCAGCTGAGCAGCTGTGGAGTAGCACCCTAGAGCTTTTGGGTTGGCCTTCTCACCTCTTTGCTTTGTTTTCTTTGAATGAGTTAATTTCTGAGACAACGCTATTGGTCCTTCTCAGCTGAGGGGACGGACCTGATACAGATGGAACACAGGAATCTTTTCCCACTGTAGGAAACTGGACACAACCACGATGACACTGCTGTGGAGAATCAGTTCTCTCACCAAACAGCCTGACCTTGGCTGTACAGCTGTAACCTCGTGCAAGCTTTTTGGGTTTTGCTTTGCCTTCTGTGTACACACCAGAGCAGAACATTCCTTAAACTGGAGCCGAGGAGAAGGAAGAGCCCAAGGATGGCCCATCCAGACAACACAGAACGTGACAGACAAATATGCAATTACTTAAACTCAGCAGACTGGCAAAGGTTTAACTCCTTCAGGAGCATGTCAAGACGGGGGACAACTGAAATGATCCAGGATCCATCACTCGTTATTATACAAGGGTATCACTCCATGATTTCTTTAGATATCCATAAAACTTAAATGTGCAGTATTTGTATTCTTATATCCTGTGAAAACGCATAGGTAGGGGAGCATACTGTGGAAAAAACTAATCAATGTAAACTCAGTAGCAGTTCTATCCTCTTTGTTCAGCTGAGTCAAAAATAGTATGAAAAAATAAAAGCCAACAACTCATCATAAATTACTGCAGCTTTCAGCGACAGCTCAGAATTTTATTCCTTGCTCATGCGATTCTGACAGTAGAAACACACCTCCCCTGAGCTGGCTGCTGAATATATCACTGGGGCTTGCAAATTAGATTACTGGGTGGCTCTTAACAGAGAAATTTCTTAAAATATTTATTAAGGAAGCTGTCAGCAGGGGGGAATTAAAGATGTGATTTTTCTTCCTTTTTTTTTTTCCCTGCCTGTATGTCGCCAGAAGACTCTCAGAGCTCTTGCAGGTTCCGTATCACCACCACAGGAGATCAGTGTCTGCAGTGAGGTGCAGGCCAGGAGAGCTGCAAGGTTTGGGTGGACACTCCCCTGAGCACTGATCTAATACAGGGACTCCTCAGATATGTTTTGGTGCCTCTCCATTTCCCAGACTGGAATGATATCCTGTGCTGAACACCAAGCCTGTCCCCACAAAGGGAGAGCAGAAGGGAGATAAGCAGCTTCTGAGGAGAAATATTATCCAGGAAATAGATTTCAAAGAAATATTAGATTCCACTGGCATCATTTTACAGAATCTATGTTTTTCTATTATAGATAATACATTATACCACCCAGTGTTATCTGTTATGTAGCCTACATGTGTTATTTTATCACAAGGACTCATTTTAAACTAGACATAGTGTTTGGCTGTTAGAACTCGGTGCACAAGGTGTCTGATATTCATGATCACTTGATATATGACAGTAAAATAACTTCAATAAAATAATTCTTTTGTCTCACAGTCTCATGGCAATGTTTTAAACCACAAAATATGCCTTTTCCATCTCAGATCTTACACTTTTATTTGTGCCTAGGTATGCCATTTTTTAAAGGTGCCCAATGGTTTCCTGCTTGCCTGTTCCACTGTAGAGCCTCTGAGTTGCTGAACAGTTTCTGACAAGCAAAATCCTGCTGCATTTTTTTGTGGGCACTTAGCATTTTTGAAAACATAGACAGCTTTCCATACCACAGCGTGAGAGTGGTTCCATTGGAAGAAAGGGGATATTTTCCTGTAATAATAGGGTGTGTCTATGCCCTCTTCAAAGGCTGGGGGAGAACAATGTCTTCAACCTGCTTGACCGGGCTTGGGGTGAAAGAACACAGGAAAAAGAAGGAAGGTAAAGGAAAAAAAAGGTATTTTGTTTGTCAGGCACTGATGTAAGATCTGGACCATCCCAGGCAGCCAGGCTGCAAGAACAGGCTTGTGAGAGATTAATTAGGTGCCAAAACAGGAAGGCCCATTTAGAATCCCTTAGCAAGGTGAAAATGGACTAAAGTGATGGACCATGACAGCAGCAGAAGGGAAGGAAATGATTTGCACTTTTCCATCAGGAACACAAACACCCAGCCCTGATGCAGCCTCTCTCCTTCCCACTTCCCTATCACTGCACACTGATGAGCTCTGGCTCTCGAGATCTCTTTTACCACTCTGATAACTGACTGAGTATTTCTGAGAACCTTCCCCCAGTGCTACATAAAATAAACTCATCTTTCCTTCCAGCTGAGACAGAATTTCAGCAAGATTGTCTTGTACCAGCTATCTTCTGTTTGGAAAGGGCAACTATTTATCTAGATGTTCTTTCTCCACAAAAAAAGAAGTTGATATGAAGGGTAGAGCATCACCCTGTTTTTTCATGGAAGCTCATGTTTCTATCCAGTGGTACAAGTTTATCTACATTAGAATAAATCTGTAGCTACATTCACTGTCTGAAGGTTTTTCTCACTGTGAACACAGAGCCTCGTGGCTATAAGCCTCACAACCTCTGAGTATCCTCGTTCAGAAGACAGAGGGGATCATGTATGAACAGCACATTAGACACTTGCACAACTCTTGATGCCTCAAGAGGTTCTCAATAAATGATGCCACAGGAGAAATGCTGCTCGGTAGCTCAGTATTTTGCAGATTGCATTCTAAACCTCATGCAGACACCAGTCCAACCCTCATCCATTCCCTGTATTAGTACAGGACTAATTATCCGCAGTGTTCTCTTTTTCTCCGCAGAGTCAATTCCTCTCCCTTAGATCCAGGTGAGGTAATGATGTCCACCAATAAATCAGCCTTCATTCTACCTCACCAGGTTTGGATGGTTCCTTTCAAACAAACATGGACAGATACTTACTCAGAAGCACACCTATTCCAGGAATGTTGGCTCAATTAACCATAGCAGTATTGATATCATTAGCTAAACAGATTGGGAAGATTTTATTTTTAGAGACTTTTCTTTTGAAAATCACATTCCGGAATGGTTCATTCAAATTCCAAAGGGCTTTCAGTACAACTGCATTGAAAACAGAAGATACGAAACATTTCCACTTACATAAGACTTCAGTGAATATTCCCAGGCTCTGCACTAATGTAAAACAGCAGCCAAAAAATGCACCAGTCAGATATTCCATCGACTGTGCAGTAATTGGAAGGAAATACAGGTAGTGGGTAGACTCCTCTTGCCCTGCATACCTTCCCAGTAAAACTCAGGAAGAGCAGAGCAGTGCCCAGCCTGCCCTCACTGCCAGACATGCAGCAAACCACAGCCTTGAGGCAGATGGCATGTGGCCAATTCTCCTGCTACTTAAGTGTTTCAAAAAAACACCCCACACATGCACACTGGCAATCCTATGGAATCAGGATTTCTTGCCCCCTTTCTTGGCTTTTTTTTTTTTAAGCATGTAGTTTCTATGTCAGCTCTAGTTGGAAAAATTGGGGGAGTGGAAGGTGATACCATTTCAGTGAGTAGTTAGGTAGTCAGAATTACTTATTTTATTTCTGTGCCATATTGAATCTCAGTTCAAGCATGGTAATTAAAACTACCTATACAGCAAATGTAAATTAATGAGATTTGGAGCTTGTTGGAGTCCATGCCTCTCCCAACCACCTTTTTCCGTGCCTTCAGAGGAATTCATTAAATGCACAGGCACTCCCAAACTGTACTATCTTCCCCAAAAATTGGTCTCTCAAATCATCCCAGGGAGAGAACACTAAACTAAACTCTCTCTCATGTCTATTGAGAAACATTCTTCTGTGTGAGCCGCAATCACAATTTTCAGTGTAAGTTACACCAGAAAGTCACCTGCTGTGAAGGTTTTCTGAGGAAGATTTGTAAGGACACACCACAACCAGCCTCCAGTGCTCCTACTGGGCTGTAATTGTAACAGGCAAAAGGAGAATCTTTTTAAAAAAACCAGATCCTATCACTTTCTCATCATATGGCCCTACCTCCAAAATGTGTTTAAATTCAGCATAGGACTTTCCCAGCCAAGATCAATGGCCAAGGACAGCAAATGGGCTGGCTTAAGACATTAAAATGCCAGCTTGGTTTATGCTGTTATAAATGCATCCTATCATGTCTTTACATTTTATGACCTCTATTTTATTTCTAGGTAGCTTCACATATGACACATCCAATTATTCATGTCAAAAATGTAAAACTACCAGTATTTCAGTAAAAAGTGCCTGCCATCATTTATGACAGTGATTTTTTATTTTTGACCCATTATTTCACTAAATGTAACACATTTTCCAAGACATTGACATGTGAGGACACTTACTCTGTAAAGTGCATTTGTCTCTGAAAAGATACATGACAGTACGATGCTGTCAATATGAAACACTTTGTTCAATTATTACTTATCTTCAATAAAATGGAACTCTCTTCCAGTTGTGAACATTCATTTGTGTCCTCTTTCGAACCAGTGTTTGACACTTGGAAAATGCAGTGCTAAAGATGTTACTGCAGTTTCTGTGACAATGCAAACATTTCTCCTCCAGTATTTAGAAACATTTAGAAAGAAAATACAAATTTAATCCTTCTCTGTGTAATTTATCTTCATATTTCGCACTTGTGGAATGTTTTAATCTCTGCAATCGGAGTGCTCTGCAAAACAAGGAGCAATCCCCTGGTTTTAAACAAAGCTCCGAGTCAGGGTTTCTCTGGCAAGGGTCAGTTTGCAGAGCTACTCATGAGTTACTCAACCTGGTGAAAGCTGGTGTCAGATAATTTTAATTTTTACACTTTTTAAGTTCACCCTGAGCAGAAGCAGGATTAAGAATTAAACCCTGCTGCCATCACTCCCATCAGGGGCTGCTTTGAGCTCAGGCACGAGGGGCTGAACCGCACAGGCACCGTGAGCACGTCCCGCTCCCACTGGAAGCAGCACAAGCTGTGCTACTGATGTCAGGAGGAGCAGGATTAGATCCAGGTCTATCACCACAGGAGCTTGACAGCTCACACTTTGCTCTGGTGCATAGTAAATTGAGCATATAAAAAGAAACTGATCTCTGAAGGGGGATGGACTTAACTGGTAAGTGCAAGGGGGTGATTTTTCCCCTTCCTCTGTCCTTGTCTTTCTCCTTCTGCCAAAGGCAAAACAAAAGCTTCCCAACTAGGAAGTCCTAGCCAAGGAAGAGAGAACCCCAAACATGATATAAATGTTTTATTAGTGTTTTCTAGGTACATAAACAAACATTGCTCATCTGACTCAGCACGTTTTTAAGTCTGCTATAAAATCCTGTAAGATCCTTTTCTCAGACCTTTTTGAAAACAGCTGTACTGTTAAAACACAGAGGTTCTGAATTGGCACAAATTGTGTCCTTCCACTGACAGGACATAAGTCAATGTCAACAGTTACATTTTGTCTTGCTTGGTAAATTTTGAAAGGCTTCAGCAGTTTATTTTTGAGAGTGCAGACTTCCTCTCTGAGATCGAGCAAGGCTCTTTTTCCCCTCCCTTTTCAGGAGACGAACTGAGCACGGCAGCTTTCCTTCAACACCAGTTTGTAAAGACTCAACATAACTCTCAGCAGCCCTGCTTCAGCTCCTGCTGAAAACAGTAATAAAATTCACCAGGATTTAGTAGCTGAAGAGATTCCACTTGCTGCAAGAGGGAACTGCAGTCCCAACCCTCTCCTGGCCCTGCTGGTGTAAGGGACACCTTGGGCTTTGTGCTCACACAGGACGCACCTACACCTTCCAGGTAACCCCCCAGCCTGCTCCAAATTTCTCTCACACATATTGCAAGCCCCACTTTTAGCAAATCTCTGAGAAAAGACTGAAGGGCAGAGCCTGAGCATGATGGTCCTTAAATGTGGGTCTCGTTTGATGACGTGTGAGCACACCGAGTGCTCCCAGCCCAGCTGAGCACACCGAGTGCTCCCAGCCCAGCCCAGCCCAGCCCAGCCCAGCCCCACACACTTTGGGGTTCACTCTTGACAGCACCTCAGGAGTGTTAAAGCCTTCCCACAGCAGGCAGGTGGCCAAAAGCAAGTCCCTCAGTGTGCATAAGCTTATCTAACCTGTCCCTTCCCACCCCACGTGCGTGTTCCCTCCACAGCCTCCTACCCCTGAGGCATTCGTGTGCTGTTAACAAGATACTCTGTCAACAGCAACACCCAAACAGGACAGGAAAGCTATTTTATTGTGTTGGAAATTCATTTCATCTCCAGGGACCTTGCCTCCTTACATATTTTTCTGTTGTAAAAATTACTGTGTCCCATTTCTATAACTTGAAAGAGCCTCTTTGCAAATAATACACAGAAAGGGAAAATTGAATGTACCTGAGAACAAAAAAATACAAAAAAGCCCATGCAGAACAGAAAAGGAGGGCAATGCATTACATTAAATGAAGTCTGATAGCTTGAACTTCAGATTCAGTGAGATCTAATAGTGAGGAACATTTGGCAAAATTCCCCTAATAAATTTATAATTAACCAGCAGAAAGCAATGCTCCAGTCAGATTTCTATTCTGCAGTGAAATTAGATAACAGCCAAATAATCACAGTCCTTGAAAGAGAGTCCTGTGAATGCAGGAGAAAGAGGCTGCAAAACTTCACGCTTTACCTTTGGGATTAAAGTGCTTATTTGCCTCAATTCCTGGTAATTTATGTAACACAATATGTATTACTGGAAAAGTAGCCAATTATAACACTGTATTTATTTTTCTAGCACAGCTCTACTGTGTGTATTTAAGCACAAGCTGTGTGTTTATTGGGCGTGTGGAAACTTCCACTACCAGGCAGACACAGTGCACAAAGATGCAGCACTGTGTTAAAAAATACTCTCAGACAAAAAAGCACAAAGTTTTGAGACCACCACTGGTTGCTGCAGTGTTGGACACAGACCTGGCTGCCTGATACCAGCCTGGGAAATAATAAGAACCTTATTTTTTACCACGTTTCTGTAGCAAGTGCACATAGATAGTGGTAGGGTGGGCTTTGCAGAACAAAGACTCTCCCTGGTGCCACAGTTGGTTAGGACTCTCTGGCACAAATAGACAAAAGAGAAATATAATCAATTACCTTTTGGTGCTTGATTGATTCCAATACGACTCAAACTCAGGATCTATTTTGATAAACATTGAGAATACTAAATATGATTGACAACAGCTTTATATGTTTTTGTGAGTGAAAAGCCCAAGTTACTGAATTAATAATATTCTACTTAGGCTTTCATTAGAAGCCGTGAAAACTTTGCCAATAATCTGTCTCCTTTTTTATTGGCTTGAAACATGAATAATGAATCTGCTCATTATTACACTGAAGATTTAGCCTCCTAATGTCTTACATTTCTTTGAACAAATGAAGTGTTCTGTGAGAAGTATTATTGTTTGTATTATTTTCTGATTCCAGATAAAGGGGTTTTGGTGTGAAGCTTTAATTTTTTTAAAAGGAAAGAGAAAACAGTAAGACATAAAATCTCTACTTAAGAATGGTTTATGGTCTTTTTGTAAGACTGTAATATATTCTTCATTCCCTTGTACTATGTAGGCTAGGCTGTACCTAGTCAAGATATCTTTAAAATCTCACTGCTGAACACCTGATTGTTGGCAGCACAGGGCATGCTCCAGCTCATGGCAACAGCTGTTGCAAAAGCTCACTTTCCACTGACACTGGGCTCCAAATCAATTCTGATAACTTATTTCAGCAACTTTAGTTCGAACAGAAGCCTGTTACTTAGAATCCGACTTTTTCAGAAGTGAGATGCATTTTTATATGTTTCAAATTTGGATTATGTTTCATTTGACGAGGATTGTACTTCCCCAAGGTTAGAGTCAGGCCAACAAAAAGTCATGGGACAGAAGAAGATTTAGGCTTTTATATCCAAAATGTAGATCTTAAGTGCCTTTTTCACCAGCTTGGGCAAAACAGGCCAAGTCGATTACACGGTCTTGCCTGTAACTGTGTGTAAAAGAGCGATGTCAGGGAATGATCCAAAGTAATCCTGAGTAAATTAGTAATTCTCGCCCCAGCAGCCAGTCAGAAATGATACATTTGTTAACACTAACGGGAATGTTCTGGGCATTCCCAGAACACCTGTGACACACCAGTGGGATTTGGACCCACACTGGGACCCACTCTGAGCACGGATGCAGGAGCACACACTCTACATTCCATACTTCAAAATCCAGGTTTCCTCTGCCTCAGGAAAATCAACACCCACGTAGCAAACCACCTGTCCGTGGCTATGGTTTCTAACTTTTCCATCAAGTGTGTCTGCATGCAGAAAATAAATTCCATCAGCCAAAGGAAAAGCTTTGTGCAGCCCGGTGCTCCCAGCACTCGGAGCGACAGGATCTGAAGTGGTTCCCCTCCAGGGTCGGCTCTTGTATTTCCATTACTGAATAAAATGCTGTTTCAGTCCTTCAGCCAGGAACTAGAACACAAACTTCTCCTTGGAAATGCCTGTGTCTCCCTTGCAACATATGGAAAGCAGAGCCATCTGTCCCAGAATGCCCAACCTCAGTCCAGGAGCAAGGCACACTCAGGTTCAGAAAGGTACATGGTGATGCTTAGATTATTTTTTGACTCTTACCCTTGCTCAGCACTTTCTGCCAATCATGTTTCCTCAGGGGATTTTTTTGTTGGACAGGTGATGACAGGAGCACCAGGAACCAGTTATTGAAAACCAGAGCCTTGTTTTATGAAACAATTATCTCCTCCCCCCTCCAGGCCCAGGGGTACGAGCTAATCAGATCAGCGCAGGCTCAGTAATAATGAAAAAGCTGTAACCCATTTAAGCAGGCATTAAACAGTGCAGGACAAGGAGTGTGTTTGCTGCTCAGCAGTTCTGCCACTGAATAAGCAAAGCCTCTCCCCAGTGACAGTGGGTTCTCCTCAATTACCACATCAGCTGACATCAGCACGGAGCTCACGGCCTGTTCCACGCTCTGTATGAAGCTGCCATGATCTTATTATTTCTGTCTTCTTTTTTTTGTATTACAAAAATCTTTACCTGTAAAACTACTGCCTTTTTGGGCTAACCCTGAACAAGTAAATGCAGATGTCTTAATCCCTCCTTGCTTTTGAAAGAGAACAGCACACATGTTTTGAGACTGTGTTTGATCACTGTCAAGTGATTTAAATTTTTGTGTCCATATAATAAGGCTTATGTGAGAATTATTCATACATGTTATTTTACAGATTTAGGCTTTTGCTGTTCAAATAAAATATTGTGGAGAAGATGAGCCATCTAAACTCCACATTCAGATCCCCTTTATGGTGCATTCCAACCACCCTGAAGAATTTCTTTGTTATTTCTTTCATTCTCTTCCTTGTCATCATTTATTTCACTCTTCTACATGATCATGTTAATAAACAAAGAATATGGCATTATATGCACAACTGCTGACTGGTGAGACATAACACAGAAAATAACAAATGTGACAATGAAAAACAAAATTTGGAATATCTTTACACCAGAAGACCAGATAAACTTACTACGTTATACTACATTTTCTTTGGAGTCCCAGCTTTTTACTGTGGGGCTGATCTGATCTATTTCATCTGAAAACTCACAGACAATGTAAGAAAGAACTGTTTTTTACAGGAGTTTAAGTCTGTAACAGTGGATAACAGCACACTTTTAAAAAATGCCACTCCTGTAACACTAAAGCCTAAAATATCTCGCCAAAGCCTACTATGTTCATCCCATAAAGCTCTATCATATCATATTCTCTATAAATTTACATATTTAGGATGAGATTTCCAAACTGCCTGGACATAGCAGAGTCTGAGATTCCTACAGCTGCTGGGTGCCCAAATAATGGGATTTTCCCATGTGGCAATGTGGCAGCGCAAACATATTTTCGAGTCCACCTTCGGGCTCTTTGATCCAACTCAAAGATCCAACTCTGTGTATATTAAATGAAGGGTTAGGGTGGAGCAGCTGCTGGGGGAGAACTTTGTTCTGTGCAGTCACCAGAGTCAGGGAGTAGCTGATGAGGAGAACAAGAAGTGGTTCTCAGGCTTCTGTTTGCCAGGAGCTGCATTAAATTGCCCAATGGACGACCCAGGTCTGCACTTTTTCTAGCACAAAATTCTCACTTTTCTTAAAAAAAAAAAAAAAATCCACTGTTGGAAAACTACCAACAAAAGGGAAAAACTGAAACAAGAACTATACAGGAAGCCAGCAGAATAAATCTAGAGAACTCAACTACATCCACACAGTCACCATAAAACTGACTCAAATCAGCTTTCAGCTCTCCAAAAAATAACCAAACTTGAATCCAGCAAACGCCCTGCACCCTAAAAAAACCCCAAAACAAACCAAAAGTCCACCATGATTTTACCTCAGGATCCATTTGCTGGTCTGGCTTTACAGTGATTGAATTCCATATAGGATAGAGAAAGCAGTACTGGCACATCATAATTTAATTTCCCCACCTTTTACATTTTTTGTTTATTAATTTAGTAAGTTTTATTTTATTTTTAATATATTTCTATTATGTCTTTAATCCCAACCCATATGCAGGAAGACTCCTGTAAGCAGCATGGGTAACTCCCACGTAACGGGAATTCTGCCAGCTCGGCCTGCCCTCAGCATCACCTACAGTCTCAAATTCAAAGAGAGTGAAAGTTAGAGGCCCCACTTTTATTACTATTGTATTGCAAACCAGGAACTTAAGTCTTCAGGTTTTTTTTCTTTTTTTCTTAAAGAGAACAGTCAGTTGCAATAGTGGAGGGAACCACGAGAGCCTGGGCCAGTCCTGTGTACTGTAAATTAGCATGGAGTAACACAGAATATTAATGGATGGGTTTAATCTGCAGCATGCAGATTCACTGCATAAAAAGCACTGTGACTCTTGTCGGATGCTAGTTTATTTTCTTCCACATTTTAAATTTACTAAAACTTCTTTAGACCTATTAAAGAAGCAAATCCTTTTTGAAAACAGTACAACAAGGCTGAGATGCAATAAATATAAGCACTTAAATATTAAAGTGAGGAAAATGAATTTCAGTGTGCTTTCAAATTGGTTTTCTTCAGTGCAGAGTTTCTTTATTTGTCCAAATAAAATGGATTTGAGTGGGTGGCAGCTTTAAGGAGCTATGCAGCACTATTCAATGGCTTTGTGAACTTGGGAAGGTATATGAATAATGGATTTGCTGTGCTCTTAGACATGGAGCCATAACAAAAACAGTGTCATTGGAGGTTCTCTAACAAGCAGCTGCTGGATTGAAGAATAAAGAGCCTGGTCCACCCACTGAAGCTACAGGTGCAGGAATGTTTGTTCAGATCAGTGACTGAACACAGAACAGGAAGAGCTAAATTCCCGAGGATACCTCCCACCACTTTGATCTGCTACTTTCTCACCATTTTTAGATTATGCACCACCCCCGCTCTCCCCAAATAGAGCTGGAAAAGGGCTGGATTTCCCTTTGCCAGCAGCTGGAGGAAAAGATTAACTTGAAACACACACACAAAATATAAGAGTAGTGATAGTCTCCTCCTTTCCTAGATGTGAACAGTTTGGTTTACATTCTTTTTTGTTCTAACTTTCCCTGTTAGCAGCATGATTTTATATCAATGTAATTACACCTGTCTAATCCCAGTGTGCACCCAAAATAAGTGTCATGGGATGAGAAGAGTATCCACTGTTCTCCAGGGGAAGTGAGGCCTTTGCAAAGCACTACTAAAATCTTCAGCTGCACATAGCAAAGCTCAGTTTGCAATTGTTGAAGGTGCTGAATATGTAATCAAAGTACTGTCATGCCATGATTGATAATCTGATATGGATCACTTAGAAGGCTGACACACTCAGAATTAGGTTTTCATCAAAGTGCCAGCTGCTAACTTCACACCTAGTATTGCACAGTGTCCCCAAACCCACATTTCAGTCTTAACTTTCTAAACTCAACTAAGATCTGCATTACTATGAAAAAACCCCTGATATTAAAAATAACCCATCTAAAAAAAAGGCTTTTTAAGGGGCAGAATGTAACTGCAGAAGATTGCACACAGTATTTTTACTTTTTTCACCGCATTTCAGAGCAGGGATACAAGTCTGACTCCAACTATGTTCCCAGTGTGCAGCAAACTCATGTGCCCTTTATGCCACAGAAACACTCCATGACCATCTGCTCTGTATTAAATAATTCACAAATTTTGTTGACATTTTACTGCAGCCTCCATATTAAGATTCCATTATCTAGAATGTTTGTGTTGGTGACAGAAATATGCTTGAAAGAGACACTAAAATATAAAGAAATTCATTGGGTTTGCATCAAGTGGATAATTCCAATACATATTTAATAGGTTTCCCACAGACACACACAGGTCTTTGCAGGCTCTGAGTTCAGTAAATAGATGCATAAAAATTGTCTTGCAGATGGTGAATTGATTCCTAGCTGGGAAAGATATTGGTCAGCCTAGAAGAAGATTTTTGTGTGATGATGTGTCTCAAATCACATGAGAAAACCTACAAATATTGAAGTGCAGAAGGGAAATTGCCAGCATTTTTGTTTGCTTCATCCTGATCTTTACCTCCATCAAGGCAAAACCCCCCCTTTATATTCCTGGGAAGTGTCAGAGTGGTCTTGTCTGCTGTGTTCACAGGCTTAACCACTCGGATCATGTGGGAACAGACTTTATAGCTCTCAGTCTGCTTGAGGATTTGGAGATCTGTCTCAAAGAATAACCTACACAGGGCACCAGAGAAGCTGTGTTACTTGTATCACATCCGACCACTTAGGGAAATGTAGAGACTGAGGAGAGAAATGAGCCCCAATTTTTAAAAACTGCCACAGACAAAAGAAATCATTATTGGGCTGAAAACAGTATTTATCCATGTTTTAAGGAGGTATGAACACAATTCAGTGTCTTCCAATGTCAATAAGAGACCCAGGGCACATTTTTTGTATGTAAAAATTAATTGTTAAAGGACTAAGAAGTGACTTGTGTTCATTTTCCAGCTGAGGCTAATCAAAGATGAATAGAGTTTGCTTTAACAGGATGTTCCAGCACTTGGGAGAGAGAATAATCTTGTGTAACACCTAAACCCTTAAAAGAAAACAATAAAAAGGAAGAAAAATAAACCGCAAAAGCATCACACACAGACACAAACACACGTCTGAAGACTGCCTGGAGCCAGAGGACAAGAACTCAAAAAATTCCAAGAGGAATTTACATGTATTCAGGTATTCATCACAGCACACTTTTACTTTGAAATCAGATGACCGACTCATCTAATTTCAAACCAGTAGACATCAGCAGCTAAAAATAGTTCACATTCAGGTGGATACATGGATATGCCTGTCAGAGTGCTTACGAATAGTAAGATGTATTCCTGTTCTTTTTAGTTCACTGGGAGACAAGCAGGGAAACAACCTACAATTACCTGTGCTGCAGCACACGGGGATTTTGGGTGACAGTGCTCCACTTGAACGTGGATCACAGACTGTGTGTGTAATATTTGCGCTAACTGATACTGACAGGATATGGGTGTGATGATGGAAATACATCATTTTAATGAGCTGTTGTCTTCACTGAGTTCTGTAATAATATCTGACCAGTTTTCACCACTCTGTGAATTACTCTGTTGGTACAATTAATTTTTGGTTTGGTGGAGATACTGTAAGTCAGTATTTCTAGGAAAACAGCTTAGGTAAAGAAAAGCCTGCCAGCAATGAGTGACTGTAATGTGAGGGAGAAAGAAAACAACTGGATAATGAGCCTGGATATGGAGTGGAAAACTATACTCTGACTTCAATTGTGCTGAATGCCTGCAGTGCTGATCCTCTGCATTTGACTTCTGAATGTAGGACGGTGGAAACACCCTGTCAAGATCTGACTAACATTTTGCAGACGCCATGGTTATAATACCTGCACACTTGCAAATTAAGACAAAGAACTCAACTTGCACATTGTCAAAGAGAGAAAAAAGCAGCGCCTGAGCCTCCTCCAGTACACACAGTCGAAGTGGACTCAGCTTTGCAGACCTGCCAGCCGCTCCGGTTAGGATTTGGTGGAAGAAAGCCTCAGTTTTAACTCCCTCATTCCTCCTGCTCCTGAAGCAGCTGCCAGGGAATCAAGGAGGTGTTTGGACAAGTGAGGGACACCAAGCACAAAGGTGTTCAACTTCTAGAGGAGCACATTTCCTTACCAGCTCAAATAAAGCTTCCTGCTGTCCAACAGGAGCCTCTCAGCCAACTGCACAGAATTTAGGGAATCTGGGCTAAAGGAGGACAGCTAGAACATAAAAACCCGCTAACAGCTGCATATAGTATATTTTTCCCAAGTGTCTTGGGGTGACTCTATCATGTCTATCCCCTATCATGGTCTATGTCCAAAAGTAATATTGTGCCTTTTCTGTGCCTTTAAACTGAGCTTGGAAAAAACCAGACGAACTTTCCAAAGCAGCTTCTCAAGGACACAGAGATATACTCCTCAGTTGTTGTCTGACTGTGGAAGGCATGAAGGGAGCACCCTGCTTGCTTTTTCTTCAGCCAGCTGTTTTTTTTTTTTTTCCCTCTTGGCGTGAGACAGAGAGCTGAATTTTGTTTCCTGGGACTTTGTTTTTTTTTTTCCCTTCTTCTCTTCTGAACTGTTTCCACAACATCAGAACACATCAGGAGAATTTTCTCCCCGAGGCCCGGGGGTGGGCCCACGCCCTCACCGACCAGCTCCGAGGAGGAGAGAGACCACACCTACAGAAGGACTCTGAAATCTTCCCAGGTTTCTCTCTATAGCGGGGGTTTTAATTCATTATTTAGCATCATTATCCTTTTCCTGTGTGTTTGTTAAAATAAATAGTTTTTGTCTCTTTCACTTTCCTTCGAGGAAAAATTTCCTTTTTTCCCGAACCCTGTGGGGGGGAAGGGTGGTTGTAACCCGGTTTTCTCTCAGGAGCTATATTTCTAGATTTTGGCCAAACCGGCACACCAAGCCATACTGGATGCTGAAGTAATGGAAGCAAGGAAATTTCTGACATCAGAAAATGATACACCCTTTTATGTAAATCAAGTGCAACTTTCTCCACTATCTTTTCATAAAAGAAATATTATGTAGCTAACTCTGGTACAGGTAAGCCTACCTAGAAATATCTGCAGAACTCAGACATTTTAGAAAGCAGCTCGATTTTCAGCTTCAGCTTAAAAAAAGTAAAGTAGTAACTTGATTTTTTTCCCCCCTCCATTAATCAAAAACTGTGCTGTGCAGTTCAAGACCAGTAGCAGGAAATCAGAAAGCAAAGCACTTACATTTCTGTGTATTCAATGTTTTAGGGAAAAAAGGAAAAATATTCTGAATTCTAAAAAAAAATATCAGTTTAACTACTAAGATCTTCAAATATGCTTCCTGTGCACAGGCTAAATTGCCACAGATGGTTCCAGTAAAAGCCAGAGAGAACATGAATTTATCTAGACCAGTAGCCAACAGCCACCAGTACAAATATTTCAGCAGACGTTAAACAACTCCATTCATGTTTACAGAGTAATGAATAATCACATAAACATCTATTTCTCGTGGATCTATATTATCACTGAAAATCCAATTCTGGTTTCCTTTCTTCTCACACAGTAAGAAGATTTGAAGACAACTAATTTTGACATATTTTTAACATCCTCAAGGAATGGAAAGTCAAGGTTTTAATGATGGCTTTAGTAGTAACTCACCCTATGGCCTCGAGTAAAGCCTTTCACATCTTTGTTTACTTTCACCAGATGTAAATAATGGTTTGCCCAGTTTAGGTATTCCATGGGAATCAGCTAAGATTTTTCTGGCCTTTGGGACCTGCAAATATATGACCATAATAAACACTTCTCATTACTGAGGCATGTTGTCTCATACTAAACCCACAATATGATTTAAGTTTACAGCATGGAGTTCGAGCTACACTTCCTGTACAGTTTTGTACTTCAAGCTTTGTCTTATCCAGTATTATGAAGATTTAGCCATATCTGCCCCTTAACTGAATAGCTCTGCTTTGAATATAATTTTTTCCCTGATAATTCGCATTTTCAAATTGATTTTTTACAATTGGCTCTCTGGGAATCATAACAACTAGGTTTTAGACTTTCCTGATCCTGAAAAATGTGTTATGGAATTGTAGCATAATTAGAAATTTGGAGACTTGGGCATAGGCCTGGTTTTGATTTGAAGGATTAATAGCATCTTGTCTCTGCAGTGCTCCTTGGAGGATTCCAAAGGGAATTCTCCTTTATCAAAATGGCAAGCATTTCCTGCTGTGCTGTCAGGAGAGACATTACAAACTACCCAAAAATGGTTCTTCCACATTTCCTCTGAGTTCTTCTACTTGCCTTCTAATTTCCTGGAGGACATTTGTCTTCTCTGAAAATAGATTAGCTCCACTTTTACTGGAATCAATTAAACATGGGATCTGGCCAGAAGAGCTTGTGGCTTCTGTCCCACTGAGCAGCCAGTCAGACAAGTGTCACCTCAAATGGGGTATTTGGACAAGGACTGGCTACACACACTCATCCTGATTCAAAATGTAAAAATATAGCTCCATTTTGAGACTAGAAAATCTTGGAGTTCCTTCAGAGGAGATTTTACAGGATCCTGATACAGATGCATTTGGTGTGGTGAAAAAAACCCTACAAAACAGAGAGTAAATACTGCATTTCAAAGCTGTCCCTCGCCTAAGGGAAAAGGAAGAAAAAGAAACAGAGTATGAATGTCAAGGATGGCCAGAGAAGCCAGGATAAACCCTGGGCTCTGACGGTACAAAGCAAAGAGTTTGATCAGTCCACCTGGCAACTTCAGCAACATTAAATTACTACTTTAGCGAAACTAGAGAAAAAAACATCCCACCCCAAAGGATAAAAGCAGTTTAAAATCAGCTTAACCATGTCTTGCACTGCACACACTCAAGATGTGCATTAATAAAACACATGCAGTGCCATCATTGCATGGTATCATTCCATGGTATCACTCCAAGGAAAGCTGTAGCTGATGAGGGGCTTCTGATTAAACAAAATCCATCCCTGCTTGATTTCTTTAAATACTAACCCTAAATTTTCCAAAATTAAATGCTTCTTATGAGAAGAAACAAAACTATAAACAGCAGTTACCAAGTGGAGAGAAGTCATAATGGGAGATAAGAATTTTAATAGAGGCTTAGGAGCAAAAGAAGGAGTTATTTATATAAACTAGTAATTAATGTCAGATACATCAGACACTTAGGCAAAAAGTGAAAATGTCCAGTCTCATTGCAGAGAAGCAAAAGGTGTCAGCAATTTTTTTTGTATATTTGGACATAAGTAAAAGAATATATTAACACCTCAGTAACAGGACACTATCCTAGAGGTTGTACAGAGAATTAACAATAATCACAATTAGTTACTTCTAAAATTTGCTCCTGAACAAATGCACCCATGGAAACTAGAAATGACTAAAGATTGAGGTAAATACATGTTCTAAAATAAAATTTGATTATGGGAGAAATTTCCATGCATAGACAAAGATTGCCGTGTTAACAGAAAACAAATGAGTGATGGATTATGGAATAGCAACCAGGAATGGCTCCAATTCACAAACACTTCCTCACCCTGGGCTCTGCTGCAGGACAGCACAATTGCAGTGCTTGGTGGCCTAATTCCACATATTCTGTACTACTGAAAGAAAGCAGAGAAAAATGGAGAACTGGTCCAATGAGTGCAGAATGGATCAACTGGAGAAAACCAATTCTCACTGTTGTGACTGCTGCAAACAATTTCTCAAGCTCAAAGCATAAATAGCAATGTTTGCCTTTAACATTCAGTGTAGAGCATATGTTTGCAAAGCTAAACAATCGCCTGTGTTTACATGAGATATATGATGCTCAGTTTGATTTGCATATCAGATCGGGCTGTAAATCTCTGATGATATTTACCACTGGATAATTGAAATTAATCCTGCCAAAATGACTTTGACAGTGCTGAATTTACAGTCTGAGAAAACACCCCTGGAACTGCCTGCTAGGCTAGAAAATAACTGGCTGTATATTTTCAACCTGAGCTATGCTGCTGAATAAAATCCTGGTCACAAATTATAAACCTCTCCCTTTCTTCTCAAACTTTGCATTTCCATAATCATTAAGAAGTGGGGATAATTTTGAAAGCAGTAGATATGTCCCTGTTTTGCTGTTTTGTTTTGGTTTAAATTTTTCTAGTCATGGCAGGCACATGAGTTACCTCCTTTCCCTGCACTCCCCTTCCTGATTTTACACCATTTTCTTTTTAATTTCCTTTAAAAGCAACCAATTCTCCCAGCAGAAAGCATCAGGAAGTTCCAACTCCAAAACTCAGAGTCTCTCAAGTCCTAGTAACCTGGATCATGGCTGTGTCTCAGCATGTGTCTGTGTTTCCAGGGAAGAAAGAAGGGGTTTGGATTTTCGTTTGTTTGCTTTCTGTTTTATTTCTTAAACTCAGATTGTATCTTTAAATAGAAGGCACATAAGTTGTCCAGAAGAAAACAGTTTACTACAAAGCTACCTCACACTATCCTCCTGGTAGGAATATCATTTGTGACTTGATATATGATTGAAACTTTCAGTATACACAGAAGAAAAACATTTGTGAATAATAAAAAAACCCAAACCAAACAAAAAGCCCAGCCATCATTTCATGTTCTAATAAAATAAAATAAAATTCAAATACTTAGTAGGCAGAATTTTCTTATCATTGGCAAAGAATTATGTAATTTATTAAAACTGCTGGCAACCTTTTCCTGTTCAAGAGATGTTGCATCTTGTATTCTTTGGACTCCAAAACTGGATTTGATGATTGTGCAAATTGCACCTTGGATTTTGGTGCTAAAACATAGCAAATAACCTCCCCAATTTCTTGACACCAAGTTTACAACTATGGAGAATGATGAATATTTTTCAAAAGCAACATTTATAGAAAAGTATATTTCTAATGTACAAAAGTGGCTTTTTTGAAACCTGGAAATAAAAAGATAACTGTCACCCACTACAGAAATGGATATCTTTTTATTCATAGCCTTTATTTACAACGTATCTCTTTCAGAGAGGTGGCAGCGATAGCTCTGATATCCTTCTTGTTTTTCTTCCCCTATAATCTGCTGCTTTCCAGGCCCATTCAATTTGAAAGCAGGCATCCATCCAAATATGTAATATTAAGGAAGAAAGACAGCTCTCATTTATAAAGTCTTAATTCCTTGTTAGTGGAAAGAATAAAACCACTAGATTAACTGTGATCACTGATTATTATCCTCCCACAAGAATGTTGTCTCGGGCTCTGTCCCCTGCTCAGAGCTTGTGGCACCTGGCGAGGGAGAACGCTGACGATGGCACCTGGATGAGCACCTGTTCTGTGGGCCTGGGGAGGAAAAGAACTTTCCAAGCATCATAAACCACAGAAAGCCTGCTCCACGTTTCTATTGTCACACAGCCTCAGGCTGTCAGGGAGGCTGAGGAGGGCACACATTCCTGTGGTGCCCGGCCCAGCTGGCTGTGTTTGCACCAGAGAACTCCAAGCTCATGGCACATTTACAGGGGACACCCTGGAACAGCTGGATTAGTGCTGCAAACTCGGCCAGGCAGCTCAGCAATCAGCACGCTGAGCCCAAACTCACTGCATGCTCTTTTGTAGAGCAGCTCCAAATATAAGAGCTGCAATTTAACAATCCAATGGAAACCACCAGCTCATTAATCTGTCCATAGCCTTCCCTTATTTCCAAATCTTGCCGTACATCCTGCACAGGCTGATTTTTCACTTGAATGAGCCAACGCGGGCACAAGGCCCAACTGCAGCTGAGTGTTCTGCAGAACCAGGATGGATTAAGCTTGAAACAGCCACATCTTGTCACCAAACCCGTTTTAGAAGCTCTTCAAAGGTCTGTCATTTCTGCAGAGTTCTCATTTCATACTAAGTGCCTACACGACATACAGCTCTACAAACTCACCTGAACCGACCACAGCAGAACTCACCTGGCTTTTGACCTGAGGCAATACAACAGCACCCAGCATGTGGCTTTTACTGGCAACACACCAAAAACCCAGCAGTGAGGACTCCGACGGCGGCTTTTTTTTCCTACTCTGAATACACCTTATTTTAACCAGACTATGTCACATTTTTATGCCACTTCCTGCTGCCTTTAGCCACTAAGATTTTGCATAATTTTTATGTTCTAATAATTCTACACGGATAGTCAGCCTTTCACATCGTGGCTGGGATGTTACTCTCTTATTTTCACAGGCAAAGCACAGCTCAGATAGATTGGAGGCAGAAATGGGAGTTGGGGATGAGTGTGAGTGGGAGGCACCATGGGTTCGTGGTGAAGGTTTGCTTTGATTCCTCTGACTACAAAAGCTTCCTCAGTAGAGAAGACATTTTCAAATGTCTAAACAAAACCTTTCTCTATGCAAATTCCAACCCATTCTGACATCAAGTTAAAGCTATTCTTAGTATCATTTCTTAAAGGTCATGAATATGCCATAAAGGATGATCAAAGCATTAGAAATCTACAACAGGTTAAGAAAAGAGGCATCAATACATTAGATTTCTGCTGTTTTCATTTCTAAGGAAAACACTGACCCATTAATGCTTATTACTGCAATGGTGGAAGCATCATCTGTTCTCAGAACTGGGTGACAATTTCTGTTATAAAACCCACCACTCAGCTGGCTTGAACTTTGCCAAACCTCAACTAGGTTTTTTTTAACCAAAATAATTTGGAATAATTCATGAAAGGATAGGTTAGTTATCCAATTTTGAAAACAATACTTTTAATATCTTTTAATGCTTCCTCAATTCATGGTTTGAAAGCAAGACTGAAATCCGATACAGACAGAGTTTTAATTAACTCTTAATGAAATCTGGATGAATTACAACAGTTTGAAAAGTCTCCACTAAGGGCTCACTGCAATTGCAGCAGACTGAGAGGGATTTAGGAAAAAGGAATGAAAGAAGAAATTTTCCCTCGCTTTTTCAGTGAAGCTTCTTCCCCTGCAGTGCCCAACAATCTTGAAGGAGTATTTCATCTCATTCAAATGCAAAGGAAGAAAAAGACCGATAGGAAATGGAAAAAGCCATTAGGACTGGATAATAAAGAACCAGGGAAAAGGCCTATAGGACTGGAAACTTCTGTGCGGACTGTTGACATTCAGCTGTTAAAAATCAGACCTAGTACAGTACAGTAATTCAGGAGTCTAGAGGAGATAGTTTGAAAAGAGATAAATCCATCCCATTCCTTTAAGGTGTAAGTTAATCAAAACTGAAGACAACTGGAGAGAGTTAAGGAACTAATAATTAATTGATAAGCACAAATACGCTGATATTCTAAAAGCACCTTCATAAAAATGCATTTTCCTGGATAATAATGAAGGTATACGTTGATTTATTAATCAGGAGTCACCTTGCTGAAACACAGATAATGACAAATAAATTTCCACTCGGCTAACCTTAGACTGAGTTGTGTACTTACGAGCTTGAAACAGTATATAGAAAACTTACTGAAAGTTTTATTCAGTTACTTATTCAAATTACACATTGAAGTTCCACCTTAAAAAACCAGCAATGAAGAATAACGGATGCCAAGTGAAAGCAAATACTTTCATTTTGGCACTATGTTAATTTAAGTCCTTCCCAGCTCCCTGTTTAGTAAAGCCTTTATCTAGTAATCCCATCAGGGGCTGTTTTTCCAGCACTGCCTTTAATTTCCCTTTGTTTTCCGAGTGAACTCCATGAATCGATGGGGAGCTAAAACACAACGCTGGTTATTAACGAAGGTATCAGTTAGTGAACACAGAGCTTCCATACCTGTTAACATCCCAGATCTTGCTGGTGCCATCCATGGAGGCGGAGGCCACGAAGTCCCCGCAGGAGTGCCAGGAGCAGCCCCGCACAGCGCGGGAATGGCCCCGCAGGGTCAGGATGCAGCCGCGCCTGGACAGGTCCCAGATCCGCACCGTGGTGTCACCGCTCGATGTCACCAGCTGGGTGCCACTGCTCAAGGAATAAAAACAGGTTTGAGCCAGGAGAGAGGTGAGGAATTTTCAAGCAAAATAATTTAATTCTGTTTAGAAAGACAGGTTAAGTTGCAATTGTTGATTTTACCTTAAAATACACATGAACAAAAATGATCTTTGGAAACATTCATATTTTTACTGTGCACAGTTTTCTGACACATTATAGATGAAGTGTCCATGTATTAATACTGTATCAAAAGAAAAGGAGATAGGAAGTAGCTATCCCCCACAGGAAAGTAAATATGGCTTTCAAATAAATTCCTGGTTTTTTGCAGCCTATTATGAGTTCATCAGTAAAATAACGTAAGCCCAGAGGATGGCTTTCAAAATACAGTAAGATAGATTCAGGGAAGAATTTTTTCTAATTTCTCAAATTCACACCATTTTCAACATATAATTTATTTTTAAAAGCAACCTAATTTTGTTTTTTCTAACTGTATAAACAGTTCAACACATTCACCATCTCTTGGGGTCATTGATAAATTACATAAATGAAAAATACAGAGTTCAGCTCAGATTTTTTTGCCAAATCTCAGATGTAAAGTAGTATAATTCTGTTTCCTTTAAGCATGGACATACGGCTTCAGACTAAGAGTCCATCTGTAACATTTTATATAACTAGTAGGGGATTTTTAATAAAATAATAAGAAAAACTATGTGGAGTGATTCTCTTATTAAACCCTTCCGGACCTACCCTGTGGCTCAGGATTTCTTTGTGCTTAAGAAGAATCCATGGATTTTTTTTCCCCTATGAGTAATTGATTTTTGAACATATGCAAACCTTTGGCACCCGCAATCTCTTATGTCAATGAATTCCAAAATTTAATTATGCCTTGTGTGAAAAGCTCTTCCGGGGTCTTAACTACCTTACTTCATTTCATTTCTTGCTTCTAATTCTACTGCTGTGATTAAAAGCAAACACTGAGTACACCTTCACCATGTCTAAGTGTGCCAGCAGCTGTGGTGGGACAGGGCCATGTCCTGTTCCATTGCCAGGATGAAAACTCCGACTCATTCCTTGTGCAGAGGTGATTCCAGCCCTTGGAGCACATTTCCCATCTCTCTCAGCACCCTTTCAGCTGAAAGGGAAGGAACAGCTACCCAAGGAAGATATACAGTGGCACTGTTTCCTGGTTTATTCTGTGTTCTTTCAATTTAATGACCATCTTTGGCACTACCGTACAGAAATTTTCAGCAAACTGGCCGCAGTGGCTGCAATATTTCCTTCCTGAGTACTGATAATTAGACCCATTCTTACCTACTATCTATTCTTATCTTAGGACCATTTCTTCCCATGTGCTTTACTTTGTGTTCACCTGCACAGATTTTCAGCTGCTGCTTCACCATCACGTCAGTTGTTGAGACTGGATCTTTTCCTGTCATTCTTCACATGCTCCTTTTCACTGCCCTGGCTAATTAGCAAATTCATCCACCTCATTCCCTTCCCCAGTTTCCAAGATCATCTTAATAACTCAGGTCCCAGCACAGATCCCTGTGAGACTCAGAGATTGATTTCTCCATTCTAAAACTGGCATTTCACTATCCTTTCACCAGTTCTTAAACTCTGAAACAAATTTCCTTTCTATTCAGGACAGTTCTGCTTCCATTAGAGTTTTTGTCAAACAACCTCAAGAAGAATTTGCTGAATATCCAAGTGTAGGAAATTGATGGATCTCCCTTGATCAGATGCTCAATAAGCCCTTCAGAGAATTCCCAACCCATTTCTGAGGCTTAATTTCCAAAGCCATGCTCACAGCTCCCAGGGCTTCACTGCCATAAATGTATCCATGTATCCTGTAATTTGGCTTCCTAATGTAATTCCTGTCAAGCTATGAAAATTAGATGAATCCATCTAGAATGCCTTCATCCCAAACTCTTTTAAAATACTGAAAAAAGTTAATGCACCCTTCCCAGGAATAAGGGAGGTTTTCATTTTCTAAGCAAAAATTTGTTTCAATTGTTTTCATACTAAACAAAAACAAAAAACCAGGAAAAATGTTTGGGGACAATACACAAAAATACAGGTCAAAAATAGTTAAGCTGTAGGTTTTCACACCAATTTCTGCCGTTATCTGAGCAACATCAATAAGATGACCTTGCCCTTAGGACCCAATAAACTCTTTTATTTGAATAATGGCAAAGGTACTATCACAGGCAGTAGAAATCCTTCTTCCAAATCTCTGGATATAAAATTGTGGGGACTGAAAACAGCTCAAGGGTTGATCCTGAGCACTACTGTAAAACTTCAAGTAAGAATACACTCAGAGATATTTAATTCACTGCTGCAGTTTATTAAAAAAAAGGTCTGGGACCTGTGGTGTCAACCCTTTTATTTTATATTCTCCCTTTCCTCCTTTTCCAATAGATGTCCACTGAATTGCTTGGTAAAAGTAGCTACTACGACAGCTTGAAATATGTGCATCATTTACCTGATAGATCTTAAGGGGGAACTTGCCACTATGAAAGATCACCTACTCAAGTTTTTGACTATTTTTAACACTTGCGGTTTAGGTTGCTATTTTTTGTGAAAATATCATTATAATATTCATTAAGGCAGTTACACCCCCATGCCTAAGACAAAGCTCTGAGAGATTAATCTCTCAACACTTTTTTATAACGTTGCACAGGAATAATTCTGAAGCTTTTGTCACATATACCAGAGCATAAAGGCTTGAAGTCTGAGTAGGGGTTTGGAGGAGACCCTAATTTTGTCAAGCTGTCAGGAATAAATGTGCTTTTGTTAACGAAACACTTGCACTTTTAGTAAGCCAGATCTCGCTTCTGGAGATAGATAAAATTAGAGAAATGACAAATTATCATAACCTTTATACATTTATGAAATAAGAGCTTAAAAAAAAGTCAGAGTCAGGTATAAAGTGGGACTGATGAAACCTGCAATTGATTCAGAGGGAAACATGCACTGCCACTGTTGTGAATCACAAAAGAAGATTTATGGTTTATGCATTTTTTAATATATAATCCCCAAAATGCTACATGAAGAACTGGTTCCTTGGGCTGAATTTCAAGAATACACCATCCAGGCAGTGATGAAAATCTTTCAAAAAACAGATATGAGCAGGAAGGTAGTTCAAATGGATTCAATTTGGCATCTGCAGCAGGGGAAGGAGTTACAAGTGAGGTTTAGCACTCCTTCCAGATCAAAGGAGAAAAAATAGTGGAGATTGAAAACAAAAGTGCAGCAGGAAACAGTTCTGAGGGACAGACTGACAGTGGAAGGGCAAAAATACTCAGGAACAGAGGGACCCAGTGCCCTGGCCTCCTGCAAAACAAGTTTCCCCATAATTCCCTGTGCAGAAAAAAGCATCAGGTCATTAAAGGAGGGGGATCTGCGATTATCCATGTAGGAACTTTACACCAGCATTTCTGGGAAGCACAAATGGTGCTGGCGGGAATGCTGGCTGTCAGGGCTGCTTCAGCACAGGGGCTGCACTCTGCGGTAAGGAAACCCTTGGCACACACGAGGATTCAGACCAGCCACACATAATGAACAGGAAACTGCTGTGTCAAGCCAAGTCAGACATCTAAATCAAAATGCTGCTATTAGGAAAAAACTCTATCTACTTAATAGCTGATCAATAATGACACACTTTCTCTGATTTGCAGCATTTTTCAGTCCTGGGAGATAAAAAAAAACATGCCAAATTCTGAGGTAATGTTTTGTTACCCACAGCTGCAACAGCTTTTTACTGGCTATTTTCCCTTATAAGAGCATGTGGGGAGAAGAAACAAATATATCAGAAAAAGAAGCTGTTTTTAATGATTTAGGCTGTCAGTTTAACTGTGTATGCTACCCACACAGTCCGCTATCATATGACTGATTTTCAAACAAAATGCATGCTGATTTTGATATTAAAAACATATGAAAATACGACATTAGAACCTCTACCTTAATTCTCAGCAGCTATATACATAAACACCATTTGAATTCAAGACTGATCACCAACAGGGAAAGCTCCAACAAATCCTGTGCAGTGTGCATATATCTAACTCAGAGGAGAATAAAACACTTTAATTGTTTTTTAACAAACATCAAAGAACTAGGCAAGATATTAGGAGACAAAAAAAAAGGTAAATCCTATCTTGTTCTGTCGCTTCAAATGCATTCACATATATGCAAATAACTTTGCCAACTTTTAGAAATGTGCTGTTTTTGTAAAGAAGCAGCACCTTTGTGCATGGTGCTCTGTGGATCCCAATCAGTTGAGTTTGTATGGTCTTGTTTGGTTTGGTTTTGGGGGTTTCCTGTTCATACTTTCTAGCAGACCAAAGGACTATATGGCATGAAACATGCCTGCATTGATTAAAGTATTCATACAGAAGAATCTTTCCAAAGTTGTAGGCAATGGAGAGCCCATGGCACCCGTAACCCCTGTCTTGCCTCTATGGATAGACCATTTTTTGAACATGAAATGCACATGAAGTTCTACCTTTCAGCTGATTTCTGGTATTCCTAATTGATACTGCAAACTTGCCCTTCCAGAAACAATTAGACTGGAAAAAACTGGAAACATTAATTCCATGGAACATTAACTTCTCAAGCCTTAAATCTTTCCTCCCCCATATTCTAAACATACACACACACACACACACACACACATTTCCTTTCATTACACATTCCTGCTCCTTCCGGCTTCACTGTTCTCACTACAAGACACCTCTCCATTAACACTTCCCAAGTTGTAGACACATTAATAATTAAGACTCATATTCAGCAACAACATGAGCCTTTGGCACAGAGTCACTTCACAGCATTTCAGGAGGCTGACTGCCTCTGTGGAATGCCAGTCAAGTGAAGGCAACAGCTACACTGACAGTGCTCCCCTGTAAATGTGTCACTCCTAACACCAACAGCCAAAGTAGCTTCAAATACTGCTCCTGGTTCAAATATTTCTGGACAATGGACTTAGATCTGAACCTCGAGCTGCTCCAGGAGATTGCTCAGGTTCCCTCTGAAGACCCTGTGAAACACTGAGCTAGAAAAGCTCTTCTGCTCCACAACATCAGCTGGCAAGCAGGAAACACACATCCCATCCTTCAACATTTAGAAGGACTGTCATCTTGCATTAGCCAAAATGAATTATAAATCCATCTATAGCATTAGCTCTGTGATAAGCCCCACAGAGGGAGAACCCATGCTGTCTCCAGCCAGCCCTGTCCTGGGCTCCACCACCCTCCACGAAATGAAGTTCTTCCTCATGTTGAGGTGGAATTTGTGTTTTAGTTTATGGCCATTGCTCCTCGTCCTGTCCCTGGGCACCACAGAAGCATCTGGCAGCACCCTCTGACACCCACCTTTGAGATATTTATGTGTGTTGACGAGATCAAACACACACACACAAAAAAATACACAAATTATGTACGTAATGTACAGACAAATTATATAACATATATATTATTGTATATATTATCTATTATATGTATTGTATATCTATATTATTTCTATAGGGCTGTGGACACCGCCAGTGTTCTGCACATAAACTGAGACACAGCTTATTCCCTCAGACAGCTCCAGCCCAAACCAAACGGTGGTGAGCAAAGCCTTACACACAGTGCTGGCCAACAATAGTTCTCAAAGCAAAACTAAGCCAAACACAACTTGTGTTCAAGTTTTTTATCTAAAAGAGCTGCAGCAAGAGGCAGCTTCTGACTGGAGCTTAAACAACACAAGCATCAGCAACACAACAGCAAATTTTAAATATACAGTCCAAAACATTACAGGGGTAAGGTCTTTCACCATGACAACCGAAAAACACTTTAAAATCAATATTCCAACCGTTAATTGGAAAAAATATGTCTCTCTTATTTACCTCTAGTCATGCAATTATTCTAAAGCAAAATTCTAAAAGCTTCTATGTTATTTGCAATATCAGCACAGGTTGACAGTAGGCACAGTAAAGCACAAGGGAAGAACTGCAAATACTGCTGAAGTTTACTTGAATTTTGCTGACATTTTATGCTAGGTCGAAGAGGAAAAATAAAGAAAGAAAATGCCTAGGAAAAAAAGTTATTCCATGAAGAACAGAACTAATGAACACCAAATGCCTATGGAAGCACCTTTTGCCTACTTCCTTCATCATCTTAGCTGTTGATTAAATAAATACATCAAGAATTGATTGATCCTTTAGACTTCTGTCTTCAAATTTTTTGCCAGAATCACCCTGCAAGTTAAAAGTTACCAGAGAGAGTGGAAGAGAGCATAAAGAACATGTGCAAGGGGTTTGGGGCAAATACAGCCTTGTAAACTTTGTTTACTTGGAAACAAGGTTAAAACCAGGGATCCAGACAACTCCACTTAGGAAAGTAGAGATCTACTAATGGAGTCCCACCTTTAGTTATGAGAGCTGTATTTAAACATTTCATTTTCCAGTTGGTACTGAAAATAATGTAAGGGATGGAAATGCCAACATCCGTTCAGGTATGCAGTCATTGCAACTCTTCTTTGTTCTCCTATGTTGTCACTGCCCCTCATTTTCCTCTCACCAGAGAAGAGGAAAATTGGGATGAATTTAAAAAACGTTGGAGTCAATTTACTATTTAAAAAGTTCCCATTAAAATGTTTGAAAAGACAACAGGTGATTTTCTGCCTCACCAGGCAGGATGCTTGCACAGTTCCTCTATAAAGGATGATGTGGATCCAACTCTCTGCGGGTCCAAAGGAAGATGGGACAAAGATCTGGAAGAGGAATACAGCAAGGATTACATGGAAACAGCATCTGGCTCAAGATACTTTGAAAAAAGAAGTAGAATCCAGGGGGCTACTAAGACCAAACCTCACAAATGCCTTTCCTATTCTTAGCCATTCTGAGGCCTCCTCTGGTACTCACTGCTGGGAACAGGATGTTGGTCCAGAAAAACCTGGCATGGGGAGCCATCCTTATGTTCTTAGTCTATGTTTGAACAAAACACTCAGCAGCAAAGATTTGGTTTCTAAGAATTTGTAACCTTGAAACAGACTTGAGATGTAGTTCACTTTTTGTTGCTGGAGTTCTGAGACTCATTAATTATTTACAGTGACACTTCTTATTAAGAACCCCTAGGGTTTTTTGGATCTATGGTTCATTTTGGGTGTTGCTTTAATTATCTTGGTGGACTATGTGTCTAAGACCCATTTTATGTAGTAATTGTAGTATGTTTCATCGTTCAGAATAATTTTACTCACTTTAATAATAGACACGAAATGTCATTTATACAGAAGGTGAAGGCCAGAATACTCAGCAGCAGAAATACAAAAATACCTTTTCTTTTCTCATTTATCATCAAAGGTGAAGAGAAAAATAAATTAAATTTCAAAAATGCAAAATCAATTATAAACTGGCATTCTACAAGCCAAGGAAGCAGTTCCAAAGGCAGGAAGCAAAGCAGTAACCAGCAGATGGTGGATGACACATGGCTTTTTGTCGGAGAAGAAAAACGCTACCATCCTGCAAAATCCTCTGCCATAAGGCTGTTGGCTGGAAATCCTCAAAATCCTGTCTATGTGTACTATGCCAAGTGCAAAACTTGAGGCAATTTTTCACTCTACATTACCTAATTGTGAGATCTTTCTGTGATGTTTCCTGCTCATACATTGACCTGTGCCAGGAGAAGCACTTCCCCTCATGCTGCCTGGCTAGCAGCTGGCTGTGACAGCAAGGGCAAGCAGGAAAGCCGTTTGGAAACCAAACTGCTTCTGGACAGACAGACACCAGGACTAGGCACCACAAAAGTAGCAAACTTTTGTTTAATGAAGTTCACCTTCTCGATGAAAACTTCCATGAGGCTACTTCCCACTTTGGGAGTGACAGTTTCACATCTGCAAACATTTAAATACAACATGCTCCTTACCAGAAAGAGTCTTGGTATGGTATATATGAATTTTGAGGTAACAAATTCAAGCCATTTATTAACAAGCTTCAACTTCACAAGTCCTCCATACCTTAAATCATCTTCCCTTTCTGAAGGGAGTACTGCTACCAGAAGCTGCCGTGTCTGACCACACACACCCACAGAGAAATCCTGTTTTACCTGAGGCCTTTCCCACTGCTCTTTCCTGCACATCTTCCTGTGCTCAAGTACTCCTTCTTTTCCAAGGTTTTGGCCCACAAAAACACAGCCTATAGTTCTACTTTCAGGATCATTATAATGATTTTTAGTCATTTTGTTAGAATGATTTTTTGTTAGAATGATTTGTTATTTCCCAGATTGCTCCAATGCGGGTTACAAACCACACAGACCCCACTCAGGCCTGCCCCATTCAAATCCAGTAGCTGAGCTTGGTACCCCCCAAAAAATATTGAGTGTGGTCCCATTCACTGCAGGCTAGACTCTTTAATGTATAAAAAATGGGTTAGTTGCCACCCAGTATCCTGTAATTAGAGGTGGTTAAATGAGAATCTAAAATTATTTAGGTGCCTGGTAGAAGGCAGTTTTTAGTACATGTAAATTTGGCTTTTAGGAGGCTTGGGAAGCGCACCAGTTAAGGAATAAAAACGAAAAGACTAAAGATAAACTAGTTACAATACTTGGAGATTAGATGTAGCAAAATACGTGTCAGCAAGACAGCAGGCAATACACAATGCAGGCTCTAGGCCAAAATGAGACAGCAATGAATTACCTTTTTACAATTAATTTGCATTAAAAAAAAAAGCCTTTTCTAAAAGCTTCCTGCCAGTGCATACCTAGCACCCCATAGCAAAATCAGACACCTATTTAGCAAGGGGTAGGAGCATCCTGGCCTCCAGCTGGGAGAAGGGAGCTCGTGGGAGCCTGGCCAGTGATATCTCCAACAATTATGAAGGCTTCTTATGCTGAAGGCAAACAGTGTTCCTGGGTCCAGTTGTGCCACCTTTCTGCAGCCTGTTGTCAAGTAAATCCTCCTCCATTAACTTCATGAGAAATAACTATTTTACCTGAGATCAAATATAATGAGTAAACATTGCAAAACTACCATATTTTCAAGGAATGAGATCTATTCTGTGCCATTCCAACACTTTCTCCCAAACAAGCCAGTTTAAGTTAAAGTCTTTCTATACACTGTTGAATTTTTAAAAGAATGTATTTAGCCCCCATAAAATCATGCATAGTACCAATCAATATCCATGACATACATTAAACAGCGTGCCATTACAGTGTGATACTTTATCTCAACACCCATCCCATCCAGTTGGGTCATTTTTCCTCCATTGGAATGACTCCAAATCCTCAAATTTTAATGAAGGGCTGTTGAAGTAGGGAAAAATGTAGTTTGGAAGGAGTTCAGATACATGAATTCCATGTACAGAACAGATTTATGACCTATATTAACAGCAATAATCCTGTGTCTCAGTTCCTCTGAAATGCAAAGTTGTGGCTCAGTCATTTTAAATCCATTATCATCCCCCAACGGTAGTCCAGTGATGTCTAATCGCAATCAATAGCCAGTAATGAACCACAGTCATTAATCCCATTTGCATGTTTGTACAAAGCATCATTTTTAAGCTGCATATTCATATGCAGAGAGAGTTCAGTGAGTGCACAGAGATTTCGCAGCCGGTGGAAAGTTTTGCTCTGGGATTTGAAGATTCCCAGGCCCTTGGAAGGATATTTAACTCACACTGTGTAATGATCCTGACAGTGAAGGCCAAGAAAACACACAGGACAGTGCATGAGCCCAGTGTTTGTACTTGGGGCAAGTGATGATCTCACTGAGCCATGCGCTGGGCGGGGAGTGAGTTAATGGAGACAGTGATCAATAACAATCTAACTCCAAGAGGGGAGGAGGAATGGAAATGCTGAACATGAGCAGAATCCTGGGCTGGTACAAGAGAAAGCAGAATAGCAAGGTGAATATAAATTTCCACCCTTTCTGTGAAAAGCTTTGCATGAAAACTGAACCTTCATCCATGAGGCCATGCAGCCTCAAACACTGCCTGCTCAAGAGAGGAGGGACACCAGAAAACCCTTCAAACCCAACAACTCTCAAAGGGGATCTAAACCATGGACGCAAACACCGTGGCCTTCTCCCTCTGTTCCCCATTTCTTTTATATACACAGTACTCAGATGCAAAGGAAATAACTACCACAAACTAAGAACTTGGTTCCACATCCACGTCCCTCAGCAGTCAAACAAGTCCTGATGCTCATTCCCAGTTGGACAACTGCTCCTGCTACCTGAGCTACAGCAACTGTTTTGTACTTGGAATTCCCCAGATTACTGCAGCCACACAGCCTGAGGGGAAACACAGAAACAATAAGTGACTGTGCGATTCATACCTGGAGTTCATGTTCCAGACAAAATCTTGTAAACACTCTAAATATTGGGGGTTATTTCCAATTCAAATATCTTAGATATTGCCTCAATTGAATTGCCATTCTCTAGCCAACTCTAACACTAATGTTTGTTATTTTAACGGCTGCACTTTAGGAAAGGCTCATTTTAACAATATAACAAACCCAGATATCTCCTTAGCCACTCCACTAGAACCTTTGCAGCAGACTTGAGGGAAAATACAATTGCCTTTATTGCACAGAAGAAAGCAATAATGAACCGAAGATGTTAAAGGCATCAAGATTATAATTGCACTCAGAGAAACATAACACAAGAGATTCTATTAAGAGAGATGTTTCGACGTGTATAACGACTCTGAACAGAGTGAGAGCAACACGTTCAGGATCAGGGCAGTGAACTGAGACTCCCCAGCCCTGGAGAGACGGCAGCTCCCTCTGCAACTCCAGCTCCCCAGCACAAAATGCTGATGAAGCCAGAAGAAAACCTAAACTACTCAAAATCTGAACGCACCACAGTAAACAACAGTTTTTTCTCACAGCCTAAATAAATGATCAGCAAAACTGAACTGCTTCTGGTGACTCCCAGGCAGCAAGAGCTGCAGGAACTGAAAATCAGGGAGATGCGCAGGAAGAGGAACCAAGAACTCCTTGTAGAGCAGACAAATTACTGCAATACTTTCAGAGAACACACTCAAGGCTTCACTGAAGCTGAACTAATAGCTTTAGAAATATCTCATTTTATTGATACTCTGTAAAGAGATTTCAACTGCCTATTCCTCCACCCCTTCTCTATCAAAGTGGTTATCATAGAGAAATTACTTTCTTTCTTTCAAGTAAACACCAAATCAAATTACCCACACAGCTGATCAGAAAGTTTCCTTGCAATTTCTAATTCAAAACAATTATATCAAAATAGTGATTCTAAATAACTAAATAAACTTTTGTCAGAAAGAGAAAGATTAAACTTGACACCTGTTTTGTGAAACTGATAATCAAAGTGTCTTTTCAACCTAATATCAGATTGGTCTAAAGGTCCCAAAATTAAATATGTCTTTTTCAGGTCAAAAATTCAGATAATGGGAGAATGTAGCACATAACATCATCACTTAAGAAAAATAACATCATTTCTATGTAAGCTAAGTATTCAGTACATTTGAAAACTTTACCTTATGGGCAAGCATAACATTTAAATTATAAATTTTGGAGATAAGGTAATGAAATAATAAATTAAACAATACTACACAAAGACTAGCTAACTTTTTATCCCCATTAGGATTTCTACTGTATCCAAGGTCACACATTGTGGGTATGAAGACTGAGGTCTTTTTTAAAGAGCCTTTAAAGAGATGTTTTGCACCAGTGATGGAGGGGCTGCAAATCAATCAGCAGAAATGGTGTTAGTTTATCAACAGGTTTTCAACCACAAGTGTTGAAGTTCAGTAGGTGTGTAAAGCCACCTGTGAAAGCACCTACAGAGTGCTTTCAGCAAAGGGCAGCATTTTATTACAAAAGGTTTTCTTCCTGTAGTTATTGCAAATACACATTTGAATTGCTCAACAGGAGGACTGCTGCTTCTGCCAACCATTTCCTCCCTCTCCTCTCTCCAGCTGTCCTCAGCACCTCTCTCTCCTGCTGCTCGCTGAATTATTGTAATGGAGATATTATTAGTGGATCACTAACTCAGAGTGGTCAGTATTCCCACCAACTAAGAAATACAGGCCAAAGGTAGTTTTTCATCAAAGCCTGGTCATTCTGGATGAAAAGTGAAGCCTATTTATTCAGTAACCACACTATAGAATTGCAAACGGTTTGCTTTCTAAAATCAATATAATGATAGACTCTTCAGGTTCCATGCAATAGGAACATTTTTTGGTCTTTCTATTGATGGGGAAAACTACTTCTTTCAAGCAGAGGTAGATCCTTGGAGAACATTAATGGCCTAATTATGAATGCTTCTGAAGGCAAACCTTCCAGACGGCACGTGGGCTGCCACTGCAACCACCTCAGAGACAGAGGATGAGAAGCACTGGTGTAAAGCAGACACCTGAGGATTTGGCAACAAAGAAAATCTCCAGAAGTTTGGACATCTGCTGGGAACCCTGGCCTGCGTGAGAAAATTCTCCTCAGCATGGCAGGAATCACAGAAAAAAGGCAACTTCTGAATAACAAATCAGGATCTAAATCTGTAGCGAAGTTATAGTTGTTATCAGTCCATATTTTCCAAAAGCCCATTGCAGAACTGAGCTCTCTGAAGAAAATAAAAATGAGATACAAACACTGTTTTTTCTTGAAACAGATACTCACCAATAGTTAACAGAGCTCTCTGAAATCAAAACATATTTTATGTATATATTTACATCTCAAAACCCCACAGAGAATAACCAACAGTTCCACGTGCCAGAAGAGATTAGTATGGGTAGAAACATTTGGCTTGTGGGAGTGGGTGGAAGGGGAAAAATTTTAATCAAATCCATTACCTGGTTATTGATTTCTCTTTGCCAGACTGATCCTGTAGAATACTTACAAAGCCTTTGACATTGAGACGTTTGGCCAAAGATATTGGATTAGACTAAGCAAAAGCTGAGCTTCTCATGTAATCTCTCATATTTCATTTATATGTGATTTATTCTTCTGTCCAGCAGAGGCTTTTTATTGATAAAAATAATGAGATTGAGAATCCCAAAGGAAATCTAATGCCCACCCAAACATATTTGTGAGGTAAAAATAGTAGGCTTTGTAAGCTTGAGAGAGAATGATGTTATGTTAAGACTGTTTCCTTGTATAAAAAGCATGAAGCTTATCAAAGATTTTGAAATAAATAAAGCTACTTTTGAAATTAAAATTTTGCTATACTTGAAAACACCATGCACATAGTGAGTACTGTACACAGGGGAACTGAATGAAAGACTTCTGAAATAGTTCTTTTCCTTGCAGAATAAATGAATACAACTTTTTTTCTTTTGACTCCTGTATTAGCTCAGTTTGATAAAACACCTTAACAGATGTCTCAGCTGCTAAATATGATGTGTTACATAAAGCCAGTTAGATGGCTGAAAATTAATCGTGCCACTCAAAAGAAGCTTCTTACCACTGGCAAATTTAATATGTAATCTGGTAACTAAAGGCTTTACTAAACTATGCAGGAATTCATCACCCTCGAAAAAATTAAATCATTATGCCTTTTCATTAAAAAAGTGTTCAAAAATCCTAAGTAGAACATACAGACTATCTCACGTTTCTTTCATAGCTATCAGTAGTAGAAAAAGGATAAATAAAACCCATCTGTTTCTGCAGTGAGGCCTGAATTAGGTTTTAAAGACTATTTCAAGGCACAAATCAAAATAATTCTGTTCCACTGATAGCCAATAGAGACCTTTGTCATTAACATGAGTCTTACAACTATTTTTTATGTTAATGCTTAGAGGAGAGTTGGTGGCTTTCAAGTCTCAGCCTTGTTTAATGTATAGTGTGAAGCTCAGCATTTACAACTCCAAAGCCAGCAGAAAAAGTGTTCTGTAGCTCAGTGTCCGTGGACTTTTTATTACCAGTAATCTCCAAATCCCTGCCCTGGGAGGACTGGCAGTCTGGCTGGCTCAGTGGCCAGGCAGAGAGTGAAGGCTGACATTCTCCTCCTCCTCCTCCTCCTCCTCTCTGGCTCCCAGGTGAGCAGCTCCCTGAGCAGCCTCGCCCACCGAGTTCTGCCTTGCTTCAGCTCCTTGCTCTGCAGCTGAAAGATGCAATTAATGGAACCCTCTAATCTAAATGCTGACTGATCATAAAACCATTTCTGAGATTTCTGTGTTGTCCATAATGAATCCAGCAGTTCCCTGAATGTGCAAACAGAACATATCCCTCCCTGGGACGTGCTGCACATCTCCTGGCCACCTGGGCAGCTCGTGCTCAGTACTCGACTCCTCTACAAGTACCTGACCAGCTGGAAGTGCATTGAAGAGCCATACAGTGCCTGCACAGTAAATAATATGGGAGGTCCAGGGCCTGTGTAACTTTTGTAGGATTGGGCAGTAATCCTACAAAAGCACACACAACTCTAATGCCACCGGAAAAACAATCTGGAACACAACAAACAGGAGGGTCCCTGAGCGTATCACTGCTGAAACTTTTCCGTAATGGGATTTGAAACGGTCCCTGACGAAGCTGAAATTCCAGCCTGTTCCTTTCTCGGTATCTCCAGGAGCTTCCTTTGACCCTGCTGGTTTAAATGTACAGTGTCACCTTGGTGTGACTGCTGAGCCAGCCTGGGCAGTGGCTCTAAAGGATGGGTGATAACGAAACTCAACACTTTAAAATCAGTGACTCCAAACCTTTCTTCATTTCTTCCTGTGTACAGATTTTTTGCAGAGCCCAAAAGCACATGTGAAGGTCTCGAATAAGGAAGAGCCTGCAGTAGCATAGTCAAATTCCACTGCTTAATGTTAAATTACAGTTTCCATGCAGACAAATGCTGCTGCATTTCACTAAAACAAACAAACATTAGATTGTAGCAATATCTTGTAGATCCTGGAGTCCTAACTTCAGCAGTGACTGTTTGTTCTGCAAGTCCCCCTAGTTTCACCAACTAACTACAGCATCAAATCTTGGAAGCCAGTACATTAAACAAAATAGCATAAGAGATAATTCCTGCTTCTTCTCATGGAAATAAAAATGAATCTAAGAATGGCATTAGGAATTATTAAAGTATGAGGAGAAATACATTTGATGCTAGTAGAATTTTTTAAATTATCTACTGTGACTAAAGAACCTACTCTTCTCAATATGGCATCAAGTGCTTTTCATTTGCTGAGGCTTCATGGGCCCTGTACCATCTTAGTTATTTAAAAAATATTATTTGCAATTTGTAACAAAGAAGAAAGCAGTCATTTATCTTCAGTGTCAGATTTTGTGTGACTCTCTTCGTACCATGCAGATGTTTCTCACCACACACTGATACCTGAGGATATTATGATTGTCAAGAAGATTGGCGTGGATTGATGCATCAGCACCTCCCAGGACTGGGACCCTCCTCAGCAGCACAGTCTGTGGGGAGCCAAGAGCAGCAGAGGTGGAGGATGAATAAAGAAGCACACCTTATAATTCACCTTGATAATCAAAGCCATTCGGGCTCTCAAACTACAAAAGCATGTCCACTGAGAAATTCTGAAGTGGTGCCTGGACCTGCCAAGCTGTCAAGTCTGATTTTTGCTCCTCAATGCTTCCCTCCAAGCACAGAGTCCTGTGAGACGCAGTGAGCAAGGAGCAGTGTCAGCCTGTGCCTGCTGCCTCAGAACATCTGAGCCTGGCTGGATCAAACCCAGCTGCCTCTCCTTTCTGGGACTGCCTTTCCTCCTGAATTTTGGCCCTTGCTCCCATCACTCCTCAGAAGTTTCTCCACACCCTCCCTCCCTTCCTCGATTACTGTTCTGCTGGGCTTTTCAGTCTATCCTTTTTCCACACAAAGTAATCTCTGCATAGCTTCTTCACGAATCATAAGATAAAAAAAGAAATTAAAATAATGTAAAAAATAAAATTAAGGACTTAGCTGAGTAAGAATTAATTTCAGTTTCAAAGTTTTTTTCTGACTTCAATTCTGCTCAGGAATTTGCTTTTTAAAAAGATTTTATAAAAACTTTTCTAAGAGTTTTTATATGATGAGAAAATGATTTCCACTCTATGATAGAGTCTTACATACACAATTCCATATTTATCAGTCACTGCTCTCGAGAACTATGGGTAAATATCATTATCCTGGTCCTTTTCCCCCACTCTAGATTGTCAGTAACATTTTGTACTTGGTCTTGAGAGGCCAACACAGTGCTCAGTCACCCACAGCCTGCCCCCATGTGCTACAGAATTCCCTTAAAAGCTTCCTGTGTGAATTCAAGCCCACCTGGAGTTGCCAGTCCCTCCACAGCCCATCCAGTCTCTCTCCAATTCCTCACATCCATCCTCAATATAGTCTGCTAATTCTTTCTCTACAGGGTTGTCTTTGTCCTCTATCCATGCACAGGTTTCCATCTGAGTATCATCACCTCCTTCAGCTTCGAGAAATACCACCCAGAGCTGCCTCTGTTCCAGAAGAACACAGGTTGTTCTTTCAGCCCAACACCTCATCTTTCTCTTGCTTCCCCTCATTGCACCTTTTCCTAGGGTATCAAACATTACATGCCTTTACTTGCATGTTTGATGCATGAATATATTTATTCTATCTCTTCTTTAACTTTTTTATTAATTACTGAGGAGGCAATACCTGCCTCCAGGTTTTCCAACAGCAACAGAACTTACAGAAAATCCACACAGTTAAAGGTAATTGCTGTAGCAATTTTTATATAATAAAAAATTGATAACAGTTTTGAGTTCCTTCCTCAGTAACGTGAGACTTGCAATAGCAACAGAAAGGACAGCAGAAACTCTGCCTCTCTCTTAGGGGAACAGGACATTACAAAGGACTTGACAATCTGACAACTTTCAGAGCAAGTTTTAAATAGCTTTTAGAACCTACAGTTTGTACTCCTCTTCAATTCAGAAATTCATTGTATTCCACAGAACCAGACAATGTTTGCATGAAAAAGGCTACAAACATTTTAGAAGAGTTGACTTGATTAATATTTATGAATATATTAAGGACATTACATATTGTACCAGCCCACATGCAGGGCAAGAATACAATACTTTACTGTTCACTGGGGTTTTATCAGACATTAACACACACCTCTGCTATGCTGCAGAGCTTGATTCTTTAACCACCCAGGAAGGTTGGTAACAAAGATAAATAAATCTAGTACATGCCATGAAATATTTTAGTGTAATTAGAGTATGGTCCTTAAAGGTACAGCATTAACATCCTCAGCTTATTCTGGAAGCTGGCAGAAGATGCAGATTTTTGTCTGCTATTTCAATTATTTGAGTCACCTGGCACCCACAGGTGCACTACACAGCTGATCCCCAGCTCTCCAGATTCTTACCATGAAGCCTCTGTGTATGACTGTGACAGGAGACATTCTGACTCCCTCATTCCTTCACATCTAGAAAAGGCCAGCTGAAAAATACTAAATTTTTCAACAGTGACAGGAGCTTGAAACAGCTAATTCACCTGCAAAGCAGTGTTCAGCTACACCAGAGTAAAAACACTGTTTGTTTTTGAAGTTTGACCAGGTGTCACCTGAGTTTCAAAGAAGGAAGCACTGTTCTCCTCCCTCCTCCCAGCTGCCGCATGCTGCAGATGACAGGACCTGTTTGAAGTTTTACTTTTATTTTAAAAGCCTAAGGCAATGTTTTACTCTCAGATCTGCAGGGAGCTGCTCTGCTCTCCTCACGTGCACAAAGCCAGGCTGCTGCCCTTCATCTGCTGTCTTGGGAGCCACTGCAGGGAGAACACGTGGGGCACCTAGACCCTTTGTGCCGACCCAGGAGCGACACAGCAGCAGCCTTGGAGCCTCAGCACACTCTCACCTCACCCTGCTTTGATCACAAGTGAAAGAGAGGTGGCTTTCAGCAAAAAATCATTGTGGAATGAAGCACACTGTCGGGGGGGGGGAGGGGGGGGATGGGGAAAGACTCCTCCATCCAACAACTCCTTGCCCCTAAGGCTCCATGATGATCCTTAAGGCCGCTGTGGTACATCAGTACTGGGAAAGCTTCAAAGGACAGTCCTCATTTCTGTAACATCTGCTCCAGAGCCTAAAACACACATTTACCTTGTTATTGCTACTTGCTAGAACCCCATTCTTTCATGGCTCTTGGAAACACTGAGGACATATAAACCCAAGAGCACTTTAGCTTCAAGTTTCTAGATCTTCCCAGCTACCAGTGAGACTGGCAGCTTTATCGTTATTTACATGGTGGTGGCACAGAGACAACCATGAGAAAGACCCTTGCTCAAGTAACACTCTGTGAGCACATAAACCCCCAGATTTCCGGGATTTTAAGTAATTTGTATGTGCCGAAGCATCAGTTAAATGCACATCACAGCTCTACATTTGTTTCTCCTCAAATCATTAGTGCCTGGCTGTCAGAGTGTGGGTTATTGTATGATGCTGTACCAAGATGATCTGGCAGCAGGCTCGTGTGCGGCTGCACACAGAACACTTCTCAAGCCAGAGGTGGAGATTGTTCTAGACATGATTTTACACAGAGAGAAGAAACGCAGAGGAGAAATGATCTCACAGAGGACAAACAGGAAAAACTGTAGAACTCTGGAAGTTCTACCCAGATCACCATTTAATAGCCTAGTGGAAGAAAAATTACAGTTTCCACTTCTGGGGTGAACGTCATTTTAAATCTTTAAAATGGGAACAAAACTAGAGGTTATCTACATTTCATTCCAGAAAAAGAAAAAAAATGTATTAGACTCTTCATTTTTACTTAATTGGTTTTACTTCCGGAAAAAACGGATATATGAGTCTCATATCTAAAAAAAAAAAAAAGGCAACAAACCAAAAACCCCCAAAAAACTATGATTAAATGTATTCTGCCACATTATATATTTTATGCAGTAACAGAAGACAATATTTTAACAGCACTGCTTTTGAATCACTCCAGAGCATTCAGCAGGAGTCAATTTATACAGCAAGAGAATAATGATGTACCTCAACTCATTTTAATTTCAATAATTGAATGAGAAATAGGAAAGCCTATTGAAAGGACTGTATTCTGGTCAAAGACTAATGAGAAAATAGTTTTGAGTCTCTGAGTCAGCGGGTGTCATGGTAACAATGCATTATCGAAATCTGATTAGTATGCCCAGCAGCTTTATAAATGATAACATGCTCTTCTAATTGTATTTCCCTTTCTTTCCCTGTGCTAAGTTTTATATTCACAACAGGTAGGAGGTAAAGGCGGCATTCTGTTTATCTGCAAGTTTAAACCGTGTCCAGCACTCAAAACTCTGAAATCTGTCATGCAGCAATAGACAAATTTTCCTACCACCTTAAAACAAGAAACTGAGCCTTCCATTTCTCTCCTCCTGTATTATATGAAATTATTTAAGTTAAATATTATCCTCTTCTTTTAAATGTAATTATTTCTAAGGATGTACACATAAAAAAGAGAACACTGTGAAACACAAGCATCTTAAGAAAAAGCCTGTTTCTCATAGGAGAAAGTGATGCAAGAGAAGAGTAAGTGCATGTTTAATTCATCCCAGAAAGCGTGACACCTTGTTCTTGAGGTTTTGAAAAGAAGGAGGGGATTTTCTTGTGTTTAGATGACTGTGTGTGCCTTTGGTAGCTCATTACAAACTCAGAAATCAGGAGGAACCATGAAATTAAATAGGATACATTTCCTCCTCATGAAGAAGAGAGCTAATATTGCTTCATAAAATAAACACAATGAAAATACAAGGTTGAAGGCTTAATAATGATCCTTTTATAACTGAGCCTCAGGTGAATAGCCTGGCAGACCTTTATTATATTAACAGTAAAGAACTCTATTTAAACTGCTGCCTCACAAATCTGATGCAAAGTAATTTCAACATATAGAATCTCAGCCTTATCAAATGGATTTTAGTTTTGAGAGTAAAATGGCGTCCTATTTTTCAACAGAAAGACCAAAAATGTAATTCATGTTTGCCCTATTTCCATGACCCTTGTAACCTAAATATTTAATTTTTATTTTCAGTGTTCACTTTCATTTATTAATTCAGCTTCAAATCCATATGATGGAAGAGCAGAAAAGCTCATATTCTTATTCTCTAGGTGCTCCAAATACTCTTAGTCATAAGACAAATAATGCCTAATACAAGAAGTCAACTTTTCAGTATTATTAATAATAGGACTGTGTTTGCCATAGTGCACCAACAGGGAGAAAATGAATACAGCAAGACCTGAAAAGCTTATTACTCCCTGTTACGTGCACTGGCACGGGGACAGAGTTTAAGATGTACAAAATACTAACAGCAATCAGTCTTAAGTCAACACTGTGAAAGGCAGAGGAACATTTTATCTACACCTTTGGGAATTCAGCAGAGAGTGTGGGGCCCCCCTGAGAACAGAGAGGCAGCAGAGCAGGCCAGTGAATAAAGGAGCTCCAGGAGGGAGCGGGGCCAGTTCAGGGACTCTGGGCACTAACCTGGGCCTGAAGCAGCAGCCTGAGAGCCAGTCCGTGTGACCTTCCCCTGTCATGAGGATGTTCCCATCAGGAAAGCCCCATGTCTTCCACAGGCGGTCATCGCCGCCGGTGAGCACAATGTTTTTTCGGGGGTGTAAAGCCAAGCTGCAGGAGAAAAGAAAGGCAGGTTATGTTCTGTACCAGTTCCATTTTATGTGAAATACGTAAGATCCATTTAACTCAGCGCAACAGCCCCAGGAGTCTGATTCTGGATGGACTGAGCAAGCAGTGATGCTTTCTAAGCTCATGAGAATTCAAAATACATGCTGTGGAGATGAGCTTCTGCTGCTACTGAAGAAAACAGAACTGGACTGATTTCTGCGAAACCAGAATTGTTTTCACATTCTCCTGAAGTTCCAGTTAACAGTCAAAAAATGCTTTGAAATACTTTGTTAGGTTATATTCTAACAAACATGCAACAGGATAACAAGCTGCACCAACATGATTAACTTTCCCACTTATCCAAAATAATTTCAGAAAGCACCGGTGTCAGCCTGCCCCCACTTGCACCCACAGGTGTAAAGTCTCCTACCACTGTGAAATAACTCAAATGATAATTACAGTCCAGGAGCTACAGTCGTTGCCAGCACTTTAGAGCCCATTCACTGGGACTAGGTCAAACATCCATTTCAATTCTGTACTCAAGATGTGTTCCGTGTTTTCATTTTTTAATATGTAGCACGCTGTGATGTAATGGAAATCATAGACTTAACACACCCTTAGACCGAAAACTCAGTTTATTTTTGATTTAGCAACTGCAGTGCAGCTTAAAATGGATCCAGGGAAGAAAATCAATCTGTTGGAAAGATAGCAAGTAGTGTATTTCATATGGATTTGGTTATTTGATTTAAATCATTGTAATGCCTTACTATTTGTTGAACATCAAAAAGTTCTAGTAGTTGACTTTAGTCCCAGGAGTGGATTATTTAGACAGATTAAATCTGGAGTTCAGAATCAAAATGCAATAATGGGGAGAGGAATCACAACCTGTGCGTGCACCTATTTCAGCTGTGCATCAGAGCCGACAGCTCGGAGAGAAAAACGCTTATTAAAGCAGAATGAGAGGAGAGAGAGAGACAATGCTAAGCACCCAAATGGGAAGAAAAGAGAGGACTTAGAAGGCACAACGTCATAAAAATCTCTTTTTTTATTAGTACCTGTCTCCTGCACTCAAATTGTTTCATAAAATTCCTAAAGCAGAACCACAGCATCTACTATAGAGGGAAAAATAATTCCCTCTATCAAATCCATGCTAAAAATATATTTATGTCAACTAGAATTTCATCAGAAAACATCTATTCTTGCAGTTTAATGCCCAGCCTAGGAAGATTCCTACAGACTCATCAGTTGAATCCATCTGCTCGAGCGAGGAGCCTGGGATTTACTCATTCTCTAGTTTCTTAGAAAAAAATATTTTCTATCTTTTCCTAAAGAGGATAAACTTCCTCTGCATTTATAGGAAAAAAGAGAAGGAGGGAATGATGCTATTTAAATTCTCCAGAGATGCACAGAGAGCAGTTGTATCACTTAGACTGGCCACAACAGATATCCAGAAGAGCAAGGGGGAATGGAGATAAAAGGAGAGAATTAAAGGCTGAGAGAAGGTACCAGTGGCCTGCAAATTACAGGACGAGAAGAGCAGTCCCGGAATCCCTCTACTACAGAGACCTCTGAAGCACCAACAACCCTGCTGTTGCTATCTGCCTATGAATACAGCTGACATTTGTCTCTTAACCTGCTTCAGATACTTCAGATCCCCTCCAGTTTTTCCCTCCAGATATTTCTGCTCTTAGTGGTGGCTGTTGTGAAGCCTTTCCATCAGCTCTTACATTCTGCCTAAAGATCTGCCTTCTCAGTTCCCAAGGTGCATTACACAGCCTCAGCTCACCTTCAGTTCACCTTTCATGCAGAGAAAATTTAACCTGGTGGCTTCCTCTAGACCCTGACTCTCCTCCTGAACAATCCTTACGCCCTGGCCAGGCTGCAGCTGTGCTCTCATCCATCCTGCCTCAGCTCCCAGGAACATTCTGCCTACCCTCAACCCTCCCAACACACTTCCAGTCCAACTTCTGAAATGCTCAAACTTCTGCAGTGACCAGACATTCCTTTTGGAGCTTTGAGAAAATCCATAAAGTGAATTTCATATGGAAGAAAATATCCTGCCATCTGTACGAAGGCTGCAAATTTGCTTTCCACAGTCTTTCCTTTTAATTGCAGTGCTTTTATAAAATGCTGCTGCTGTCCAATGTTTTTCTTCCTCCACGCCATTTTTACAGGCACACAGTGAACACCATTTAATTAACAGCAAATTTGTGACACGACTGCTGTTGAGCTGCTTCTGAGAAAGGGAAGCCCATTCATCCAAAAGGCATTCTATATGCAACATTAATTAGGCACCCTTGTCTTCATTTCTGGCAATCCAGCATTGTATAGATTTTTGCTTCATCTCTGTTCACAGGGTCTAATTATTTCCAGCACAGAAGACTTTGGGTGGATTGGAATGGAAATCAATAATGGAACATGTGTGATAGGAACATTAGTTTTCTCCTCCTCCTCCTTTGGGAGAAAGTGGGATCAGTGGAGACTCGGCCAAGGAAAAAACAAACCCAACAAAAAACCCTCTCGGAGATTTGCTGCTGTTGAGTATATAAATACCCTTGTTTACACAACTCACTCTGGCATTATAAGACATTCTCATCTCTTCAGCACTTGCCATGGTAGATATATAGTACTCCCAGTAATTTGCTTTCAAAACAATCATCGATTATTTTAATTTATTTTGACTGAGCCATAAATAAAAATACAGTATCTTCAGACGCAAAATACTTTCAGTCTCAGCACGTTCCACACTCGGCCACTTTACACACATAAAACCAACCTTCAGGTCAAAAAGTGCTGCACCCAAAGCTGCCTGGGGAACCTCAGCTGAGTATTTAATACAGCCACTGACTTGAGGGAGGGCAGATCTCAGATCCACGTGAAGGAAAACTTCTCGGCAACAGGGTTTCTGAAACACTGGAACCAGTGTGCCATGATCAGCCTGTTCTGCCTCTCAGCATACCCTCAGGTATTACCCAGGTAGATGGTTTCCATCATTGTTAGGAGAAGGGACTGGTCATTCCACACACAAAACTGACAGTGCTTGTATGTGAAATAAAAACCTGACCTAAATTGTCTCAAAATTAGGCACTCAGAGAATGAAAAACACAAAATTAATGACCAGCTTAGTACTCCTAAGTGACTTATCCAGCCTCACCTAGTTGCTCTGTGGCAGAAACAAAGACAAAATCCAGTTTTCTGTCGTTTCAAATACAGGAGACAGAAAAGTATGTTCTCAATATAGACAGCATTCAGCTGCCAAGTTCTAATACAGCATTGTACTGAATATTGCTTGTGATACATAATTTTTAGAACTTCATGATTTGATCAAATTTATTTGCATTCCCGAGTACTGGCAAACAGGTTTGTTGTTAATGCCAGTAGCTGCTTTTTCTCTCCTGCTGCATTTCTTGCTCCAAAATATGAGAGCAGCAGAGTTTCACCAAGATTAAAAAAAACCCCAAATAAATTTTTGCAAGTGACAGAAACATTTCAGCCAACATTTTCTTACACAAAAAATCAACTTTGCTCACCATACCTAGCACAGGAAATCTGGGGCTGAGCAATTACCTTTGGGGGAAGTTACAACTGGCTGAAAACCTCGGTTTTATGGAGGAAACTGTTGGGAAATTGCTGATATTTCTTTCTTTGCCATCAGGGCGGGTTTTGGAGGCAAGGACATGACACGCACTGAATTCCAGAGGATGGATACTGGTTACGGCCTCAGACAAGAACAAATATATATAAATAAGAGGGCATCAACAGCCCTACTGAAATCAGTGATATTGTTCACATGCACATACTTAGTTATATTGCTGGACTGCGCCCTAAAAATCTACAGAGTTTGTAAAAGCCGAAATTTTATTCCAGGCCTGATTTTGCTGGACATGAGCCAGTTGTGCTGAGACAAAGGACAAATTAACCAAAGCATTAGCAACACTTCCTGTGGCAATGGATGTGTGACCATCACAACCTAACCACTTTTTCCCACCTCAGAGCTGCCACCCAGCCTGGTCCCAGGAACAGCTGCTGGGTGTGTGTGGGATGGCCACTGCTCCCTCACCCCCACGCTCCAAGGATCTCATCGCAAACAGGGTCAACCTATAAATTTATCACACGTAAACGAGCAGGGCCCACACAACACAAATCGATCAAGGGAAGGCCCCTTTTCACTTCACGGTGGACTGAGGGGTGGCAGCAGCAGTCGTGGAAATTCCCTCGCTTCCAGAAGGGAAAGGGAGTGACAGAAAACATGGAGGTTACTCTTTTGCTGCAGCACATCACTTATTCCCTCCCTTACCCACATGAAGGCGGATGGGGACGAGGAAAACCAAGGCAAACAGCAGCACTCCGAGGGCAGCAGGGGTGGCTCCAGCCGCTGCCCCCACAGACCCACGGAGCCCCTTGGCCACACCGAGAGGCCTCGGGGCAAACAAAGATCAAAGAAAGGGCACAAACTGCCAGACAAATGCTCTCAGCTAAGATTAACTTGCCAATAAATTAAAACTAAACACATCACAACAGCCTAATCAATCATTTTGCCTGCTACAACTCACCCTAACATGCCTTCTTTGAACATCATCTCTCTAATACAGTCATTTCTACCACCTTTTTTATCTTGGCTTGAGTTACCTGGTCTTACCTGACAGCATTCTTCAGTAATAATTATAACCCTGACATTTAATTCAGGGTTTTATTATGCAACCGTAGCATAACTGAATAGCTTGCATTCCTGTTCGAGGTCTTAAAATTTATCTTTTCTTGACAAAATGGAAGAGGGGAAAAATGCTTTCAATAGAGAAAATAAGAGCTAGAACAGACAAAAAAAAAAAAAGGATAAAGCAAGAAAAAAACATTAAAGAACATAAGAAGGGGAAAATACTCAGAGCACAAAGCTCCTATCTTTTGTTTCATTTATGTAAACGCCCATCTGGAAGTCAGTGATAGATCTCAGTCACAGCAATGCTTAAAAAACTCTATCCTGTCTGGTGAAATTCCTGGCTGCTTCCCAAGCTCCTATGACTCAGGATTTGGGAGGGAGAAAACTTGCTAGAATATCAGCATACCTGAAGTTAACCTTCTAGACTGCCCGGCAGACCTTGGTACACCCTAGAAAATAACGAGAAAACAGTCTTCCAGAGACTTGAACTTCTATCTCTAGAGGCCGAGCAACTTCCTGATTCACAGTCGAGTTTATGTATTTATTCTAGTCCCCATGCACATGGAATCTTCACTCTCAGCTGTAGAGCAGCAGCAAACATATTTATTCCTCTGAAGTGGAATAGATACACACACTTTCTAACTTGGCAAACCCAGTTCTCCTCTCAAAAAGAAACAACTTCAGGAAGTAGACACTCCATACAATATACTGTGCCTCCAAAAATAACTGTATTAAACACATCACTGTAAGTCCCTGATACAGACACAGCTGTGATAAATTCAGAACATCCATTTCGTGGTGTTCTCTGATCACTCTCTGTTTATCCACTCCATGTGCAATTATTAAAATGCATTAATTTGTATTAACTGAGTGTTGTAACCTACCCAGATTTAACTGCATTAGATCGGACTCTGTAAATACTGTGGCAATATAAAATAATTTTCTTCTTAACAACAAAGATTGGCCCTGGATCAAATCTGAGAAAAAGTCAAAACTATCCTGTTGATCTGCATGTGCTTTCAGAGGTCTCATCCTTTGAAGACACATGCATATTCCTGAATTGTGCAGTACCAGGGGTACTGCTGATTTCACAGCATATTAACTTAAAAACATCCATAATCCTGTTCAAGATTGAGTCCTTAATCAGATCAAGGCAAGAGGATTTTTCTAGAACCTATGTAATAACATGCAAAGTGTTTATGTCATTATAGTCTTGTGTACTGTGAACCCCTGCAACCTAACATTAAGCCTTTTATCTAGAATGCCTGTAAATAACAACAGGCATGAATCTAAATTACTTCTTAGAAAATCTTTACTTATTCATTCCTTTTATTTGCTTACAAGGTTGTTGATAATTACTGCTGGCTGAAGGAAAAAAAATCACTTCGTCTACAGTGTCAGCTGTTACACATCACAGAAACAGTTCCTTTCTAACCTGCCTTAAACCAGAGCAGCAGGCAAGGAACAAAGCACCTTCCTCCACACAGAGAACCACTGTTTATTTTCAGTGCAAAATCTAGAGGAGGGGTTGGCTTGGTTTTTAAATTTATTTAAATTGTCATAAACTTTAGATGCTGACAAAGCTGTGAACAGAACAAACGACAGATCAAATAGCTGGTGTATTTTTTGGAAGACTGAGGGTGCTATTAAATCAACTAACTCAGGAGTTGCTTGCTGTGACTGTAGCTCACAAGCTCTTATTTAATAGGTATTTGAATCAATTTTTCAAGCTTAGTCAACTTATTAGGTAAGCAGCATACTTGAGGGAGAAGTAATTAACGCAAAAGCAAAAAGAATGAGAGTAGCAACAAAGAAGTAGCTGCAATTAAAAAGTTAAAACATTGACATCCCTTCCTAATATCTTTCCTCTGGAGTGAAAGCTGCACTTCTGTGCCTGAAATGACTGATGCCATGATTCACACTGCCCATCACTCACCTTTTACTATCCCTTTACGAAAAATGCTACATCACTTCTTTTGGGAAAGGCAGCCCCACAAGAGTATTAAATCACAGCGTCCAAAATAGCACTGTAACGAGATTAGCTCGGATCTGCAGCCTCTGGAAGCCAACTCCGGAAGGGATCGTAGCTCTCAGGACAACTCTCCAGAGCAGCAGGGGAGAGGCACAGAAAATCAGGGTCAGACCACGGGCACAGCTTGGCAAAGGAAATGCCCTGGGTTTCACACTGCTTCTCTGCTTGTGAACCACTTCACGGGCAGAGAAGCAAAGGGAAAGGCAATGTTGGCCAACTTGGCTAAAACTTTCTGTATTCAATACATCACGGTTGCCTCCTTTTTTGTCCTGTGCGTTAGGTACTTGTTGGGTACAGAGATAATGGCTGGGCTTCCTTTGGAATGAAAGAGACTGCTTTTCTAAAAGGCTATTCTAGCTTGACCGGCTTGAAAAGATGCAGATTGCTTTCACAAAAGCTTCTACCTGTGGCCTGGTTTGAATTAGTTTCCATCATTACTGTTAGCAATTCCCAGTCTTCTGTTGCATGGCAGCTTTTTCACAGATGATTAGGAGCAGTGTTGTGGTATAAAAGAGTTTGGAAGAAAAAGTGCTTCAAACTTGCCAGTTGGCAAATTCTGTTAAATTATCAAGGTTGATAAAGGAAAATATTTTAAAATATAATTTGCAATTAGAGCATCAAACTAACTCAGATTTCTAAATTAATAAGAAACCAAAGCATTACCTTTTCAAGGTCAGTTTCCTGCCAGTGTTTCTCACTTTTGGAGGCAGAGGAGGGTTTAATGCTCTGTGCTTTATTTCACTATCGTAATGCTGAAAAATGCTTCCATCAACAGAATTAATGGAAACTCTTGTGGGAAGAAAGTTACATAAATAAATAGTTTCTTCACAGTTAGGACTAAGAGGCAAAGTCAGTAGATATGAATCACGTTCTTCCTCTGGTGACCTCTGTACCCAGGTGTATGTGTATGACACAGAAATGGATTTTGGGTTTAGAAATTCTCTAGTACCACGATCCCAAGTTGTAGCTGCAGCCCCACAAGGCTGTGCTGAGTCTGCCCCACAGAGTGGGCAGCTTTTCCCACTAAAAGCAGCCATTCCACTTTTCCAGGACATTTCAAGACAAAAGTTTTTCAAGTTATTTATTCTACTCTCATCTCCTGCACAGTTACGGACACATGTGCTGAAAGGCATCACCTAGCCACCTTGGGCTGAGGAAGGTACACTCAGCACAGATTTGTATAACTTCTCCTTGAAAAGCAGGTTCTACAACAGCTCCAGGCGGCTTTTTCTGGGGTTCAGGCTTCAAAAAGTGTTTTGTAAAACACAATCCTCATCACTGTGAGTGCAAATAGCAAAAATTTCACTTAATTCTTCACTCAGGAATATGGAGAAAATTTCCCTCTCCCTTTTGTCTTAAAATCTTCATATATCAGATGGTTGTTATTGACATTGTCTTAATTTAGGCAAACTGAATCCTCTAAGTGATGCAGTTTTCCAGAGGCTTTTTAGAAGCCATAACCAAACGTGGATACGGCATGTCAACTCAGACCTCACCAGCCCTAATTTGGAGTAATTACCCGACATTACAGACACAACATCCCTCTTCACACATTCCAGAACTACATTTCCTTAGTTTGCAACACCAATGACTGTAGACCTTGTTACCTGTTTTTCCTCTTAACAGGTATTGCCTGTCTTGAATTTGTGTATCTAAATTCTTTTTCCTAAATATACCATGTGGCACTTCAATTAATTCGAGTTCATCTTGCTGATTTCAGACCATCTCTGCAATCTGCCAAGTCTATTTTGAATTCTGATCTGATACAGAAAAGCATTTTCAGATCCTTACAGCTTGGTGTCATCTGCATACTTTATAAGCTACTCTGTATTCTGTCCTCCTCACTGCTAATGAAAACACTGAACGGAACTGATTTCCTAAGCAAATTCCCAAACTGAAATGCAGCCTGTGGAGTTCAACCATGAGGTTCCTGGCCCAAGCCACTACTTTGGTTTGTACTAAAACTCACCCTTTAGCAAGGAACACAATACATTTTAAAACCCTAAATACAAGAAAAGCCACCATTTCCTCTACTAAATTGTTGTGATAGTTAATTATCCTGGTTTATTTTTGCAGAATTTTACTTTCAAATCAGGCCAGCTGCATACTACACTCTAGTTACTACATCAGAGAAAATATCCATAGAAAACACTGACTTAGAGAATTACAGCCTGACTCTTCCATATTCTACCGTATCATTCCTTAGAACTCCTACGGATTTATCTTCAGTAAGAGGTTAAGAATTTCTGAATATTTGGTAAGACTTGAACAAAGCAGTGCTGCTTTAGGAGAATCGAGTCATATTTTTGTTTGCAGTTCCTGGCTCTGCTATGGAATTATGTACAATCGCTCACAGAAAATTATTACTCTCCTGGGCAAAGCCAAGCCCTTGGAGACCATGGAATTTCTAGAATGTCTGCTACACAATATTTGGCATCTTTGGCAAATTCTCTTTCCATCTTTCCTCTCCATCTGCTGTCCATAGGCATTACAGGGAAGAAAGTAGAAAGTGAAGCTCTTCAAAACTGGAAAACAACCTTAGAGAGGCCCAGATCCACATAACTTTATGAAAACTAGAAATAGGTCTCAGAATTTCCTTCAACTTCCAGCATGCACAGCGAAAAAGAAGTCGGAATAGAAGAAATAAGAGACTCATTTTGGGGGACACTCAAAGAGGGGAAAAAAAAGCTGAAGACATATTCCAAGTGTTGTTACTCAGAGATTTACATTTTGACAAAGCCCTGAAAATGTTCCTCGTAATGAATGCTGACTACACACAGAACAATAATCTTCATGGTTGATTCTCCCAGCTGCCACATATTCCTTTACCTCTTCCTAGACCCAAAAATACAACATAGCAGCCCCTGGAAATGCTTAAGTAAGGTAGTTCTAGCTTTTATAAAGATGCATTAAAGAAGACTGATAGAAGAGTCTAGAATAATAAAAACACATACATATTAAAAATGACTGCTGAAATTCATGAGTTTCTCTGATACATATGGGAGCTTTACAGCCAAGTTGCAGGAGTTATCTGAAAGGAGTGAGTTACCTGAAACGTCTCTTCATTCTGTTTAAAATGTAATCTTTTTCATGACTTACTGATATCTACAAAACAACCCCCTGAAGACTCAAAGTCATGCAAGATACAAATTTTCAATTCAAAGCATATTTGGAATAACACGCCTTTTCCCGAGTCATATCCAAATGAAAATGTTGGGATTCCGGATTTCAGTTTTTCACCTTTGTTAGCATTTTCACCATCTGCTGCCATTGGCACCATCTCCTGCCATTTACAGACCCCGGATTCATGTTCCAAAGTGGTTCTAAATCTTAGGATGGCCCCAACAACCTAAATGTTCTGCTGTGCCATGGATTTAGCCTATTAAGCAGCTGGCTGCTGGCAGCCAAGAATTAGAGAGTGTCCAGAGCTGGGACCCACCAGGGTCATGGAGTGAACCCCTGGCCCTGCCCAGGACACCCCAACGATCCTACCCTGTGCCTGAGAGCGGTGTCCAAACACTCCTGGAGCTCTGGCAGCTGTGGGGCTGTGCCCATTCCCCTGGGGAGCCTGTTCAGTGCCTGACCACCCATCCCTTCCTAACATCCAGCCTAAACCTCCCCTGGCAGAGCTTCATAAACCTCGTGGAACACACCATCACACAGTACCAAGACTTTCCAACCCTCCACACGACCATTTTGTTCGGTGATGTTGTCTATGCTGAACATCCAAACTCCTGCAAAGATGATGTTTATGAAAACCAGAGGACCATGCACGCAACTGAGAAGCTACAGCAACACTGATCTCAAGGGCTGTCATTTATCCTGCTTCTAAATTAGTCTTCATTCACTTCACTCTGGGCTATAGAGAGGGATAAACATTAGTCTCAACAAATACATACTTTTACAGTAAAATACAGTCCTGCTTCCAGAGCAGGAAAAAGAGGGACAAAATTGTTGTGAGACTTCAAGTCATCACTCCCATGGAAAGAAATGTAGAGCTCATCTAGAAACAGATGTATGGTTCTCGCATATCCTGTGTGAGACTCAAAAAAGCTGAAAACATCTCAATTTCATTTTGCCACCACAACCTTGTGTCCATCACTGCCGGTGACTCAAATTCGGACTGAATCTGAATCTGGTTCCTGGATCTGAATCTCTGCTCTGAATAGTTTATTCAAAGCAAACAAGCTGGTTTTATACACTTCTTCAAGACACAGTATTTCCTTCCATGGTAATGCTCACCAAGCGACCTATCACGTGTTGCCACGTCAGCAACACACCTTCTAAACGTCCTTCTGTGGGGTGAGCACGCGCTGTTCACCCGTGCGTCAGCTTCCGGCAGGCTCCTCGCTATAGGGGTCTGCCGAGTGACACCTCCTCCCCCCAGGGTCTGTGCTGCCATGTGCTTATCTTTCCCCATACATCATAGGCATGTTTATGAAAGAGAAAAAGCCCTTATTTCTAAACTCTGGTCTAGAGACAAATACTAGTCCACAGAAAGTGAAGGACCTCTGAGAATCTGACCAAATACTACCAAAACCCCACACAGTAACATGTATAAAGTAACTTTTTTACACATTTAAGCATTAGTGTTTCATTTAAGATGTCAGAGAGCTATGAATGAGAAGAGAGGTGCCTGCTTATTTTTGACATGAGTGAGACTAGACTTACAGGAAATGTTGTTGTTATGCCATGTATTCTGTAAAAAGCTAATGATGTCTTCCAGAAAGATACAGATGCACTGGGGCACCGCAGCTTGCACCAGTCAGCCAGCGAAGCCTCATGGACAGAGCTGCAAGATTTGTTTCTGATAAAGCACGGGTATGAAGCACAACTCCAGTAAGAGTTTCCTTTTGAGGGTAAGCACATCTGCATTGCTGCATGTCTCTACCAAGGCAGTGGCTATTTAGCAACCAGGATGTGGCATGCTGGGGATGCAAGGCTGCCAACAGCTGCTGCAGAGATGAGATCTCCGGAGGAAATGTTGGGATACTCATTGATTACCTGCACAGATGATGACAAACCTGTACCTCTGCCTATGACATCTGCATAATATCACCAGAAAGACCATACAAGTTATTTGTGGGGTTTTTTCCTCTTTAAGTACAAGCTCAAGTTCCTCTAAACTCAAAATACTGGAATATTTTGTACCACTAAAAATAACCCCTTTGTACTAACTAAAACCCAGCAGCCTAAAAGCCAATCCTTAATCAGCTTTACCAAAATAGCTGATCAAGTGTAGTTGCACGTGGCTCTCTCACACATTCTAATTTTAACATCTGTGTAACACCATTTACATTTGACCAATACACACTGCAGACCAAAGCCCCCACCATGCCTGTTAGACCTCACTATTACTGCAAAATTAAGAACTGTTAGGATGTAGAAAGTGCAACAGAACTCCATAGTCTATTTGTCATAGGAAAACCAATCATCAGTATGGTAATTCCAGAAGTGCAAAAGGCACTTTAAGGACCAATGCTGGTAATTTTTTTATTCCATGGAGTAGAAAAACTAATGAGGCACATCTTAGATGAGTTTAGGGTAATCCTAAAAGCAGTAAATAATTCTTACTATGTAAGTACTTTAAAGTAGATTGCTTAAAGTGAAAAACAGACAAGATTCCATTCTAATGTTACAGATGCAGAAACACAGGAATTTAAATCACCATTAAATGGACTATTTTTATTACCATCAATTAGTCCAATTTGGCAGAACACTTCACATAATATAAACTCCACTTTTAATATATTCCATTTTCTAATTAAAAAAAATCTATAGTTTTACATTTTTTAAAAAAAAATCACAAATAATAATGTCCACTGGATAGAAACACAGAGTTTTAGGGGAGCCACTCTACAAAGCTGTAGTCATCTAAAAGGAGCCTTGTCTGTTCCCCTACCATGTGGAGTTAAGAAGGCAGCAATCTCAGCAGGAACACCTTAAACTCTGTATCTTAAAGTGGCAACAGTATAGACAAAAAGTCCCCAGAGAGCTGAAGTAAGAGTCTGGAGCAGTCCATGGGGCACCAGGGTTCTCCTGCTGGGCTCCCAAAGCATGAGGGAGAAGCACCCGAGCTCTCCCTGGAATTCATAACGCCAGAAAGGACATGTTGAACTCCTTTGTTCCACAGGCCACACCAAAAACATATAACGGAACAGTCAGAGCAACTCCAGGGTTCAGTTTTGCAAATACACATGGCTTGGAAAAAGAACCAATTCTCGTGGTGCTGTGCTGTCACACAGCCACATCTTTAACGTGCAGCCTCTGCCCTGGAACGGGCTCCTCTCCAGGTCTGCTCCAACACAATTGTATCCACCAGGATCATTTACTAATGATCTTTAAGGTCCCCTCCAACCCTAACCTTTGTCTGATTCTCTGATTCCAGCTCAAAAGTGGCCAGCAAGAGGCATACTTTCAAAGGGCTGTTTGGGATTTCTTTCCCACCAAGAGATTTCTCCACATCCCAACATATTATTCTCCTTTGCATGTAACAGGGATAGAGTTTTGCAGTGTTCACGCTTGAATCCTCCCAGCCAGGTGTTAAAGTTAACGTAATCAATAGAAATCCTTTCTTCATTTAATGAGGCTTGTACAGGGAATTGCTTAGAAGAAAAAAAAATACCATTAAAGTTCATGGGAATTTGGACTGACTTAGTATTTCAGCATATAGCACTGTGCAAACAGTTGCTTAATGTGCTTGATTCTCTCTCTTGTAAATGCCACTGATCAGCTGTGTGCGTCTTCCAGCAGGGAAAAAGGAAACAGTACCCCATGTCCTATTCCATGAAATAGCTGCACTTCCAGTAATAAAACAGGGATTTATAGAAACATCTACTTTAAACTGTTTTTAAAGCTCCTGAAATATATCTGGGCTAGTTTATTTTACCCCTGCAAACCTGTACAAACAAATGCATTCGGGCCATTAAGGCTTTACAAGTAAGAAAATGCAGAAGGCAGCTGTACCAAAATATGTCAGTCTGTTAAACCACACCTAAAATCTCTCTTAAAAATAATAAATAAAGCAGATATTATGTGTGTACATGAGTATCAAACAGCAGAGCTTTATAATGCTCTACGTAATACTTAATCCTGCACATATAACAAGCTGAATAGAGATATTTGGGCTCTTCCTACAAATCCAAGTGTTCCAAATAAGAGCAAATAGGGAAGAACATGGATAATTGAGGGGGATACAGAAACAGAGTGTCACTATGCTGCTTTAAAATACGATCCTGAATTGTGCTTTAAGTTCTGACTGTAAAGAAGTCAAAAGCTTAAGTTACGTGCATAACTTCATACATACAATTAGCCCCACAAAGCAGAGCTGGACATCGAACTACTTCAATTTCTTTTGGTGTCAGTAGGATTAATTACATCCTTCAGCTTAACTGCTGCCTTGTGTACTTACGTCACTTGTGCAGAGAGCAGCTGATACCAACCTCATCACTCAGGAGCCCCCATTCCCAGCTCCCTCCTATCCAGGGAGAAGATATTCCAGGTGTTGTCTGAGTCGTATACAGTGAAGAAAAAAAGAGACATTTTATGAACCTGGAAAATCATTAATCTTGCCCTTGTTACTGTGTGTGTTTATATATTAGCAGAACTTGCTATTGCAGCTGGCCTTCATATTTCTATATAATAAAGTAGAATATTGAGAACAAGTATCTGCGTAATTAGCACATCAATCATGTCACTCTTTAATATAAACCAAGTATTAATTCACTTCTCCATAGATCCCCTCACTGTAACTAACACAAATTGTTCATTAGCTAACCACAAGAAAAAAAAATGCAGAAAACCACTGGAGGTACAGAAATTCCAGCAGTTATGGCTCAGGGAGCACACACAGGAGTGCCCCACCAGCCCAGGTGTGGCAGGGAATTTGCCTAGCATTTCTCAGAGGCACACTACTTAAAAATTTAAATCTCTTTGTTCATATCCACACTGCACACAAACTATATAAATGTATTTTTCATAATACTTATAGCCAGAGACAGCAAGAGAAGACCATCCTTCCAGTTTTTCCCCAAACTATGCAGTGACCTTGTCTAAAGGCCATAAGAACCTCAAGAGAATTACTGTAGAACTGAAAACTGGATACCATGCTGAGACAAATCTCTCTGAACAATACAGCACAGATATCTCTTCCCTAAGGGACATTACAATTTTAAATGTCATTTTCTTACTTTTGTTTCCAAAAAGAACCATCTTCCTCTTTCTGTATCCATTACAGCAAATAAAAATTCGAATTTCAAGGAAATTGAGGAGCCAGCTCATGAGAAACCATGCAACTTTTCCCCCTGGATCAGAGTATGATCAGCTCACCAAACTTCCCTGTCACATGGTGGTGACATAGCTCATCCTACGGGATTCAAGCAAGTTTATTGACCCATTCCCCTCTATATTTTGAAACAGCTTTCTATTACATTCAACTTTTAACTCTAAATACAACACTTTCTAAAATTTTGCTAAGGTTTTTAGCTCTTAGAAAATCTTATGCCTACATGTGACTCAAAGGACACACTGGACATGTCTTTCTTTTCCTTTTACACCTGCTACCGTCCCCTGGTCACTAAGAAATGGAACCATATTTTTCTTCTTCTCAAAACATATTGTAAGCCAGACCAAAAATCCAGTGCCATCCAGTCAGCTATACAGAAAAATAATGGGAAAATTCAGTTTTCTAAGGAAAGCATATATACTTCTTTGAGGGAAGGAAGGTGAAATCCTTTCTATTGATTTAGCCAGCATGATTTAACCAAATATTCTTCCAAAACTTATTTATACTAGGAGGATGACACAAGGTAAAACTCTCCCCCTTGAAGAATTTATCTGCAATAGCCATCAAAGCTCGGTGGCTCTGAGCACACAGGTACAGAATCCCCTCCTTCCCTTTCCATCTGCCATGGCAGAGCCTTGGAGCTGGCTGTGGCCCTGGCACGTGCAGGTGAATTTGGGACTCCAGGCCTTTTCCAGGTGCAGGCACCTGGTTTGGTTCACTTCCACAGGGGAAAGTCAGGACCATTTTTGCCATTTTGTTCCACCACCCTTGATGTTTAATTAAGCAGCTGCTTCTCTGCCTGAGAGATGTTAAAGTCATCCCGGCCTTCAAGGAAAGTGATTCCAGCTGAGCTTCTGAGCGTGCCTGAGCTTCTGCTCCTTGTGTCATTCCCCAAAACCAAACAAAACAAATGAGTGCAGCTGAGCACACTGAGCACCTCCAGGGGCACTGGAGACATGAGCCACCCCTGCTGGCACTCTGGGCACCCTGGGCTTCCCTCAGACTTTCAGAGCTCTATGTGGCACACGAGGGCAGGGAGACACAAGGAGGAGCAGGAATACTGATGCAGAAGCAGTGGTAAAAGGCTGGTTGGCTCGAGGGATCCTTATCCACCACTGCACAGGAACAATTAGTATCGATTTGCATTCATCAGGAATCCTACCCTGGATCAAACACTCCTGCCAGTCAGGAGCAGCTGCAGTGCAGTTCCCGTGCCAATGCAGTCCAGCGCAGCTGGCTGAGGGCAAGAGGAGGTGGCCACAGCAGGAGGGGCGCCGGGAGAACGGGGCACCAGGAGTGGCACTCGGGTGGGCACAGGAGAGAGAAACCGAGTTCGTGCGTAGAGAGAAAAAGGAACCGGAGGAGGGAAAGGATGAGGTGGGGGCAGCAAGTTTTCACTGTAATGAGACTCCAAGGCTGCAAGCCAGGGGGCTGCAGTTCACAGGCACCACAAACACACACTGGGAGCAAAGGATAAACTGTAAGGACTCGGCAGGGCTCATCCTGAGGCTCCTCCCTGTCTTTGCACGTGTTGAGGCTGCCGCAAGGCATGAGGTGCCTTCACCAACTTCCTCAAGGATGTGTCAAAAAGCAAATCAGTAAGTGCAGGATAATGTACAAAGAAGGTCCTATCACTGGAAAAAGGAGCCCAAGTAAAGCAGCAGTAGGAAATTCCCTTTCAAAGGGCCAAGTTCCACCCAAGCAACAACCCCACAGGTATATGAGCAATCACCAGGTGGCAGGATTTGCCTACTAAACTCAAACTATTTCCACACCTCCCAAAAGCAGCAAGGGAGTGGGGTAACACCTGCTCTGTTCACCTACCTACCACAGTTAATAGGCAGGGACAGAAGAAAAGCCAGAAAGGAACGAACTAGAGATGCAGCCTGTGCTATCGTTGCTGTTAACATACCTCTAGCTCAGTAACTTTTGTCCATTGATCTTCATTTTTCTCCTCCCTGAGGGCTTCTAGATCATGCTTCCATGGAAAGAGTGAAGCAGAAATATATAACACATATAACACAAATCAATTTCAAAAATACTTATATTTTTTATCCTTTTCAGATGTGCAAAGAAATCAGTAGTGAAATATTTTATATTTTTACCTCAGATTGGTTGTCAGAGATTCTAAAAAGCCTCCTAATGCATTTTTGCAAGCCAGGTCTTTTCTGCTGTTTGCCTTCAAATTATCAAATGATGAAGGGGTTGGTTGGTTTACAACTCCCTTTGAAGTGAAAAGGCTCAGCATAAAGAATCCTATTAATAAAAAATGCTGCTGTTTCCCCCTGCCATGTTACTGGATGGATCACACGTTTTTCACATTTTCCCATGTCCTAATTGCTAAGCCTGGAAGAAATGTTGGAGAGTAAGAGTTTTCTGCACCACACCCCAAAGGGTGAGAGTAAGAGTGGGAAAACATTCTTTTTCCAATGACTCCGTGATGCAGAAGTGGCAGCTACAACACACACATCGGGGTAGAGAAGACAAACTACATTTCAAATCCAGAACGAAATCTGTGTGCAATCAGTGCAGAAAGGACACACTGACAGATGCTCAAGCAGAGTCTCTGTAAGATAAGGAATGTGAAAAGAGCATTTTTTCAAATAAACAAAACCATGACAGCTTTTTTTTTTTTTACAAGAAAGAATTGAGGAAAAGGTAGGCCTAACAGAAAAACATTGGAAAGACAGAATCGTGTTTCACAGCAATTGACACGGGTGATAAACGAGCCCAGGAGGGAAAGACCTCAGAACGAGAGATGCAACAGGGCTCTGTCTGCTGTGCTCTGACACTGCTGCAACAGCTCATAACTCTGATTAAATGATCTGGTGTGTATAAGCACATATACACACCATACGCGCACAAGGAACAACCTATTTTCTAGCAAGCCTTGCCTGAATCCAGGCAAAACACAGCGCCACTGTTCAGTTCAGCCCACCAACACCAGCCTCAGCAAGCCCAGAGAGCTGCCCTCCTCTTGTCTCAGCTCTATACTTGTTCTGCCATGTCCTTCAGGGGAAAGAAGTAAAAGATGTCAGTTGTGCAAACAGTACAGTGATGCCTGAGATGGCCACCTAAAAAACAGAGGCTAGACAGGAATAAGGGAATAAAGGTGGGTATTTATTTGAAGGGCCTTCAAAGGTACACCCTGGGCAGGCCAAAGGCTACACCCAAGATGGACCCTGGGTCACGAATTCTTCACACTTTATAAGTTTGGTTCATTTGCATATCAGGGTTAATTGTCTGATTATAACCTCAGTTCATGATGTAATTACCCCAAGTGTGCCCCTCTTCAGAGGCTTTTAGATTACACATTTTGGGGCCTGGTGTCCTTGAGGTGGAAACCTAGAGAGATTCGTTATGTCTAACCAGCATGAGAGAACAGCAGCTAACGGGCCACACGAAACTTCAGAGTTACACACGAGGCAGTACAGGATTTGAATAACATAAAAGTTAAAACTTAAGGCATCAGCAGCTTGTTACAATCTCATCATTCTAAACACATGAATACTCTTAAAACGGACCTGTCTCTGTCAGAGAAAAAGAGAGAGAAATGTGAAGTTTTGGATTCTGCAAGGAATTTTTTTTTTTTAGCAAGGTGCATACACACATATGGGTCATTTCCAGCCCCTAAAAGGCCTCTTGGGCATTTTTTCCTCATCATTTATTGATTCCTGATACGTGATCACTGACATAGTTCAGCCAGGGCTTGACAAAGGTGTCACAGAGATCCTGACACTCGAACTCCCTCGATACTACTTAGAGGAAACAGTTTGACTACATGTGACCTGCTGGGAGAGTATTCCCTGCAGGCTGGAGATGAGGAAGAGAATGCAGAAGGCTTTCTAACCAGGCAGCACAGTGGCAGCAGAACTCTGCAGGGCAAGAAACCTGCTGTGTCACACTAAATCTGCTACATTGGCATGAAACATCCTCCTATTTCTCAGCAGTTAGACCCAGTTCCTTCTGGCCAGTGCTTGGAGGTTTCCAGTGCCAGGCTTCCTGCAACTGGCTGTGGCAGGAGAGAACAGACACACAGCATCTCCAGTCTCTTGTTAATTTGTAAACTTTTAAAAAAATTCAATTGCAAGTTGGACAGGAGACATTTAACATACAGAAATTTGTGTTTTCAAACTATTCCCCTAGAACAGAATATTCCCCATAGCCTAGAGCTATGGACTGGTGTCCTAAATATTCAATAAATATATAAAAAACCCCAAATGCCTAATTTCCAGAAAACTTATTTCTCAGCTTAACACAGTAAATTTTCATTAATTTCTTCCCCTAGGTTAATATGAAACAAATTACATTTCAGAAAATGTTAATGCAATTTCCCTACAGTTTCTCTCTTACGCACTTATACCTGCTAATGTTTAAATATTATAAAAATACAGAAGTAGGGCGAGACAATGGAAAATTTATTCTATTGTAAGCAAAGTACTGTGTAGGATGGATTGAAAACATGAGAGGAAAAAAAATCCCCATCTGAAAGGTCTGGCTGCAACAGTTTGTTCTGTCCTTAAACGAATCCTGAGAAAAATGAAAGCATTAGATGGTGGCCTGCAGCGCTAGGGAACAAATGGGTGGGGATGCAAGGTTCAGTGGAGAGGAACAAGTGGTATCAGGTACAGAAATCAGGTCAGGAAGACAAGAGAAATAAAGTCTGGGGTGATTCATCTATAGCAGGGTAGGCAGAGAACGTCAGTGACAGCAAATCAAGAAGCCCAGCTGACATTCACTGCCACACAGGGGTAACAGTACAGGATTTCACATTACACTTACACAGGATCTGCTGCTGTTCTCCCAAACATCAGGATAAACACTACTGAGTCAAGGCACCACCCTTCCAAATCAGCTCTACGTGTTGTGAACATACTGTTACGCATTTTTAAATGTCTCTGTTTTGACATATCCACCCACAAGGACCATTTCTAATAGACAGTTTAAATGAAATAATAATGCGAGTATTTCCAAATGCACATTGTGTTCTTTCTGACACTGCTTCCAAAGGTAAAAGCTCCCCATTTCCACTGGTGATTCCCACAGGACAGTCAGCAGCAGAGCTGCCTCAGCCGATTCCCCCAATCCACCTCCCAAGTGCAAGGCTGCAGATCAAATTCACACCGGTGTCAGGCTTCCAGAAGGATTCTTCCCTGCGTGCATCAATGGCAGAGCATCCAGCAGCACTTCACATGGCCAGGATGAGGAGTCTCCTGCCAAAGGGGTGGGTCCCAAGGGAACGTATGCAATTCTGTTGTAAATGGCACCTATTCTCCCTGGTATTCCAAGAGGCAGAATTTCCTGTAACGATCCCCAAGGGGCAGCACAGCTCCACGAAAGTGCAACCCATGTTTTACAGGGATCGCACACCTTTCGTTCTGAACCTTCAAGTGCCAGGCAATTCCTAGAAAGCTGCTGCTATGGTTCCCATAGACAAAGTAAGGTTTGAGAACCTCCACGTGTTTCCACATTCAGAGAGGGGGGAGTTTATAAATCCAGTGTCAACCCAGGCTTTTACAATAAGGGACAATCAGTTTTTCCATCTGAGCCTCTGCAGGTCAGGGCAAACCTCCTGTATTTGTACAGCCAGAAGTGAGAGATATGGTCAATAAACCAGGATGAAAAATTACATGGTTCAAGGGCTCCCCCGAGTTCAAGGGGTGGGATCAGCAGTATCAAGTGCAGCTGGCATCGACTTAGAAGGGCATTCCCAGGGTTAGTGCGGGGGCTGAGGCTGTTTACTGTCCTTTAGGAAAGATAATCCTATGATTAATATCTTATCTGGAAAAACAGTACTAAGACTAAACCAGAACATTTCTGTAAATTTTCTGCTAACCAAAATGAGAATTCTGAGAATCCAGTTCTCACTTCATTGCAAACCAGAAGCCACTTCACTGGTTTTAGAAGTATTCTGATGCCAGTACTCAGAAAAGGGAAGCTCCATCAATTCAAGAGCTGTTGCCTTCCAGAAACACAAAGCTTCCAATAACTTTCTCAGGGTGCACAGTATGATGATGACTCCAGTGTTTTCTTGATGGCCAAACTGCAGGCTTCCTTAAGAAACAATTGAGACCATTTCCTCAAACTCACTTAGAGCAACATATAGGACAGGACACGGTTATCACAGCTCTTCACTTTCCCTGCCTCACCATATCTGTTCATGTTGGTGTACTGTTAATGACTCGGGCAAAGGAACTGCAGCCATTCCTGTGTAAAAATGGCATTTCTAGATCACTTGAAAACCACCCCATGGCTCTAAAACATAGGTTTCATCTTCGCTAATGGTTGCTTGACAGGTGGTTTGTCTTAAAGTAAAAGAAACTATGTCCCTCCTGCTCCTAGTTTTACTCAGAGTAGAACATTCTTGGTCCCCCAGACTTCACTGAGGGAGGGTCTCTCCGTGCAGAGTGATGCACAAGGTGCAAAACTATTCAGGGTTGTTGGTGTATCTGTTCACTGATGTTTGCGCACACAGCCACATTGATCTCTTTCAAAACCGGGACTGGTCCTGTATACAACAACAAAACCGAACCAGACTCAGAAAGCAGAATTCTCCCTGGAGCTTTATTTTCAGTTCTGATATTCTGGTTCCCCCTACAAGCACCCACATTTCAATAGTGAATGTAATGCATGCAGAACACATTTTACACTTCAAAGAGATGGGCCTGGAACCTGTTCCCATTTCAAAGAAAAAAGGCATACGTAAATTGTTTGTCAAACAAAATCATTTTTAGTGATGTAGAAAACAAAACTACTTTAAATTGTATTTCCTTTTTGTATGGTCTGTAAAGAGAATCCATGGAAGAGAAAGGTATTTTAAGAGAGAATGAATTAGCATAGTTTACAAAAGCCAATTAAACTATTGAAAAAACACTCAGCATGCCACATTTTAAAGAAACTGTGTCAATTCATTAAGAGAAAACTACTGGCTTATTTATGGTTAAATTCCCTTCCCTTTACACTAGGGTATTTTCTGTCTTTCATAGTACTGACACATAAATTATGTGAGGTTTTTTCCCAATCTAAAATAATGCAACTCAAGTAAGACACTGCACTTTTGTATGGCAGAAAAGAAAAACATGCATTCATAAGCTTCACACCTACAAATGTTAAGACTTCTTACGCCTCCTTCTTCAAATAAAATTATGGATTACAAATGCTACGGTTAGTTTCGTTAATATTAAAGTTCAGCTAGATTCATCAGACTTTCTGAGGTATCTTAAAATGGTAAATAAAAATTGTACTCCATCATAATGGAAATAACTTGCAAGATATAATTATACAGGACAAATTGCAGGAAAAGAAGGGATGGACTATGGAAACATACCATGCCATGGGCAGGGATGCCACTCAGTGATTAGGGTTAAAAATACTTTGTGCTGCTTTCAACCATCACGCTTACAATAGTGTGGCTGAGCCTTGGCTAAATCTAAATAAAAATCTTTGGACATAAATTTGTGAGTCTTCTCAAATGACTATAAAGAAACACAGGGTGTGAAATTGTGCCCCAGCTCCCACTGACTACACTGCAATTAGAATTTCTCCCCAGCTGCATCTGGTAAGGGACCGGGTAGTTCTGATTTTTTAAAACTTTGAATTAAAACCTAATCCTTTAAGAACCTGATCCATACAGGTGATGGTTTTGTTCTTACAAATATTTATTAGCACAAATCTTCCTGCTCACACAGATAATCCGCTCAGGTTCAAAACCAGAAACAAATACGCTGCACTAAGGGAAAAAGAGGGGAAAAGTCTGCAAAAATGAGGAACAGAAGATGGTCACAGATACTGACAGGGGCAATGGGAACAGAGCAGAGCTTGCAGAAAACAAAAGAGCAGAACACTGAAGTGCTGGAGGGAAGAGATGAAAGCCTGGAATCCCTGCAGAATAGGTGACACAGCCCCAAGAGTGGGACAAAAGGGCACCTCTGACAGCAGTGATTTCGTGAGACAACAAACTGGGAGAGTGTGAATGAGCTGAAGGGGAACCAGGAAGGCGGAGGTTTAAGTATGGGCAAGTCTGAGTACTGGAGACCCCTGAATACTGAGAACCCTCAGCAACCCTTTCTCAACTAAGAGGAAAGAGGACAGAGTAAAAGGAACAGAATACGAAACGCAAGATACCAAGGCTGGAAATAAAAGTGGAAGAGTAACGTACGATTAACTAAAAAAAAGTCAAACCCAAGTCAAAAAGTCAAGCTTATATTTAATGTAATGAAAAAACCTGATCATTTTCTGATAGCTACAGGCTCTTTATCTGAGTCTGTGAGAGCTAAAACAATTCACATCAGAATGCCAGTACCACAAGGAGCAATCTTGAACTGGGATGAGCAAAGCCATACACTGTCGTTTCCACCTCTAATTTCTCTGTTTTCCAACACAGTTATAAACCCCTGCAACACTACTTAGGTTCTGGTCATGGGTATGACAAAGCACAAAACAGACATAAATCCTGTTGTGAGGTCCTGCATTTCCACCAGGCAGGTATCAGACATACATGGAAGAATGCAGATGTTTTAAGTTAATTATGCCCTATGGATGGTATTTCAGAAGAAATCTCAGTAACAAAAATACAAAATAAATAAATAAAAAGGGATGGGCTCGGTAAGACTCAGAATATTTGGTTACCAAGAGAAATGCAAGGTTATGTGTTACAGTTCAACACACTTCAAGGAAAACATGAAAATTACAAAAATGCTACAGTATAGACTATCTATATTTACATCCTTGTCTAATATAGATGGAAGACAATGAAAAAATTAAGACTTTCCAGTCAACGTTGAAGTGTTTCAGTCAATCAGGTTAAAATTGGAGTCTTGTTTTTCTCCCCTGTGACTCCTAAGCATCTTGTTAGATGTCATTACCAGCTAGTTAATAGCAGCAGTTTAACTTATTCCATGGTAGAATGGAAAATGGCAGCTATTTCATTATAAAATGTACAAGCAGTGTCACACACAGGTATGAGCCCTCTGGATGGTCAGGATGTTCAGATCCTGACCCACCTCTGGATGGCTGGATCAATTCTACATCTCTGCCTTGCCAGCAGCACAACACACCTGAGACAAATCAGTGCCTGGGGGCACGCAGGATTAGCGGCCACTGAACCCCTTACTCTGTAATGAAATGGGTTGGTCCTTGTGTGTTCAGCCACATCAAACTGAGTCCTGCTCTGTTCCACACCATTCCTGGTATCCCCAGTCAAGCATCTCCCAGTGAGCGCCATATGAACATGTATAACAATCTAAATATGTTTTTATTTTGAGGAGTATGCCAGAAATCAAAAAAGACAAACCTGTCCTCCAGAAGTGCCAAGGCAAAGAGAGATGCAGCTACATTATAACCAGTGTGGAGAGTACCTTGCTGTGGTGGGCATGGGCCTCGTAAGTGGAAAAGGGTGATAATGAGGAACAGGGGGATGGGGAGGAGAAATGAGAACTGGTTGCTAAAAAGCACAAAGCATGAGCTGTCCATGTTCCCTGTGACACCCAAGGTTAATTAAAAAGGCCACAGAGTTAGTACCGGGACATGCAGCTTCCATTGTGTGACTGCTGAACTGTGAGCTCCAGCTTGATTTCACAGGCTTTGATTTCACAGCATAGTCTGAGTTGGAAGAGACCCACAAGGATCATCAAGTCCCATCCAGGGATGAACCCATGGCCCATCCAGGGACTGCAGCCACAACCCTGGTGTTATCAGCACCAGGCTCCAACCAACTGAGCCAATCTGTTTCTCCACCTGGAAAACAGTCATCAAAACTGTCTCTAGTTTCTTAAAGTTCCATGAACTCTGTGCTGGGGGCTAAGAAAGTTCAGTGAGATCTGGGTCTCAACCAAATTATTCTGAAAAATATATATATGTGTATTAAATCTTACAGTGGTTGTATCTCTTCCTTCAGAGTGCAAAGTTGTTGTTGAAATCTTGTTATTCCAAATTGACTTTGCAAGTACAAAATTTGACAATTCTTCCTCGTATATCCACGGGGCACAAGAGATAATCTCAAAGCAAAACCTCTGAAAGAGGTTTAATAAGACTTTACATATTCCAACTGCTAATGAGCTAATGAGAAAAATAAAATTATTTAAAAATATTTTTTCTATAGCAGAAATCAGTGATAAAAATGCCCAAAGCAACATCACATTCATCATGATGCAACAACAGCCACACACTGGGATGAACACGGCTTGGAGGCTCAAATGTTTATAGGGCTGCGTGTTGACTGAGGAAGGGCTTCGGAATGCAATCTCCTTCCCACAACATCGGCAGAGTTACAGCTTTCCTTCGAGCCAAACTGTCATAAAATAGTTCATCCTAACACACAACCATTTGGCGACAGAATTATGGCTTGTTCCAGACCACAGCATAACAAAAGAGCATCAACTTCTCACCAGGAGACTGCTGAATCAATCTTCCATTTTACACCTGAGCTGTCTGGCTTTAATTAGAGCCTTGCAGTATCTCAACATTGCTGCTAATAGCAATATCACCAGCAAACAGATATTGATATTACACGGCCTGGAAAAATCCCACTATTTGCTCTTTCTAACTCATCCTGATGCAGGACATACACACGTGATTTAATCAGCATGGAAGAGACAATTTTCACTGAGAGGCAGCAATCACTTACTGCTCACTCAGACACAGAATGTCACAGGCCTGAGTTTGTTCCCAACTTTTTGTTCTTCCCTGAAGAGCTGCAAGAGATTTGTGCTTTTCAAAGAAATGATCATCAATTCTTTATGAAATAATTACAAACAACTCCTTATAGGATAATTACCATCTCAGTTATCTCCTCGGTGCTTTCAGCAACATTTACTTTCTGAAATGCTCATTCTAAAGGTGACTGGTGTTGAGGGGTGACATTTCTGAGGGGCCCATCCTCAAATACCTTCAGTGGTTTAATTTGCAAAATCACGACTTTGAAATCCTCTCCCAGCTGTCACTACCCAAACCTGATATTAATCACCAGCTTTAAAAAGAAAACATGTCATTCATCTAAATAAAGCAGCATTTTGTAAATAATTAATAAGGAAATTAATAGAAGAGTGCCAACAGTAGCAGAGAACTTCCTGATTTATTTTCCTTCAAACCCATCCACCTTTCAAGCAAAGCCTAAGTAGAAATGCCAGGCTATTAGCTTAATAATACTTAGGTTAATATTTGTACTAAGCCTCAGAATCTGCCACTGTAAACATGGCTTTGCCTAAATCTGCAACAAGTTCATAATCTCCTCTTGATAAACCTGACTCCAGAGTTCTTATTAGGACTCTATAACACATTTCTTTTACTCATGATTACTGTGCCTACTCAAAAAATCCAGGTACAGTCTCCTCTTTCTCCAAGTATTTTTTGTATAAATGGTTGATGTAAAGGAACCCTTTGAACCCAGCATCATTTACTGATAATTTTTAACACGGGCCTGATTAACTTTACCACAGCTGACACTATTCATCTGTCAATAACAGAATATTAACAAGGGTGGAAGCTGTGTAATTAAAAGGAAAGGGAAGACACCTGCTGTAACACCCAAATACTGCTGGCTACACGTTAGAATTTCAAGGTACACATCGCTCCAAGTCTGCAAAGTCAGTTTTATGTAAGATGGGCTTCAAGTTCCTTTGCCACTTATGACAACCACAAATGAATATTCACATCAAACAGTCCTTCAGTTTTTCTACGCTTATGGTCAAAGCAGGTCAATCACATCCCTGTTTTGTAGACAAGTTCTTCTCCTGAATAACCATTAATTTTTGAATATTAAATATGAGGTTTTCTTGGGTTTTGTGTTTTGCTGACATAAAAGAACCAAGGCCAGAAGTCTCAACCATACACCGCGATGCTATTCTGCCTTTTTTATACGAAAAGTACGTCTGTAAAGATGGTCCCACTGCTGCTGGCTTCGGACTGAGCCACAGCAAAGCCCTTTTTGTCTGGATGAGCTGCTTTTTGTCTGGCTCCACAGAGAGGACCAGCACAAGGAAGTCTCGTGTCAAGCAGGAATGATGACAGAACAGAAAGAAAAATCTTTTGGTTTTAAGGAAAAACCTGGGGAGATGGTGGAGGAAAGTTCCTTGGGCTTTTAAATAGGTGTAAAGAAAAATACCTTTTTTTGGTAGAAACTGAACATTGTCTCTTCATTTTACCAGCTCGTTCCAGCCAACATTTGCAACAGTACCACACTGCAGGAAGCAAGCACACATGGAAATGAAAATTTAATCGAGTGGGATCCAAGTAAAGGGCTAAAGACAAAGCTGTGAAATAATTTTACTGTTCTTTAGCATAAAACCCTCACTATTTTGCTGGACTCAAAGCATGCACTCCTGCAGGAAACAGATACACAAATAGTGAGACAATATGGAAATGTTCTGAATTAATGTTCCACTCAGCTCTCAGTCTTACTTAGACCGGGTTTTTAAAGGATGTCAAACAAAAAAAGTCACACGTAACAACCATTTCACTCATATTTCAATACACAGGGAGAAAATCAGGCTTTTTGTTGTTTAGAGAACATTCTAGATTTCTCAGGGATAATGGCTGCCAAATTTTAGTTAGACAAACAGTAAACTTTTAGGAAGAACTGCAATTTGCACAGCAAAACAAACCCCAAAACAACAATCTAAATTTTGTTCCTTTAGGTTTTAAATAATTATAATTATAATGATTTATTGCTGAATATAAAACCTTTGTACCTCTTGTGCTGCAACATATACTTAAATTAATATGAAACCTACTTTTACCTTTCCCTTCACCTGCCCTTCTCGTTTAAAAAGCAAAGATAGTGTTGGAAATCCATCCCAATAATGACAGGTTAATTATCATATCAAGAATCCTATTTTGGCCCCAGTATCACTGACTCTGTGCAGACCACAAATTAACACTCCCAGATTGCAATTTCTCATCTACCAGCCTGTTCCTGTGTGTATATGATTTTAAATCCAGACCAAATTCCACCATATAACTTTTGCCACAAAGGAATACAGAAACTGAAAGAGATGGAAACACATGACTGTCACTGAGCAGCCAACAATCCACCAGCTCAACAGGATGGTTTGCAAATGAGCATAAAACAGCACATAAAAATCAGAGTAAGCTTTTGGGTTGAGTGACATTTGCTTTCATCCTTACTGATACAAATGAAGGAAATCATGGAATGGTTTGGGCTGGAAGGGATCTTAAAACTCATTCCATTCCACCCCTGCCATGGGCAGAGACACCTTCCACTATCCCAGGTTGCTCCAAGCCCTGTCCAACCTGGCCTTGGACACTTCCAGGGATGGGGCACCCACAGCTTCTCTGGGCACCCTGTGCCAGGGCCTCAGCACCCTCATAGGGAAGAATCCCATCTCAGTATCCTGTCAAACCCTGCCCTCTGGCAGTGGGAAGCCATTCCCCCTTGTCCTGTCACTCCATCCCTTGTCCCAAGTTCTTCTCCAGCTCTCCTGGAGCCCCTTTAGGCTCTGAGGTGTCCCTGGAGCCTTCTCTCCTCCAGGTGAACATCCCCAGCTGTCCCAGCCTAGCTCCAGAGCAGAGGGGCTCCAGCCCACTGATCAGTTCCACATCCTAATGTTGGCAGCCCCAAAGCTGGAGGCAGCTCTGCAGGTGGGGTCTCAGCTGAGCGGGGCAGAGGGGCAGAATCCCCCCTCCCCTGCTGCCCACGCTCTGGGATGAGCCCAGGACACATTTGGTTTCTAGGCTGTGAGTGCATGAGGCCGGCTCATGTCCGGCCTCTCACCCAGCACACCCCCAAGTCCTTCTCAGATACAAACACTGTTTATGGGACAGGCCAAAATCAGTACTCAATCAAATCAACTAATAATTTGCTTATATATTCTATAAGCAGTAGTTACAACTACTATTAGTATATGTAGTAATACTGTCATAAGATTTCTCCTGAATTTCTAGTTGCAAGAAATAACAAAATTATTCCAGGAGGAGCAACTCCATTCTTGCAGTAAGCCCTTGGCTTGCGTACAGATAAAAGTTGGATCTCCTTGATTGAATTATAAAAACCCCAGTACCACACTGCAGCTCTGAGAGGTGTTTTTTCTGCTTTCCTGCTGCCGAGGGAACGCTCTATCAGATGCTCTGAGGCATACAAATTGCTACACGCTGCAGCAAATGGACCTTGTTCAAAACCTGCCACTGAAAGAAACACTCCAGAGCAGAATGGAAAAATTTAGCTTTGATCAAAGCCTTTAACAGACATCATCTTTAATGTGGTCACTCAGGTGAGCAGAGCTTTCCGTGGTGCTCATCCTAGGATTTGTTTGTGCATACCCTGCACACACCTGTGACCCTTGGGTATTTGACACTTCTCTTTCTCCCCTTGCAATTTCAGTTTTAATTTCCTAATCCTCCCTCTTTTTTTAAGGACATACAAACTGCTTCTTAATTATGTTTTTCCTTTCATGGAGGGGTATGATTCTTTTATTATTTTTAGGGGTATTGTTCTTCTTATTATTCTCTCTCTCCAGAGAAGATCACAGACACTACCTCATGTGGATCTCTCCCCAGTGTACAACTTACAACAGTACTAAGAGTGTAAACAGAAGTATTTGACCTCTTCTTACACTGAGAGGAGCCAGCAGTCTTCTGTTTTGTCCTGTTTCACTTGAAAAGGAAAACAGTATTGCTTACAAGTCCAGCTCCTTCTTGCTTACTGTAATGGCTTTCAGTTCCTACCAACTCTGTTGGATCCCATCACACCAAGGAACACTCCTGGCTGTAGGTACCTTTTACACATTCTTTTTTTCACCTTTTCTAACTCTGTATAGCATTGTGCCTTTTTCATTAAGTTTCAGAAAATACATCATTTCTATTCTGACTTTTTAGGGGAACAATATGCACGTAAATGACACATATTCTTAATGACACCAAAAGTAGTCTAAAACCCTCAGTGAAAAATCTTTCTAGCCAGGACCAGAGGAAGCCTGTTATGTGCTGACCTTCACTGATACCCTTTTGAAATCTCCAAATGGTTGCAGCTGCCGTAGTTTCTTTTATGGGTCAACAACCTTGTCTGATTACGTGTTAGAAGAACCCTTCTCATTACTTTTGGAAGGCAGTATTTCTCCAAGGATTGTTAATTTAAATGAACATTTGAGTTTCTGTCTTTTAACGGCTGTTATTTGCTACATCCATTTTCTGAACTTAGAACAGAAGATCCCTTTAACTCCTTTAATCTCCTTGTTAGCCATACCCATCTGTCCTTGCAAGAATCTCACAGGGCAGCAAGGAACACAGTTGGCAATTGGAAACCAACATGTAATCATTAGTCTCAAAGTCACATTTTAGCATCCTCAGCTTGAGAGAAAACACAGCTTTTCACCCTTGACTTTTGAAACTTACTTTAATTCTGACAACACTGGAAACTGTGATTATACTAAAAGCATTTAAAAACTTAAAATTATTTTCAGATATGTATTAACAGGGGTGCCAGCCCAAAGAGAATCCCCAATTAGAAGTGAGTTCCTGAAGGGAACACACAGCTGTGGGTGGACAACATGAGGCAGGAGCACATTACCCAGGCAAACTCAAAACAGCAGCTTTCCTGGGATTCATCTTACTGTAAACAAGGAAAAAAGAAAGTGTCCTGGCACAACACCCACTACTTAATTTAGCAACACCAACACTTTCAGATTCATTCCTACTGACCCACAAAACTTGCTAATATAGACACAGGCACCGAAACTGAGCTGAATCCACTGGCTTTGCTTGCTTGCAGTTCAGTGTGTCCTCATCTGCACTATAGCTTATCTTTTCAAAATAAAAAATGGCATGTTTCATCAGGCCACACCAGTCACAAGGAGTGAGCAAGCTCCACACTGGTAAAAAGAAAGCAGAAATGACAGAAGAGTACAGAACCCCTTTGCATTTGTGACACTCAGTGCTCCTGACAGGGCTCAAGCCACTGAGGGGCAGGTATTTGTCAGGCAGCAGAGAAGTCTAACACCAAGAAAAGAGACTTTTTTCCCCAAGAAGTCTGTGATGGGGAGGCTGAAGTAAGTGAAGGAGTCAGTGCATAATCCAGGCAATGAGAGAGAATGGCACTGATTGGAATTTACTAATTAGGGAGCAGCTGATGCAGTTGGACCCCCAGAGCGCCAGCCTGGACCAGAGCACCAGGAGCCACCGTGGGTGGCCAGGGCTGGCAAGGGACCCAGCACAGCACAAGGAGACTCGGGATCCTGCTCTCCTCTGAGAGGGCAAATACAGGCAGCTAAGTGTGAGAAAACAGGAATAACATGCAGGCATGTACAGCACATTCAGCACAAGTCCATGCACTGTGTGCTTGAGTTTGTATTTGCGACATGTTGGGTCTAAGAACCTGCACCCTAAGGATTTTTATACTAAAACAACGAGCTTGTGATGTTTTATCTTCATGTTTTCTTAATAAACTCATAACTATGTGAAGCACTCTACTGATTCCACTGTTCCAACACAGCACCAACTTCCCTGTAAACTGATGAATCCCCAATAATGAGCAAAGTTTGCCTCCACTTCCTCACTGCCTCACAAGAATCAAGCTGTCAAAGACCAAACCTCCTGAAGATGTGCAAGTTCCCAGTCAGTCAGGCAGGCAGCCACTTGTGTTTTGGCTTAGGACAAAGCCAGCACAAACTCTGGGATGGCTTACAAACAACACACAAGTACATAAATATGTGTGAAAAACTACTTAACATGATGCCTATCTAGCAATTACTTCTTTTCCAACCTTAGAGTGAAACTGATAGTAAAACTAAAATATCTTCAGTGCTTCTTTTCCTTCCCCAGGATTACTCAAAAAGCTGTTGAGTACATCGTATCAATTCTACAGAATTAATTTAACTAAATAATAAAGTACAGCAAGATGTGAAGAAAAAACAGGCACAGACAGGCAGAGTAAGAAGTAGTAATGCACACAGCTGTAGAAATTACACCAGAAAGTACTATGGGCTTGGTAGTTGGACTCCTGGCTTGCGCTACAACATCCCAAATCGGATGGTGCAGACACTGAAAGATCTGAAAGATGATGGTGCTGCTTCAAACCCACCTACAGAGAAATAATTCTGAAAGCAGAAATACTGATAGCACTTGTACTTGGAGAAACTTACTGTAGCCAAACAGCTCTGCTCCTTGAAAAAGATTCTCCCTTCACTGAGATACACTGAAATATTCAGAACTGCACAAATTAAATTACAAAATTAATTGAAATACAAATGCAAATGAAGGAATCATATGCTGATACAGTTACCAGCAATTTGCAAAGCTTCAGCTGTGGGCTGTATACACAGAGGAAAAGATGTTCTTTGCCTTGTTTTTCTGCTGATGCCCTTACTGAGATTTGTCTTTATATATACACTGTTAAATTTGATCAGTTGCTACGTAATAAAATAAATTGCACCTTTTTTTTTTTTTCTTCTTAGCATCACAGAAAGGTTTTAGAAACACACTTTGTAACAGCACTGTGGCCAGCAGGACCAGGGCAGTGCCCATGCCCTGTGCTGGGCACTGCTGAGGCACCTCCTATTGCGTGTCCAGTTCTGGGCGCCTGAACTCAGGAAGGACATTGAAGGGCTGGAGTGTGTCCAGGAAAGGATCTGTGGAAGGGGCTGGAGCAGCAGGAGCAGCTGAGGAAGCTCAGAAAAGGAGGCTCAGAGGGGACCTTCTCACTCTCTACAACTCCCTGACAGGAGGGTGCAGTCAGGTGGGGGTCAGTTGGGGTCTGCTCCCAAATAACAAGCAACAGGATGAGAGGAAACAGCCTCTTCCCTGTATCAGGGAAGATTCCTTCACTGAGGGGTGCCTGGCAAGGGGTGGAATCGCCATCCCTGGAAGTCTTTAAAGGTGAGCAGATGTGCAGCTCTCCTGTCCCATGCCATTCCATCACACGTTATTTTCAAGAGCCTCAACTGCAAATTCACAGCTGAGCAACTTTGTACATCCAGAAAGATGATGGAAATGCATCGAGCCAGGCAAGGAATTAGTTTGTAGCTTCAAGTGTCTCTGAACAGTGGGATTCCTGACTCCATAAAAGTGAGAGTTGGTGTATATTCATCATACAAGTTACCTGGAAACTGTCACTGATCACTTCAGGAGCTTGTTCTACCTGCCCAAGCCAGCACTGAAACACTGACTGATGGGTCAGTGAATGCATTTTATTGACTACTACTATTGTACATTCTTCCCGTGACCCCCAGCTCTACAGTAACTATATGGAATATAAAATAGTGTATTTTGTCATTATTTCAATTGATAAAAAATTTAAATAAAAAAAAAAAAAAAAAAAAAAAAAAAAAAAAAAAACAAAAAAACAAAACAAAAAAAAAAAACCCAAATCTAAAACAGATAGCTAGAAGGATATTTAGGATAACAAGGCAGAAATCTAAAGATAGGATATTCACCAAAAAAAAAGTTCCAAATTTTTTACTCCACGAGTTTTTGGGCTTTCCATTTCAGGATCCAAAAATCAATAGTCCAATAAACACCACAAAGCCTATGAGACTGAAGTCATCATTCTATGGCTCGAGCATAAATTTTATTTTGTAATTTCAGAGATGCTTTGCAACTTGCTGAGAGGTTCATGTCCTTATCATGGAAGAAATAAATTCATCCAGCTAGCTGAATTTCCATCACAGTATCTGGGTGAAGTACCATTAAATGTGAGCTCAAGAGAAAGGTAATGATTATTTGTAAGACACTAGACCAGTGATCATCTTCACTAAGCAAAGCAGACACATCAGGAATACATCCTGAAATATGGGGGGGAAGAAGCAGATCTTGTATTCAAGCTGCAATCTACCTTTAGCCCAGGACTCATCACTCTGAGATAAGGCACTGGAGCTGTTTGATGTCGCATAGGTTTCAGTATCCAAGTGCAATTATTAATGGTCTCTATGGCTGTCCATCACTGGAGCTGTCTGGAATAGCGGAGCTCAGCAGTAGCAAACAAGCTGTGACCCACTGCGGTACATTCCGTAATTCCACGTTTTCCAAGGGAGCTGCATGACTCCTGCTGACCTTTCACAGTTTTAGGATTTCAAAGAGCTACTGATGCCCACAGAAGCACTTGCAAGAGCAGAGCGATTTATATGGAGAACACTCAGGGGGGTACAAGAGACACTGATGCTGCATCTGGAGTGGCCTCCATTGATGAGCTTTTGCAGGACTAATTATCCCCTCACTGTTATTCCATGTTGGAAGTTTTGTTGGTTTCTTTAGCACTTCTGCTTCCTGCAGTTTTAGGAAACATATCCTCCCTTCTCTCCCTACCTCTCCCAGACTAGAGAGACAACACTTCTCACAGAACCATGGAATGCATCAGGCTGGAAGGGACCACACTGGCCCTTCTAACCCCACCTCCCTGCTCAGGCAGGGCCATCCCAGAGCACAGGGCACAGGATTGTGTCCAGACAGGTCTGGAATATCCCCAGTGAGGGAGAGTCCTCAGCCTCTCTGGACACACTGTTCACTGCTCACTCACTGCACAGGACAGTAGTTCTGTCTCATGTTCAGGTGGAACTTCCTGGGCATCAGGTCTCACATGACATTTTCAACACAGGCACTGACAGCTGCAGTGCTAACAAAGCTGCTTTCCTCCCAGGAGGAAAGGGTTCTGAAGGAAAAGGATCAAAGGTTCCTATAAGGCATATAAAGATTCATTGGGATAAATTATGCCACTTTATAGAAGAGAGCAGAAGTCTGGAAAAAGGAAAACTAACCAAAATACCCAGAGAGTCTAGAATTATCATTTAACTAAGATACCTCAATTTTTTGTACAACTATTTTAAGCATCACTGGGAAAATTTAATAACATCTTACAGTAAACCAACAGAAACCCAGACATTTTGAAAATTAAACTGTCTGCAACATTCACTCTGTGATCTTGACATTACATTTAAGAAGGAAAATACTTAAGTTTTTGTTTAGCACTTTTGAGGGTGAGAACACAAACACCACAAAAGGAAGATCCAGTGAGAATTCAATTTCTTTACTCAATTTGCTGCAGTGAGATCACCAAAGTCCAACACTTCCATTAAAAACTGAAAGCTATTCCTGCATAACCAAAAACAAAACCTTCACCATGGGAATCAGCTGGGACATCTGCACTTTTTTGAAGCAGGACATCACAAAATCGAGAGCCGCAATTTGCATTTACAAGAAAAAAAGGTGTCTTTCCCTTACTTTGATGTGCTAAGCGAGAAGTTAACAAGACAGTCACTTCAAAGATACCTTATTTCACTGAAGGACCTTCAGTTATGCTCTCCACTGGACAAGGATTCCTCATCCCAGCAGTCTCAAGTTATTGGGTGGCACAACTTGAAAGCCATCTGTGCTCAGAAAAACCACAGAGCCCTTTGTGTGAAAAAACCCCAACTAAGACAAACATATTGCCCATGGAATATATCCTGTAATACATGCTTTTCCTCCTCTATTTAATGCACTCTTTTGCATCTGTAGGTTTCTGTAGAGAATAAGACACGGGTTTTTTTACCACTGCTGTTGCAGTTTATTTCATGGTTATTAAAAAGTGCTGGATGTGGCACTTGGGGACAAGGTTCGGTGAGGGCCTTGGCAGTGCTGTGTCAAGGGTTGGAGTGATGATCCTTAAGGCCTTTTCCAAACAAAACAATTCAATGATTCTATTTAAAACTTAAAAGACACAGTCAACCCTTACAGACTGAGCAGAGCATAGAAACCATGTGCTACATGTTTTACACAATTTTTTTCTCCTGTGATCAGGGAAGCCAAGGGAACCCATGGTCCAGTTCTAAGGAGTCACAAGAAAAGTCTGAAAATTACAGTTTTGGAAAAGGGAAAACAGAGTTATACAACTGCACCCTACGGGATAAACATTAAGAGGTGAAATAAATCTCATTTTTCAATCTGTAAAGAATACAAAATGTTAAAAGCAGACTCTGAAAGGTCTTTCTTTAAAAAAAGAAAAACCAGCCCAAATGCCGAGTTTGGCGTGGTGAGTTCTGTTACACACTACACCCATAATTCAAATATCTCACAAGTAAACATTTTGGCTATTCACCTCAAAAACCTAATTTTCACCCAAGTGGAGGTTCTGAAACTATTCATTCAGACTGAAATGTGGGTTTTCAGATGAAATTTTTTTGAGGAAACAATAAGAACATTTTAGTTAGAATCATTGAATCATTACAGTTGGAAAAGCCTTTTAATACCATCAAGCCTAACCACCAACCCAGCACCACCACGTTCATCACTAAACTGTGTCCCCAGGTGCCACAGCCATGTGTTTTTGATCACTTCCAGGGATGGTGACTCCACCATGGCCCTGGGCAGCCCCTTCCAACACTTTACAAACCTTTCCATGAAAATTCTTTTCCCTAATATCCAATCTAAATCCAAATTAGCTCACAGCTCATCTAATAATTATTTACAAAGTTAACAGAATAAAAAAGATTTAAGCAAATCTTAAAATAACTGAATTTTGATTTTAAAAGGCTGTATTATTAATTATTGCTTTAGCCTTTACTCACACAAGTAAGTAAATGCAAGAACAGGAAACAATTTGTTCTTGTAAAACAAAAGGGGGTTTGTTATCATCTTTTCAGGATTCTTTCACATTCCAGACTTCCTTAAAAACAAAACCCAAGAGACTAAGCCCGATCTTTACATCAACACAATTTCTATATTCTTAGATACTGTAATGGGAAAGGTAAAAAATGTTCTCTGTGTCTTTGTTTTAAAACCTCCCATTTTTCAAGCAGCACGTATTTCTTTTACACTAAAAACTGAGGAAAACTTGTAATGAAGTTTGTAAGAAAACTAGCTGTAAAAATAAAATAAATTTCACCTGCTCTGCAATGGGCTATTTTTCATTTTCAGCACTATGTACTAATGTAAGTCTACATGCCGTAATTTAACTAGCAACAAGTTTTACATCAATCTGACAGCCTTATTGGCCTCTGTGGGAAAAGGAAACAAAGAGGAGGTAGCTAATATGATGTATTCAAGCTTTCTGCATCTCTCCCCTGTCTTTTCAAACTTCATCTTTGTGTGGAAAGGACCTGTGGACTTCTAAAAAAACCTAGTTAACTCTTCATAGCTTATCACTCATCAATTGTGTCCATTCGAAAGCCTTTTTTAAATGAGTCAAGTTCTTAATCGAATGCTCTGGTTTTAAAAAAACTAGTAGAATAACCAGGATGACAGGTTCTTCTCCTCATGTCACTTCATTTTGCTCTGTTCTGATAGTAAGAAAACAAGTACAAACCTGATAAAAGAAAATGGACAAGGGAACTTTCTGCTCAAAGATTAGTTTCTTTGTTCATTTGTATAAAACAGACAACAGCTGCTTCATTGACTTTTACTGGCAAACTCAGATTTAATGCTACAGCCTGTTTTCTGCTGGTAGCTAAATAACTAAAAGAAAGCGCTTTGATTGCCAGGAAAAAGAACCTCACCACGGGGTCACTGTAAAGTGCAAGCCTAAAAGTGAAAACCTGTATAAATTCACATTCTTGGGATTAGCTGCCAGGAAAAAAGGTCAGTTGATTTACCACCTCCAGCCAATAGTCTTTAAACAGCGACAGTTTCCCCAGAATTGCTAAAGGCAAGGAGCTTTTAATAAGAAAAATTACAAAAATAAGGATTTTTCAATATTCACAGCAGATTGTTTCTCTAGTTTTGTCTCTCCATTCAATCAACCCGACAAGTCTTTGCGATGTATTAGAACTTTCAGGGGTACTATGTCATACACTGGGATAGCCCAGACCAGCCAAGTCCAGATTAAATTCCCAGCCCACCACTGGAATGATGACGATCTCCATAGTTGTTCATCACCAGACACATTTTCATGGCCTCAGTTCATTCAGGAGTTATAACATTTATTTTTATTTTACTTCCAAAGAAACAGACTGTATTACTTACACATACAAGAGGATGAAAACTATGTCTAAAATATGACAATCCCAGAAATGAAAACAACAAGCTATTTTCAGGCTAATAGTAATAGATACTCTGAAATTACATTCAGAAAAGCTAAGTAGAAGTGCTAGCCAGCTAAAGAGGAGAGACAAAATACAACCTTAATTCCTTTAACTGAGTGGTGCAGGAAAACAAACTATAAACACAAATATAAGAGCTGTCGTGAATTGTCATAGCTCCATTAATTTTCACTTTCCACCTGGAAATGTTCTTACCCTGATGCTTAGATATGAATATCTGCTTTGTCTCTCTTCTACTGAATTTAAAGTACCTGTGCTGCTAGTTCAGGCATTAAAGTTAATGTAAATTTACTTATTCTCGTTTGATCTGTGAAAAATGACTGTAAGCTTCTCTACTACAATGCCAATCTGTTTGGGGCTTGTTTGCTTTTTAAAAAATGTAACTATAATGCAACACTTTGCAAATTCCTGAGCTCTCCTTTCTTCTTATAAATAGAAGAGGCACCACCTGAATTAAACACCCTGCTGGAAAACCCTGACGTCTGTTACGACACAGGGAACATACAGCTTTCAGTCAGTGGATAAGGGAGACAATTAAGCAAAAATGGTGAACCTTCAACTTCCAAGTTCATCACTGAGAAAGCCTCAGATTACGTACTAAGGCAGATTATGTCAGACAAAGAAAGTAAGATGATCAACATTAATTTGATTATTAAGACCTTGTTATTTAGAAGAAATGTGAAGCAGCCACACAGCCTGTGACGGATTGATGAAAAATATAACAAGCTGAGTGTTACTGCTTTAAAGAAAACCTGTTAGAGTGAAAAATGATCCCACCATTCTACTCTCACAGAGGAAAATAAAATATCTTCCCCATCTTCATCACAGTGCCTGCACTGAAATGAAAATGTGCCACCCATGCAGTGCCCAAAGAACAGAACGGTCATTTCTAAAAATTAAAACTCATTACTGATCATAACCAAGTGTATTCTTTAAATTTAGTTTTAATAAAATACTACTGCCCATAATGCCTGAACATAGTGGCAAACCAGTGCTGGCAAAGCAGTGCTACTGCTCTGCTCAAAGAGCCAAATAACCTCTATCCTATTTCTGACTGCTGCCAGGAGTGGGTGCCTAGGGGAGAATGGGAACTGTTACCCCTCAGCTGTCAGGCACTGGCACCTGGAAGTCAGAGACTTCCTGAGCTGGATACACGTTCTGGGAACTCCAGAAACCTCTGTTCCATGAGCTTTGTCTAATCTCCCGATGAGCCTCTGCAAATAGCCACAATACAAGAATGGCCAGTCTTTTATGTTTGCATTCAACATGCCTCTTGTTGGTTTAATTTCATCCCTTCTACTTCTTCTGTTAGAAGAGACAGCAAAAAAGAATCAAACCAATCCTTTCCCTGCAAAAAACCACCAACAAAACCAAACTAAACCAACCAAACAAAAACAACAACAACAAAATCTAACAAAACAAAAACACCACTGAAAAAGCCCCCAGCCCCTCTTCAGTCCTCCTAATGAATTCCAGAGCCACCTGTATTCCAGGCTGAAAACCCCTGGCTTACTTGGTTGTTCCACATAAAGCAGCATTTGACCAGCCCTGTTGCTCCTCTCTAGACAGTTTATGGATCCAATGGATTGTCCTGGAGGTGTGAGGACCAGAACTGTACAAACTAATTCCAGCTGTTGGCAAAGCATGGATGTATCCAGTGATGTCGCTGCTTTATCCTCTACTCCTTTATTAAGAATTCTTCATGTTTGATTTACATTTTTTTACCGATTGAGCTGATGTTGTCACACAGCCCCTTATTACAGTCTCAAAAACATTACTCTGAGCAGTAATGGCCAGGTCAGAGCTCAGAGTTGCTACTTGAAGTCCTGAAGTACTGAGGAAATATTAAGGAAGATATTATGCATCACATTTAGTAATTAAGCTGCTTTGGCTCTGGTTTTTGAGTCAATATGAGCTGATCTTGGTAACTCAGTACTATTCCCTTCATCCATTTATTCCATACTCCCAAACCACATTATCTCCGAGGAGACATTTAGATTTGAGGCAGATCTTCTGCTAAATCCATCACAAGGAAGGATTCCTATATGAGGACTATATGGACACAGGTAAAAGTAATTACTTTATTAGAACAAAATTAATCCTGTTGGGAAGGGTGGTGAGGCCCTGGCACAAGGTGCCCAGAGAAGCTGTGGCTGCCCCATCCCTGGAAGTGTCCAAGACTAGGCTGGATGAGGCTTGGTGCAACCTGGGATAGTGGAAGGTGTCCCTGCCCATGGAGTGGTACTGGATGGGCTTTAAGGCCATGTTCCTTGTCTGATTACCTATGTATCATATCCAGTACTGGCTTTCTTGTTCTTAAGTGACCTTGCCAGGTTCCCAAAGCCATGGGCACAGTCTGCCTACATAAGCAGGGTTTGCAATTGCTTCCCATTCACAGATCTCTGTGCAATTCACTTGCAGCAGGTGTATTTTATTTCTAGTATATTATCATCTTCATTTTAACAATTACGCCTAAAACCCATTAAAGTGTATTTGAAAAGAGAAAAGAAAACCTATGAGGTATTACTGATAATAGTTTAAATATCTACAGTGCCTTAATAGCATTAAAAATCCCAATAAAAGAGGACAGTAAAAAGTAAGTTCTTGGCTTTATCTTATTAAAAAGATTAGACAAATGCTTCACAGATTAAAAACTAAAGAGATATTTATGCAATGATATGTGAAAAGTCTCAAAGCCACAAGATTGAGAAATTAAATTTGAAGGGAGAGAGCAGGGGTGTTTGAGAAAGCATGAACGCATAAAGAAATACTGGGAACAGAACAGTTAGGAAAACTTTCTAGAGAACTAGAGGAAATTAAGGTAGACTCCCAGCTACATAAGAGAGGTCTCAACAGCTTTATAGATGAAAAGAGCATGAAACCACTCACTGATAACTTGAAGCAAACAAAAATTCTACTCCAGTGAGCCCAACAGAGTCAGATAAAGATGATCCCATCAGGAGTGGAGCAGCCCCTTACTGGTGATGGCAAGGAAGGCAATTAAATAAAGTGTAACTTTGAAAATGCAGGATACCTTTCTGTGCACAGCTGAAGGCAGAGAGAGCTAGAAAGAATCTAAATGGAAGCCAGGGAAAAAAATGACACCAGGGACAACCACTGTAGATGATGGGAGAGATAACGGTGACACTACAGCTGAGAAGAAGAATTCATAACTGCACGTGTCCAGATAACAAACACCACTGGCTGTGGATGGTAATATGCTGAAGGTGGGATAAGAAGCGAGGGACACAAGAGAGTTTTCCAGAGGAGATACAGAGCTCTGCTTTGCCTTTGTTATCAGGAGCTGTCAGGCCAGAAGTGCTGGAGATGCGAGATTAAATACACGCCTGAACAGAGGCAAACAAACCCTGGGCTGACAAACAGATTTGCAACTCATCTGCATAAAAATAGCACCTGACCATATCTGAGGAGAAGAGGTCACCCACTGATCTGATTCACAGAGAGGAGACAGTCAAAAGCAACACAGCATTCCTACAAACTACAGAAGGAGCAAGGAAAATACCTGCAAAAATGAAGATGCAAGGAGCTGGGACAGTAACTGCAGAGACAGGGGACTGTGCAATAACAGCGGAATAGAAACTATCATAGAAGGGTGAAGGACTAATCAGCTTTACCTATGAGAAAGCATGTAGCAAAGGCTGCAATCTTTGATCAAAAAATCATATTTTAGTCTTGCTGAAGCAGTTTCTGTTGTTAAAAACAGAAGGAAACCAAACTATGGTGCACTTTGCAGTAAATTTGAGGAACACAATATATTTTTAGACCATATTGATATGGAGGGGAAGTAAAAAAAAAGAAGAAATGTGGACTAAGAGTAAGTCACAGTGAGAAAAGAAAGTAGCTGGACAGGATGAGGAGATGGGTCTGAGCAGTGAGTGGCTAAACCTTAAAGAAAACTAGCAGCAGTAGCTGTTCCTGAGAAGAGGCAGGAGAAAGATATCTCCCCTAGTGAGCTGTAAAAGGAAATAGATGCAGAGGGAGACCCTGGCACTCAGCTGGATTTGGCAGGCTGATGGAAGCACATAAACCATAAATGAAGTACTTGACTGTGAAGGAAGAATAACAAAAATTGAAATGAAGGGATTAGGGAGTCTGTATGTTAAGAATACAAACTCACCTGTATAAGGAAAACAGCAGTGCTGGAACGACGGTGCCAGTCAGGAGCCTGGGGGAGAAGGGTTACACAGCAGGAGGAAAGGAGGAGAAACCAGAGTTAACAGTATTAAACACAAAATCATTAAAGGTACTCGGCAAGGTGAGGCAGAAGGAACTATGACACACCCTGAAATTAAAAAAGATTAGTGAGTCACTGAAAGATACTCTATACATTACAAATTAGGGAGAGGAATAATTCTGAAAAAATATGAATCATGAAGAGAAATAAAAGTCTCTCAGAGCAAGCAGGTGAAACCACCAAAGAATCTCCTGCATGTGAAAAATCCAAATTACAATGTCAAACAAGGAAGGATGGAGCAAAGGGCTAAATAGCCAAGGAACCAAGATGCAGGACTAAGGACTCACACTGAAGCCAAAAACTGTTTGGGTCCTCAGATGATGTCTCAGGTGCCCTCTGGAGATGTACATCAAGATTTGTACATCAGAAACGGGGAGAGCCCAAGAACAGGCCCAAGTCAGAGTGGCTCTCACTTCATCAGCCTACAGGAGGCAAAACGATAAATGTCACTCACTAAAGAGTCTTATTTGTCTTTAGAAATATGCAAGAACTCGTGTGCTAGTCATGGCATGGCTGATGAAATTAGGCAAGCTGTGCAGTTTACACGAGGCAATGTCCAGTTCTTTGTCTCCAAACTCACCGTCCTGTCATTCAGTCGTTTACCTTCCTGCTCAAATCATGTGTCCTGTCCTGGACTGCAAAATGAGCCACCTTCCTTCTTCAGAGTGAAATGTACTCTTTGTCTCAAACACATTCTGCTAGGAATAATGAACCTGGAATTTACAGGTGTTTTCCAATCCCAGAACAGCTTGGGTTGGAAGGGAACTTAAAGCCCATCCCATTCTACCCCCTGCCATGGGCAGGGACACCTTCCACTGTCCCAGCTTTCTGCAAGCCCTGTCCAACCTGGCCTGGAACACTTTTGGGGATGGGGCAGCCACAGCTTCCCTGGGCAACCTGTGCCAGGGCATCACTGCCCACACAGGAAAGAACTTCTTCCCAATAGCCCATCTAATCCTGCCTTCTGCCAAGTCGAAGCTGTTACCCCTTGTTCTAACAGTGCAGTCCCTGCACTGAATGTATTTCCTCATCACCAAAGCAAGATTTACTACAATAGCACTTCATTAGCAAGTCTTAGAGAAGAAATGCAGCATTGCAAATCAGAAAGCCCTAAGCTCAAGATCCTTCAGCCATTCTCTTGAATGTCTTTGTGACTTATTAGTCCAAATTCCCAAACCACATCGGGCCACACCACATCCTTACTGAGTTACCAACAAATTTTCTTGAGGAATAGCCCCATAAAAATCAGTAACTCCTATGAAGTAAGATGCTATTCAGCCTGAAAAGGGGGCAAATAATATTGCAATACCTGTATTAGTGTCCTACTGCAATCCCCTCGCACCAATGGGATACCAAATAAAGTTTAAGAACAAACGTGGTTTTAAATACCTGATTGCTCGTAATTCCAACCTGAAACCCATCAGGTTAGTGATAGCTCTTGTGGAGCAGTTCAGGAAAAACTTTCTAATACTGGTTCTAAAATGAATCCAAATTCACATTGATATTGAAAGATAACTTCTCTATCACACTTCGCTTACTTGATAACAGACAATCTCTCTTACCACTATCTTTTTAAGGAAATTTTTAAATTAGCCTCTTGGATGATTTGCTGTAAGCTGATACACCATTTTTATATGCTCCAAGAATAAAATCTGAAAAAAAATCTCTTGGATTTTTCTCCCATTTCACTAAAAGGATAAAGATCATCCCTGAGATCCACAAACAGCAGCATTTAAAAGGAGTGATGAATAGCTTGATACATAAAACTTTAATCAAAAAACAGAAGCTGTAGATTTACACTGGTGTAAATGAACCTCATCAGTTGCTCCCAGAATCATTGTTTAAATCACTTAGCTATAGAGCAAGACCATACTAATCTACATGAACAAGTAGGAGAATAATTGAGGTCTTGGTGGCTGTTTAAACTGTATTTACAGCTCTTCTGCATGACTAGAGCAGTACAAAACAAGCGGTGCACACCAGCTGATCTGCCTCATTCATTCCTTCATTATTTTGACCACTGTAATTTGTTTCACAACATTTGTGCTTTAACATAATTCTGTAGTGAATGGGATACAGAATGCTCCATCGAGTCAATAAAGTCATCTGGAATCCGAGCCCTTGGTACAGCATCCTGCTGGTGAGCAGTGGGAGGAGAGGGCACATTTCCTCTATGGAATTTTATGTGTAATTACATGTGCAAGGATTAGCAGGGGACGGGCACACAAAGCTCAGCAGCTCCTGGGGGTTTCTTCCAACTTCTAAAGGTTTCACTTCCTTCAAGTCAAACCTGCTTTCCCTCCAGCATCCTGCTTTTCTACACTACTTGTGGTCTGCTCACGTAAAATAAAAACACTGCTGTGAATCTACCAAACACTCCAGTTTTCTTTCTTTTTATTACAGCAGTGGTACTCTATATTTAAAATCAGTTAAGTGCTGCCTGCCTTCTGTTCACCAGCAGGGTTTTTCCTCTGAGACTACTATTAAACTCCCTCAGTAAAGCAGTTGGCTCCAAGAACATATGGGAACAGGGCATTGAGCACTTCCTCTCTCCCTCTCTCTCTCTGAAGTCCACTGGAGCAATCAGCACTACTTACTCATGTTTGCTCTGCTCTGGAGCCAGGCTAGGACAGCTGGGGGTGTCCAGCCTGGAGAAGAGAAGGCTCTGGGGAAAACTTAGAGCCCTTCCAGTGCCTAAAGGGGCTCCAGGAGAGCTGGAAAAGGACTTTGGACAAGGGCCTGGAGTGACAGGACAAGGGGGCTTCAAACTGCCAGAGGCAGGGTTAGATGGAATATTAGGAAAGAATTCTTCCCTGTGAGGGCGGTGAGGCCCTGGCACAGGTTGCCCAGACAAGCTGTGGCTGCCCCATCTCTGGAAGTGCCCAAGGCCAGCCTGGATGGGGCTTGGAGCACTTCGGGCTGGTGGAAGGTGTCCCTGACCAGGGCAGGTTCCTCTAAGGTCCCATCCATGATTTTACCACTGTTCTGCTCAGTATCAACTGCCCTGCAAAGACCTTCTCACTGCAGTACCAGAGCAAGGAAGGACACAACTGTTACACGTAACTATGTCAAGGTTTTTTTCTTATTCCTGTGAGAGCATAAGTCATAAGACTTACCTGGATACTGTTTTCTTACAGTCTCAGTTCCCCTTTTATAGGTGGCAAAGAAATTCCCATCATATTTAAACTCTTTGAGGTGAAAAATGAAAATGTATCACTATGAAAAAGGAATCCTTCCAGAATGCTTTGGGTATTAAGAGATCAAGACATTCAGATCAAATTACTTCCATCTCTTACAAAAAATTGTATAGACAACTGATCCTTTTCCTCCCCCGCCCAAATGCACACTACAGCTCTGTAAAGAAATACAGTAAAATCAAAGAGAAGCTGCAAAATTAAATAAATCAAATGACATAAACAAAATTACATACTACAATTAACTTTGTTGAAAGTCATCACACACCTTACAAAAAAACCTTCTGGTTTTAATTTCAATGATTTGGAAAAAGTTTTGTTAAAATACTGATGCCTTAGGTTTTAACTTTTCTATTTTTCAAATCCTATATTGCCTAGTGTGTAGCTCTGAAGTTTCTTGTAGCCTGCTAGCTGCTGTTCTGTCATGCCAGACAGACAGAACAAAGCCTCTCTGAGCTTGCTATTCAAGGACACTCAGACTGTCCTAGGCCCAAAAGGTGTAAACTAGGGCCTCTAGAGAGGTGGAGAAATTGAAGAAATTACATCATGAACTAAAGTTTTAATTGGCGAATTTATGCTGATATGCAAATGGACCAAACCTATAAAAGTGCGAAGAACTCAGGACTCGTTGCCCATCTTGGGGTCCATTTTGAATGTGGCCTTTGGCTCCCCAGGGTGTACCTTTGAAGGCCTTTCAAATAAATACCTACCCTTATTCCCTTACTCCTCTCTAGTCTCTGTTTCTAGGTAGCCACTCAAGGCATCAATAACAATACTCCATTTAACAACAAATTACTAACTTATTTGGGAGGCAGCTAGAGATTTTTTCAAAGCAGGCTTTTTTATTGATTAATGGAAAGTTCTACTCAAAATTGATGCGATAATACAGTCCAGAGACTCGGCTACCGGCAAACTGCTGTGTAAAGACAAACACTGCATCCCAATGGCTTCAAAAGGAAGGAGTATTCTCATAAATGTGATTACAGAATCAAGGCCTACAACACTACCAGTTGTTTTCAGTGAAATAGTACAACATTTTCAATGGCTGCATGATGTATAATGGTATTCTATATTAATATTTTAATAAAGCTATATGTTAATTAATCTTTCATTGTACATTTTTTCCTTCCTTTTCCCCTCTCTATCTCCTTTTTTTTAAAAATTCATGGCCTTATTCTTCACATATTCTAAGCAGCTCTGCAGTCAAAGTTTTATAATTATTACCAAACAGTTACTAGAGATGCCTTCTGGTTTAAGTAGAGCATAAAGCCAGGCAATTTCAGATGCTATCTTATGGCAAACAGTATGAAAAAAAAAATTCCTTTAAAATATGCACTAGTATATATAAATGGAACTTCTGGGGAGTTGAAAGCTCCTGGGTTAGTGACCTGCATGAGCAGCACACTTATCAGAGATGGAAATCCTGTGCAACAGCTGTGCTACTCTGGGAGGCTTTCAATAGCAACCCTACAGCAGAAATTAAACCCCAAAGACGTTTAGAGGCATCTGTGGACACACTTGGCAGACTGGCAGTGGCAGTATCCATATGGCTCCCCACAGATCTGGTAGTATCAGCTTTTCCCACACTAACACCTCCTGTCCCCTGCTTTCCTCAGTTCTGCACCAAACAAGGATTACAGAAACCCTCTACGGGGAACTCGACTTACACTTACCCAGAAGTCTGTGGGGTGTTTCACACGCTCCTCTTGCACTAAGCAGTGGAAGGAGCAGAGTGAGCCCAGCCTGGCTGCAGCCCAGCTTAGCCCTGACCACTTGAAACACCAAGTGCAATTTCTTTTGGTGCCTGCTGGAAAAGAAGCGATTTCTCATCTTCTTTTGTTCCAGAGACCGTTACAGCAGGCCAGTAATTTCTTCCAACTTTAGTTTAATTGTAACTGGAGCTCCAGGTAATTGAGAGACTAATCCACAGGCTTTAATAAAACTGGGGTCTTTGAGGTTGTGCTGCTGGTAAAGCACTACCTACCAATTTAAAAAACAAGTTCCACATGGAGGTGATAAATCAGAATTTTGTGGGCTAGACTAGCGCTTGACAGCTGCAAAGATTTCACTTTCAAAATATAATCATTTAGGTGTAACACCAACATATGTTTTCCTGGTGACTAAGCAAGAATTACGAGGAGATGAGTCAAAAATGCTGTGCAATTAAATAACTCACCTCCCTAACAGAAGAGACATGGAGGTGGAAGAGAGAAAAGCCCATTATTAATAGTTGTTGTAGGTACATTGGAATAGCAAGCAGAAATGCATTTTAAGTCTGCAAATGAAAAAAATTAAATAAAAAAATCACCCTTACTCTCAGGTTATCATTTTGCCTACTCTCCTATAGGTTGCTGAAGACCAGCAATAAACCATTGCCAAAGCATTTCAGCAAAGTTTGAAATCTATACTGTAAGAGCCATGGTGAACATTAATTTGGACATGTTTAACTAAAGATGCCTTCCTTTCCCCCCCCCCAACTTTTAGTCCATTGAGATCTCCAGGTTCTGGCAGATGCTACAAATACATCCCATTAATTGTACAGATCATGACATATTGCAATAATAATAATTCTCTGTCCTCCCCTCACCATCCCCACTGCCATTTCAGTGAGCTCTGTACTCTTGACAAGACAGTTCTTACAAAAAATGCACTGATCTTTTTTTCTCTCTTTTCTAATTGCTTTAAAAAATGTGAAGTGGTTTAATTTTAAGTATACACACAAGAGAAATTATTATCAAGATGTCAAGGTGAAACCACAGCTTTCCAGAGAGGAATAACAGAGGGATATAGTACAAGACCAGAACATATGAGTCCATTCTCTCCGGTATCCTGAGCTCTATTTAACCTGGTGCTTCCATTGGCATATGAGCAACTTTCCAGCAAAGAAACTGCACAGTTTACTGGCACTTTGGACATTTCTTGCCTATTTTCTCCAGCCTGGAATTGCTGACCACTGTGCACATGGAGAGCAGCCATGGTGACTCTGCTGGGTTGGGGAGATCAGCAAGGAGTCAGGGACAGGATTTTGCTGCCTTATACGAACAAAAAAGGAAAAATAGCCCAGAGAGTTATAATGCCTTACACCTGTAACACTGTTACATCTTCACTCTGATCACTCAAGACTTAATCCAGCTGGGTGTTGAAAATTTTCAAGGATAGAGACTGACAGGCTCTCCAGACATTCTGCCCCAGTGCTTGGCTGCCCTAGAGGGTATAAAAAGTCTCTCCTTATAACCAGCCTTCGACCTCCAACTACAGAGATGTTCTTCATGGCCTGCATTATGGAATCCTTTAACACAAAAATATGTCAATGTTTTTTTCCCCAGTTCACAGGCCAAAATATATTTTGTTGGCTAGGACCTCAAGACCCAGGTTCCAGTTACTTCCATATGGGTTTCAAAGGGAAAAAATTCATGCTCAAGAGCAGAATATAACTGGAAATTGCTAACTCTATTTGACATTAACATCACAATTACAGTTCATGCACTGTAGCTAGTCAATTCTCTCAGCTAAATTACTTCATCTTATTTACTAATCATCTGGAGTAGGATTCAGGATTTTATGATGATGGCAAAATGGAGATACAAGTGTGTCATTAACTCTGCCTCCATTTCCACATGCTTTTGATGAAGCGTGCTCGAATATGGAGAAAAAAAATGAACTTGGCAACAGACTTGATTAAAAAAATCCTAGGCATTAAATTACAAAATTACTATGAAAAAAAGAGATGGATTTTAAACTAAACACTTTCAAGGTTCATAATGTTTCCCTTTCGTGTTATATGTTCATGGAGAAGTTTGAGCATTTTCCATGAAACACACATAGTGCAGACAACAGCTAAGAAAGAAACCCAGAAGAGGAAAGGGTGGTGCTGCCTGTCTGAGCGGGAAACGTTAAGGCTGTGCTGACATTCATTTCTCTATGATGTTCCCCCCCCAGAATGTCTCACTGCTCCCTGTAAGCACCATCCATGCGTCCTGCACACCTGGATTCTCCCTGCTGAGCACCATCTCTGCCCTTTTCATTCCCCTGTGATACATCTCCACTATTCTGCCTTTGTATCGCTCCCAATTACAACTGTGTCAGGCTTTCACTCACTTTGAAAAAATATGAAGAAAATGAGTTAAGAACGTCAATACAAATTTATGGAGGTGGCACTGCAATGTCAAATCAAGAATATGGTATCAAGATGAAATACAACAGTGTCAGGATAAATGTACCAAGCTGACAGCACAAAGTCAAAATGGAGCAATGTCACTGCAGATCTACAGAAACAACATTCATCTGTCAAAACAAAATCATGTCTTTACACATTAAAGAATAGCTTAAATAACCTGGAAAGCATAACTACTTGTTCAGATTAGCAAATTCCACCCACACTCTTTTCCCAGAAGTGTTTGGCAGATGTGGGCAAGGAAATAATGTGATGGGACTTAATACTACAAACCCAGTTAGACTGGGAGCGGAAAAGCCTGATAGTGCAAGGAAACTTCCAAGTGAAGACCAACAACCAGTAGTGAAAGAGTTAAAGTGATCACCAAGGAAGGACCCCAGCAGGAGCAGTGACTATTCACACAGGAGCAAGTTCAGCCATCAACTCATTTTCAGCTCTTCACTTTCACACAGCTGAGGCAGAGGAAAGGCTGGGAGAAATGGGCTTGTTCAGAGCGGAAAAGAGAAGCTTTGGGGTGACCTAACTGTGGCTTTCCAGTACCTGAAGAGAGCCTGCAAGAAAGATGGGGAGAGACTCTGGACAAGGGCCTGGAGTCACAGGACAAGGGGGAATGGCTTCAAACTGCCAGAGAGCAGGGTTAGATGGGATACTGGGAAGAAATTCTTCCCTGTGGGGCTGCTGAGGCCTGGGCACAGGTTGCCCAGAGAAGCTGCAGCTGCCCCATCCTGGAAATGTCCAAGGCCAGACTGGATGGGGCTTGGAGCAACCTGGGGTAGTGGAAGGTGTCCCTGCCCATGGCAAGGAGTGAAACGAGATGAGTTTTAAGGTCTCTTCCAACCCAGGCCATTCCATGGCTATGTGTTACCATGTCTATGTATCTCCTGACCTGTTACAGCTCAGTCCCAAACATGCCATATCTTTCCTTTTTTTCCTAATTAGTGTTACCCCTCATCTTCACTCACTATGAAGTGGACACTGTGTAGCCCCCAACAAAATGTCTTAAGAAACCCCTCACAGCCGCAGACCTGCACAAATCCTATTCCTGGGACTAAGGTCCTCATTAAACAAAATGTCAATCACTATTTTAAAGTTGTGTCTTGAACTCAGGGCTGCTAATTTTAAACTGCGCACAGATAAACTCACAGTTGTTTCTAAGAATTAACAGATTATATGATGCCACTTGAGCAGATACAAAAAAAACACTTTTAAAGTAGTTTTCCCAATGCTAACAGCTGTATCCATCAACACATCTTCACATCTTCAAAAGTGGAGATGAAATTATCAACATTAGGAGTGTATGTGCAGAAACAAATGCATTAATCAAATTCTTTGAAAGGGATGATTTTGTGTCTGGGTGTCCAGATTTCTAGTGAATTAGAAAAGAAAATAATGCAAATGTGAAAAATGCATTCCCTCTGCCCTGCCATAGCTTTAGTATAGAAGGGATCTATGGATCAGTGGAAAACTGTAAATAAAATAATCACACTTAAGGAAAAGATTTCTTATTACTAAGGGGAGAAAAATAGATAAATATCACACACCATTAAAGAAAGCCTAACTTTGGTGCTTACTCCAGTCTTCGGGAAACCAGTGCAAATATCCATGTATGTTTCTAGCCAGGAAGAACTTGTACTGCAATGCATTCTCTTTCATTTACCACTTTCCTGAAATAACTTTTGGGCAAACTAGATTTTTATTTTCTATTAAAAAACCTAAAAAATAGAGAGAGGAAAATAACCCAAATCAGGAGAACAAAAAGTCAATCGGCTTTTCCCTGAGGAAGCCCCATGCACAGAAGTCACTGACTGCCACATTCCATGAGACACTGGTGTGTTAAATGTGGGGACACCTCGGTGAAGGCCACACATCCACAAGCTGAGAGGGAAAAGCCTGTTGTGTGGTTTTGCTGCAGAGCACACCAGTTAACCAAGCACAACCCTTACCCCTGTACACTGCCCCGTTTTCAGACTGCAGCTGTTGAGCACTCACACAAACACCTGCACTACTCAGCTGTCTCCAGTGGCACTGTTACTAATTTTGTTCTGGTCATTATTTAACTGGATTCTCAACCTGAGACAATGAACATACAGTAGAAATTGCATTTATACCCTTACGTGACCTTTCAGAGTAGTGAATGGTAATTCAGGAGCATGTATGAAGTGACTGAGGCTGAACTCTGCTGTGCCATTTCTAAGGCAGGACAAACCAAGATTCTCCACAGGGCTGGTTATAGCACTAGAGATTAACACTCAGTCTTCTTCTTTTCCTCAAAACTTCAGAGATTTGAAGTGGAAGCAAAGTTTGGTTTGGATTCTCTCTTTGGAAGGTCTGTTTTCTCAAGCAGCATTGATACAAATCATGCTACATTCCTTTAATGAGGCACCATTATTCCTTCCTCCCTCCATCCAAAAGGATTAAGTTAATAGAAAACTCATTAGCATATTCTAACAGGGAATAGTTAAAACCCCCCGGTCAGGTAAGAAAAGGTGTACAAACGGAATATTTTGCAAGCACAAGTCCATACATCCCCTGTCAACTGAACCATGAGCACAGAAGCAAACAAGAAGGTTCTTCTGAGGCTGACTGTTCCTTTGATTATTTACCCCTCTGTTGATGAAACATCACAGGGGATAATTTATTATGTGAATTCTTTCAGACAATACTTGACCAACTGCTACACATAGCCAAAGACAAGGTAACTTATTTTATAAAATATGGGGATTTTTCTTCTACCTTTATAACCCTTTATTTTTAAGTAACAACATTCAGCTCTCACCCAACTTCCTACCTGATTTTGGGACCAATAGGAATCAGCAGGAGAGCTTGTTAAATAGAGATGAGGTTTTCACCACAAAAGCACAGAAAACGCTTCCGTGATACGGAAATAGGAACAATGCACATACACAAACACATATTGTTGAGACCCAGAAATCACCCTTTCTGATAGAGAGGATAGCAAAGCCACAAGCTTGGCTCCAAATACATTCCTTTGCTTTGCCTGAACTCAGGGTTATTATCCAGCCCGTCCCTCCTACAAATCCAAAAATTACTGCCCAGGCCATGCCATGTCCTAAGCCTGTTCATTGTGCTGGATCTCCAGATTCCAAGGAAGTCTCCACTACAATCACCACTTCGAGCAGAGGATCACTAGAGTTCAGTGACTCCGTAAGACACAGGACCAGAAGCTTCCCCCAGCTGGTACCAATCCTCAAACCCTGAAATCTTTCCTGAGAGGAAACTGCAGTTCCCCCCCACCATGGCCTGCATCTTCTAGGGGTGGATTTTGATGCACAGCATTCCTGGTAGCTATTATGAAGAATGATAATATTAAGTTTCCAGAACCGTTGGCTCCCAAAGCTAAAACTGCCCATAAATTTTAGTGCTGCACCAGATGCTAATACATACATCCACATTATCTAAACCATTACTTATCAAATAATCTGGCTAGAAAGATTTCTCTGTGTTTGCCAGTTCAAGGATACAGGATGTCAGACTAACCAAGCAGCTCTGATTCATGCAGAGCCTTTGCAGTTTGCCTTGATATGACACTGTGAAACAGCTTTTTAAGACCTTAAAGTTACATATTACTTAAATATTTCCCACGTGGAGCAAGCACAGAAGGAAAGAGGCTGCTACTTAGACTCAGGAAGGTATTTGTAATTAAAGTTGTGCTTAAAGATGAATTCAAACTAGCTCAAGCTGCCATGTCTGCTTTTTTACTTCTCTATGTCAGGCTGTGGATGGCCCAATTATACCAGGTAGCCGAGTTTGCAAGGGGCTGTGGAAACAAGTAAGAAAGAGCCCCCATCTTCAGGTTCTGAAAAGACACAAAAGACTTTGTGCAGAGAGAAGGAAGAAGCAGCAGCAAGATGAACATTGTGTGCATAATAAGCAATTCCCCCAGTGCTACCAACACAGCTACTGAGAGGAATTACGATGAGCTCTTCCACACATGCCAAGAGCTAAGCACTGAAAGAAAAGAAAATGCCTCTCCTTCAAAAACAAATGCTCACATTTGCTGAGAAAAATGTATTTTTTCATTTTATCCCAGCTTCTCCAACTCTAAACACACCATGGAAGCAATATCAATTCAGCAAAGTGCTGATGAAAGACAGGAAAAGTCCTTCACAGATTTTCAACTGTTTCTCCCTACCTTGCCCACGCAGTTCCTCGGTGCCCTGCCTACCTGCTGAATCACTCTGGAGCCAGTCTGCACTTCCACAGCAGCTCAGCTGGCTTTTACTTCACAGTGAATTCCATAAACTTGGATTTCTTATCAGAACGAGTTCATCTAAAATCCTGAAATACTGACATCCTTCACAGATCATAATTTCCCTTAACTTCTTAACTCCAAACTGCATGTTAATGGTGTCACCACACAAATCACAACTACCAGAATTCCACTTGAGAAATACGGAAGAGCATTGAATTTAAATTCCTGTATTGCAAATCATTCAAACAGTTTAACTCCAGATCCAGCAGTGGTGGGCTCTCTTTTCCAGTGTTAAAGAAAAAGGTATGATTATGAAATTTAAAGAGAATTTTTCTAAGATAACAGCCACCCTAAGATTTATAATGGTTTGTACAACAAATATTTGTTCATATGAAGATCTCCATTAACCCAAGTCAAACTGTTGCTTCTCAAATTCGTTTACCAATGCACCCAGCCCAAACTGACAACACTTAGCTGACTTTGAATTTGGATGTTTGTACATAGTCTCCCTCCTGAAGCAGCTGTGCTGTTGAAACAAGCCTGAGCTTCTGCATTACCACGTGTTCCTCACGAAAATGGATTGGCAGGGAAGGAGAGGGCCCTCCAGGGAGGGCCTCAGCTGTGCGTAGACCTGCCCCAGTGATGGGAAGTGCTGGAAGGACTCCCAGGCCATGGAGATGGGCAGTGGGGTGGCACCAAGCGGGGAGGAAAGAAAGAAGCTTGTGTGCCGTTGACAATTTATAAGTCAACTCTAAATTTAGGACTTCCAAATGAGGCAGACAGCAAACTGAATAGATCACTACCAAAACTACAGTGAAAGAACCCAGTATTCATATCGAATACTGAAAAATACTGCCACACACTCCCAAGGCGTCACTGTGCTTCATCTGCCTAACTGCAATGCTTTGGGTTGGAAGGGACCTTAAAGACTATCGAGTTCCACCCCCTGCCATGGGCAGGGACACCTTCCATTAGTCCACATTGCTCCAAGCCCCGTCCAAACCGGCCTTGGACGTCAAGCATTATTTATTTAAATCCTGGGATTTCTCCTGGACAAGTAACAGAGGGGCAATAGAGGACTGGTCTGCCACAAGGTCTCCTGCATAGTTCACAAACATGTCAAAAATACTTTTAGGGAGGTTTATATCACAATAAACCACCTGCTAAATAGCCCATACAGCAAAAGAACTGACTTCAGCTATTGATAACATGGTATTAAAAAGGCTTAAACTACAGCAGGGTTTTTTACTTGTACTTGATACAAGAAAAACAATTAAATTACTCTGCTCTTAATAAAGAACATCTGCACATTTTGTTATCATGACTGATAGGAGCCTCTCATTTAAAGTGTTACTGCTTCTCCTCTCATTAAGATCAAGTTCAGACTCTGCAGAACTGCCAGCTCTGTAAAATGCTTTACACAAGGGAGGAAACAAAACAAGAGAGGCCAACTGTTCATAAGATAATGTCTTCACATTGTGCTTTAGCTGTCTACAATAATTAGAAGAACTTTGATATGTATCTCACATTTGGGTGACTTGCTTTCAGTTCTGCAGTGGTGTGAACAACTACATACATATGAAAAGTGCAAGTCAGTTATGATAATGTAAAAAGTGTTAACTGCTGTAAAAAAAGTAGCCTGTGGTTTATTTCTCACATGAAGTGTTGGGGTGTTGATGTTTAAAATTACAGCCTGAAGTTATCAGAAATCCACCTGAAACCATTTTCTTGACCGGGAGATTTATCCTGGACTATGTAGCAATGATTCTGAACTAAGTATTAGTGACCCTAGACTAACACACAGTTTAAAAACTGCAATGCAATACAGTGAGTTACCATCACTTCAACATCATCTGGATTTTATTGCCTTCTTCAGCAAACCATAGAAAGGTTCCTGAGAAATGCCTCAACTCCCTGCAAATTGGGGTTACTCTCTGCTGGGTGTGCAAGAAGAGTGGAAGCTGGAATCGTTACTGGTTGGGTTCCAGTGCTCACCTGAGCCCAAGCACTACTTAGGAGGTGTCAGATATCCAGCAGCACTGTAGGAAGCCATGCACTCCATTACCTGCCATGTCTGGTTATCGCAGAAAAAAAAAATTTTGGCTCGGGCCAAAATCTGACACAGTAACACAAAATACACAATCTGACACCATCTGTGTCCCATTTATATTTATTATCCACATTTCAACTGCACGCTCAACACAGAAGAGCACACTAAGACTGTCCATGCTTAGAGGGGTTATCAGACACTCAGCAATTCAGCTGAAATGCCAGCATTTGAGAGCCAGAATTTAGACAACGTAAATATAAGATGGTTGGGTGGGGCTTGGAGGAACGTGGTCTAGTGGAAAGTGTCCAAACAAGGTGGTCTTTAAGGTCCCTTCCAACCCAAACCAGTCTGTGATACGACACACTGGAAGTATGCACAGCTTTGAAAGAAATGAAATTACATATACATTTAAAAGCCTCAAGTGTTAAAGAAGATTTCTTATCTTATTACTTGCTTTGAAGAAATGGGACCCAAGTGAGTAAAGCACAGTGGATCTGGGAGATGCTGCTCCAAAGAGCTTGGAGCTTTAGTCACTAAATTCTCTGTGCCTGCTAGAAACCCTGGCAAGCATTAAATGATGTTTACATATTCCACTGGAAGATAACTTAAGGCAATGTCAATACAAAACGGAGACACCTTTCAAAGATCATGCAAACAATCACGAAACTCATTAATAATCTTCCAAAGTCTAGACAAAGTTTCTATATTATAAGCGATTAAAAAATGAGCAAGAACTTGGTTTTGCAACACCTCAGAAATCAATTAGCTTGCAAGGAGATTATGTCAATGATGAATATTGTTATTATATTTATTCGGCCTACAGATTACCCCTGTGTATTCTTATGTAAAAATGACCATAAAAAGGAACCCAAACACTGTGAGAAATGTACCCACAAGTACCAGACATTATTCTGGACACTGAAACCTGCAAACTTGGACCTGAAAAAGTATGGTGGCAGAGGCACAGTTATATCAAAGAAAATTATGCCCTTGGAGTAAAGGGACTGAGAGGTCACAGGATAGACAGACAGCATGTTGGCAGCAGGGTCAGGAGCAGCAACCAGAGCCATGAATCCCTGTTGTGGACATTAGCCTCTGGAACACTATCATTTCACAACACTGAACAAGATCTTTTAAAGCAACAGTTTTACAATGAATTAGCAGAGTAATTAGAAGCAAAAATCTATTAAAATTTAATGTTTCGAATTTGTTTCTTAAGTCGTCCTTCATGCCTGCACTACCTGTTGCCACACTCTGCTCTCCTTAGCTGTACTTTGCCAGCTCTTTCCGGCTTAAGCAATAAGTAAAACAGGGAGAGGCTGAAGAACTAAGTGCACAGACAGCAACATCCTAAAAACAGCCAGGAGAGCTTACAAATAAAGAGGCAGAGCTAGAAATAAACCATGGAATGAAAACCTAAGCCCCTTGTGTTGGCAGTAGAACAACGCCCAGACAGAGCTTCTACAAACATTTGTGTGTGTCAGCATCACACTTACCTTGAAATACTCCGTTTATTAATTCTCTTGTAAGCTAAGTGTATGTGTGCACACAGGGACAACCACACGGGCTTAATGACCTCAACAAGCCTGGCTTACAGGCAAGCTCCAGGCCAGCACTGATTTTGGGCTCTCACTGTCAGGTTTGCAAAGGGAACCTGTTTTCCTGCTTCACTACCTGCTTTAATGGGGCAATACCAGGTCTTACCAGGCTTCATAACACAAAGATTATTCCCTTACTAAATCAATGCTGTCATGGCATTAGTGTCCTGATTAAACCACTAAAGAACATGTTCATCCTTTCAAATCAGGGAAACACAACCCATCAACATACCAATTATGTATGAGATACTGCACACAGGCTAGATACCAACAGACACACTTTCAAGAGCTGTTAAATAGGAAATAAAGTGGAAATAAAAGAGTAACACTATCTGAGACAGACTACAGCATGTAGCAACAGATCCTTATCGTTATTCTACATCTTTAACCCACGTGAGCCCACGTTCTTGCTCTTGCAAAGCCACTCCTCTCCAATCCTGCTCCCTGACCAAGCTTGGTGGTTACCAAGCTCACTCTGTTCCTTGAGAGGCTCCTTCTTCCTCAGCTGATCATTAGGTCAGGCTGGATGGGGCTTGGAACAACCTGGTCAAGTGGACTCAGACTGTTCCAAGTATTCCAAGCCCCATAGTGCACCACAAAAACAGCTGGTGAAAATACTGGATAAAGAGGCATTCTCTTTGACATATTAAAACAGTTATGAAAACAGCAAACCCCCCAGATGCAATACAGATGCATAGCTGATGGATCCATGGCTTCAGCAAAATTCAGGGCTTTTAGGACGTTCTCCCAACTGTTTCTAGATATACCTTATGCAAGAATCAGCCAGTACTTTGTGGGAACACAGCTGCCCTATTTTTGCTTTTCCACTCCAACTCCTCCTTGTGTATAAACCTTGTTTGGTGTAAGACCTGTACAGGAAACCAGGGGCAGTGAACTCTCCTGTGTCAAAACAACTGAACTGCATTTGACTGGGCTGATTTTCATTTCCATCAGCCTTCAGACCCAGTTCACAGCGCAGCCGTACGAAAGAAAGTGCAAGGGCAGTGAAGAGGCTGGAAAAAGGACTGAGAAAGAAGTAAGAGGTTTGCTGCTTTTGGCAGCAACATCAGCTGATGCCTCTCTAAGGTGCTCCCATGCACTGGGATCCCTGTATTTTGCCCAAGGTTTTTGCTTGTTTGTATTTTATGTTTTAAACTGAAGTTACCTACCTTGGATTTTTGAAAGATCACCGGCTTATTTTTTCCCCGCCAAAGCTTTTCCTTCTATTTATGTCATTCTGCCTTTGAACAATGAAATAGGTATACAAAAAGAGAGAAGAGAGAATGCTTTTCAAGAAAGGAAATATTTTACAACAACGAGGTTGAGGCCATTTAATTCACCCCACCTGCTTTCTTTGAGATGTTCATTTTTGCAGGGAGGAGAACTTGGACAGATAACAGGCTTTCAGAAGATTTCTTGCTACACTAATAATTCTAAAATTTCCTCAAACAGCAAATTTGATGTACATGTTTCATGGGACATAACAGAGATGGTCTTCAGATGTTATCTTTCAGAAATAAAAATGAATAAAAATACTGAGAAAATAGCTGTGAGACCTGAGACTGAGGGGCAAAAAACCCCGAGACACTGAAGACTCAATCCAACATCAAACCGCTGTACCTAATCTTGTCCCTTCATGACAACACAGAAGGGTAAATAGATTATTGCTGTTCAATCAGTTCTCTGAAAATTGCTTCCCTCCACAGCTTTTGTACTATCTTTTAGCAGCACAGTTTTTAGGGGTCTGGTGCCACAAGAAAACTGGGTCTTCTAAAGTTTCTTGTTTTTTTGCAGCAGGGCATTTCAGAAACAAGCCTGAAAGCTGGAAGGGGCACCTGGATTTGCAGATGTCCTGGCTCACCCACCACCACAAAAGGACTATCCCTGGGGCAGAAATAACTCATTTCACCTAAGAGGTGGATATAACTTCTGCTGAAAAGCAGATTCTGTACAGTCAGCACTATGCTGCCAAATTATTACAAGTAAATCAACTGCAAATAAATGTCTCCACAATCCTTCCAGTTGAGAGTGTGTACCAAGCCACGTTACAGTATTAAAATGTAAGTTAAATTCATCAGTACAGAGAAAGAAATAAAACACTTCCTATTCTCAAGTGTGATCCTGCAGAAAGCTGCTGCTTGGAAAGCGACTTTCCAGTAAATCCACCTGTCAAAATTCAGAACTGAAGTGAATTTATTTTTTTTTCAGAGAATAGTTCTGCACCAAGACACCCATAATTCCCTTCCAGTATAAAGATATTTTCTGTAATATTCTATGCATGCCAGATGCTGGGAATTATGGAGCACAGTAAAGCTGCCCGATAAACTCTTGCCTTAGGTGTGGGTGTGGACTTGGATGGCTCAGGGCAAAGCCATTACACCAAAAATGAGAACAAACTCCACGTTTTCTAACACAGGATGCTTTTAGCAGATACAGATTGAACTCAGCAAAGTGCACACATGTGGACAGCAAAAATACCAAGCTACCTAGAAACACCTCTACATGCTGACCTCAGCCTGCCAGGAGTATGCCATGCAAAGGCCTTTGGCAGGAAGCTGAAGAACAAGCAGCCCTCCAGTGCAGCGGGCTTAGCAAGATTTAGCTTTTGCTCAAGCATGTTCTCCTACTCTGCAGGAGGACAGCAGGTAATTGCTGTCTACATAATAATTAACAAACCCACTCTTTCCTGTTCTTCATCAATATAGAAAAAGACCCACTGCCAGTATAAAGCAGATACGACTCCTGGAACAGCCACAGCAGGTGACACTTTAGTTAGTGGTGGCACTAAGGAGGATGAAAACCCCTGTGCAGGCACGCAAAAGCCCTGACAGGCTGCATTATATCTCTCCTTCCCACACCTTTCACACCCCAACCTAACCCAGTGGGTTCTTTGGACTGATCTGTTTGGAGATACTTCCCTCTATCCCAGCCCCGGCAGCAATGGGGGTTCCACAAAACCTATTCCTACTCACTTAATGAGCTTTGTTCCTGCAGCCCTATTTCATTTCTCCCGAATACACCTCCTAGCAACCAACACCACCACAAGGATTTTACCTGTGCACCTTTTGGAGCTCTCATGAATTTCTATTTCATATTTCAGTTAAACAATTTCCTTCTCACACCCTTCCTGTACAGCTGCTCTGTGGGTATAAAAGATAATGTACCAGATTCCAAAAATTCAGGCTGTGTAATGTTTCATCATCACGCAGCTACTGATAAATATCTTTTTTCCCTAGGAGATTTTAAATTATAATAATATTTGGTACTTACATACTACTTTACATCTTGAAAGCACTGTACAAACATGTACCTAATTAGTCTTCTCAATTTCTCCATGAAAAAAAACCTACAAGGAATTAGGATTATCAATAATCATTACTCTATTTATTTCTTAAATCCTGATGGCCTACTTGGCCCTGAGCATGAAGAAAAATATATCCGCCTCAAGGACATCACAATCTGAACTGTGAAGAACTTGCTAAAGAACTGCCAAAGGCACACATCATGCTGACAGCAGAATTCACTCCTCCCCAAATTCAGATGAAATCAAAAACCAAAGTCAATTTTCTGATGGAAAAATCAAGTAATTTCCACACTAAACCAAAAAATGTAACTCCCAAACCTTAAAGTCTGTAGTGGAAACAAGAACAGCAGGACCACTGGGTGCTTTATTTCACATGACATACAACCATTTAGGGAACAGAGTAAATGCATAAATTCGATTTAAAAAAGAAAAAAACCAAACCAAATCTCACTAACAAGACAAACCTTATCCAAGGTCCTGAAGAATCAGGCATTAAAATTACCAAGGCTCTCTTACAGTTTTAGTTACAAATTTGTTTTTTGTTTTTATTTTACTTTTCTAACAAATGCTGATGCAACACTGAGGGTGTTTTATTAGTATTATCACAGGACCTTCTCCTGGGGCTGGATGAGAACCAAATACTGCACCTCTCAGCAACCTTTAATGCAGTTGCTGCATGCACACTAAATTAGACACCACAGTTTCAGGAACCCATTTGAAACCAGGATAAATAGTTCTCAAACTTGAAGGCACCACGTGATACATTCATGTGTCAGAGTCAAAATTCATACTCTGTGTTTTGTTAGCTAAACCTTATAAACAAAACAGATTTGTGCTGTTCACATAAGCAGCATGAAGTGTCAGACCTCCTCTCTGTACAAGGAATGTAGCACCACAGGCAAAAGAATGGGATATCCTTCCTGCAAAAGTCAGTATTCCAGCCTCAGGTGAGAATGGGGCTGGAGGAGAAATATCCTTTACAGGCAGATGAGATGCGGAGCTGCACATCAGGGTGGGATTATGCCACTCTAGGAAGTCAATGAATGATCTCTTTGGGGCACATCCCTGCAGCTGTTCAGCTGAACATTTCAGAACAAATTCCCAGAGTTCACAGCTCAGCATAAAGCAAATTTCCAGGAGCTAAGTCCTAACAAAAAAAATCCAGCTTTATTACTGTTTCTTATATTCTCACTTCTGCTGATATTTGAATCCTAGTGATTTCAGGTGAAAGCTAACCTGAAGACACAAAGTCATCTGAATGGCACACAGCTGAGTATCCCATACCCTGCCTGGGAGGATTTGCCGGTGCCAACAAGGTGGGATAATAATTTATGAACTGCAGCCTGTGCTGCTCTAATACCTATCCCTGGGACAAATGCATTCCAACATATCACTTTAATATCTAGTGTGAACACGGCCTTGGGTGAGCAAGAAAATAGAGAGAAGATTATGTGCACTAAGGAGATGAACCAGGACCACAGTAAACACTAGAAGTGTGTATTTCAAGTCACCATCCCTGGAGGGATTTAAAGGTGTGCAGATGTGGCACTCGGGGACATGGTTTAGTGGTGGGCTTGACAGCGTTGGGTTAATGGTTGGACTTGATCTTAAGGGTCTTTTCCAACCCAAATGATTCTACAACTCAATGATTCTGTATTTCTTGAAAAAAAACAAAAAACCCAAGTCATCAGAAAAAACTGCAAAGTAATGGAAACTTCCAGATGAGATATAGTAGCCTCCTAGAACACAGAGTCCTAAGGCACACCAGCATGTTTTATCTGATGGCAAATTCCCTAACAGCTATCACAATTCACCATGTCCTGCAAAAAACCTTGTACATTTTTTCCCTATGTTAAAAATGCTGAGAGAGGTAACAGATTGAAAAAGCTTAAGCTGATATTTAAAAAATGATTATTAAATATTTGTTAATGAAATCACTGAACTTTAAAATTTGTTCTGCTCTGCCTCTTCCAAAACACATACTGAAACCAAAACAGCACCATCTAAAACACCGGGTTAGCTTTAAACAGCAATTGTCACTTTCCTTCATATGACAGGTTCACTTATGCAAAAACAAATTGTGTTCTCAAAGTAAAATAGCACTTAAGAAAATAGCAGGACAGCCCTTGTACACAAAAAGTCATTTGAGCTAAGCATGGGCAACTATTGAGAAGAAAACGGTAACTGTTTAATAAATATTCCTTTCAGATTAACAGTTTCCTACTTATTTCCATTTTGTAGCTTGAATATGGTGATTTACTACTAAAGAATTTAATTTAAACATTACTACTGGATTAATTCAAAAGAACCAACCCTAGAATTACTTGTGAAGAGAGTTAATACAAAAGTTCAAGGGATACCAATTCTTTTGTTGTGTGTGAATCATCACACAAGCTGAGCTAAATTAAAAATACTACTTCAAGTAGTGTGCCTTTGATCTCAGTTAAACCAGCTTGGCCTCAGACACGGAATTTCATTGAGAAAAAACTTCCACTTGCAATACCAAGTTCAATGGACCTCTGGGTTGTAAGGAGTTGATCCCATTATGTTATGTCATCTGCAGAGAGGGTTTTGCAGGCACTATTTTAATTACTGAAACGTGGAAGCCATTGAATTTCCCACGGAAGTTGATGAAGAGGAAAAATTCCCCTCTTCCCATAGCCTAGGAAAGGGACCGTAGGAGACAAAGACACCTCTTCTCCACAGGAGAGATTTAGGAAGAAATTAAACCAGTGAATTGGCCTAGCTTCAGGTTTATCACTTGATCAGTGACCTTCCAAAGGACACACAGCAGGGAGGGTGGTTTGGCAGTTCTCTTTCTGGATCTTGCAAATCCATTTCCCACATTGCTTGGCTGCAGTTCCATAATGCCAGTGCAACGTCTTGCCAACCATAAGGAACTTCAGTAGCTTAGCAATTTTCATCACGAGACAGATAATCTTCCTCTCTTAACCCACAGTGGTGGTTAAATTGGATCCTAAGATGATGCCCTGGGTATTAATCCATAGAAAGGGTAAAATAAAAGAATTTTGTCTTCAGAAAAGGGTACTAAGCCCACCCCTCTATTGGAGACTGCAGAGAAAAGCCAGTGTTTTCCATCCCATGGAGCATACCAACCTTCCAGTTTCAGGTGCAAGGCTGCAGCAGAGGATTCTCACCCTCCTTATCATATCAACCCTTTCTGCTTCCTATGTCTTAACACAGCACTGCATGGCAGGTATCTGGAATTCTTTCTTGTGTTTTTAATGCAGGCCAACACAACAGACCTCGATTCAGAAGCCTACCTAAGTCTCATAATACCCTGCCTGATAACTGAACAGGAAACCTCAGCCACCACAGACTAACTCAGCACTGAAAACCAATGTCTGGCACTAAAGTGGGCCACAGACCTCTCTCTTCTGCTTAGTAACTCTCCTCTCCAACTACACATTGTAGAGTAGTAACTGATACTTTGAACTTGGGCATTTTCTGCGCTGTAGCTTTTAACATCACTAATGCCTCCTCCCTCTCAACATGGTGCAGGGAATGACAGAAGGATTGAGAGGTTTGGGGTTTGAGAAGGAAGAAGAAAGTGGAGGTGGCATCACAAAGCCCTTGAGGTGTTTGTGATCCTTGCAAGGTCACATCCTCATCGACACCCAGCTCTATAGGAAAACCCCAAGTCATGTAGGCTGGACAACCACTCCTCTTCAAAAGGATCCATTTTCCTTGAGATCTCCTCATGACATGACTCAGGCAGGTCCACACAGGTGTGGAAACCAGACCTTCTGCTGGAAGGGTTAACTCTGCCTCAACAGAAGTGTGCTGATTTACATCAACTTGGAACCTGAAGTCTCAGTTACAGGCTGTTTTTCCTCTTTGTTACAAAAATAAAAAACAGAGAGAGAGAGAGAGAAAATCAGATCTTGCTTCTTAAAATTCAGTATGCAGTACATCTACTTGGACACAGACTCAGGCTTTTATTTCCCCAAACAGTAATAGTTTAAAACATCCCAGCTACACCAAGCAGATACATCAGCACATACTGTTCGTAACTTTCAGTTCTTCCTCACTCTGTTCTCTTGGTACTGTTTGTTTCTCCTAACTCATTATTTCAGATCTAAAATGATGTTGGAAACCCTTCTGAACATAGCAAGCACCCTTTGCTGCATCCATAGAGCACAAGATATTTTAAATAATAATAACACAAAGAAATCCTCAGTTCAGAAGAGGAGGCACATCGATTGAGGAAGCAAAGGAGTAAGCGAAGTCATCTGGGTCTAAAAAGCATTTAATTTGATTTGTTTAGTCGTACCATTTCCTGCATATAGACTATGTAGACTACACAGAAACATTTAGACTTAAGGCTGGTGTGGACATATGACTCTGGGAATCTAAAATGGAGGCTGGCACCTCAGCTTTATCCCACGGAGGCAGTTCTATGCAGAAACTGTTTTTTCTGAGAAGGGAAGCAAAGGATATTTCTGTTGCTGCTATACTTGGAACCACTATCACATTCAAAGAAATAACAAAGGACATGGCATTCCCATTTCCTGTGCAGCAGCCTACCTCTCCTAGACATTTTCTAAGTATTAATACATGCCCTTGGGAGTGTGGACACAGGCACATAAAAATGTAACTCCTATGACACTAAGAAATAAACCAAAAAATGCTCCCAGCTTTTATTTAGTGCGTACAACACATTACTTGAGGGTATATATGGGAGAGAGAGCTAAGAAAATAGCTCATTCATTATTTAAATTGGGGAATGGACTCAGAGAGGTTTCATTAATGTTCAAAGAAGTGAAAAGCCAGAATCTCCTTATGCAGACTATATCTGTCTAAATCCTGTTTACAGCACAGACATTTGACAACGCTTTTGAAATTCTAAATTATTTCTATAGTGTAGCAGTAGTTTGGGTAATTTTTTTTCCCCTTACGTATTAAAAACAATCATGAAAATATCCTTCCAAGGTCACTTTACCAAATGCCTCATATAAGATAAAATGACAAGTCCATAAATCATTGTAACAGTGCAGTATTGTAAAGTATATCTTCAGTTCAGTACCACAACTTGCAGTGAATCATCTTCAATCAATTAACAGATTACCTTAATTCAACAAAATCCAATACCTGCACTTTCCTGATTAATACCTTTTATACATCTAGAGTTCTGGTAATTATATATAGAAATTAGAGATGGATTGTACATTTGTGGATACAGAATGCGAGGGCCCGTGAGACTGGCAGAAATCTCCCTTAAAGAGAGAACTGTCACAGCCTGAGCTGTGCATATTATATACAAAATTAGGATTCCTGATTCACCTAGATTCATCGTGGCCTAAATGCTGTCAGAATAAAAGGCTTAGCATCAAGATTTCTAAAATACAGACATGCTGGGCATATATTAGCATGTCCTCACAGGTTTCTGTCTGGGACTAGGGCACTGCATTCCAAACATCCCTACATCTCTGCTGACCTGCCCAGCAGTCCAATGGTATTCGTTTGGACTCATCAATTTTAGCAGAAACCGCTAAAATTCAACCCAAAGGGCAGCTGCCTCCACCAGCTCAGGACAGACAAACATTTGGTTTGTTTTGCCAAACAGGCTGAGCACTCACACACATCTTGGAACGCAAAAGAGCTGGAGCCTCCTGCTGGAGTGACTGCTGCCTTTTAGAACCAATTATATGCCAAACCCTTCCAAGTGCTAAGGATGGACCTGACTGCTGCCCAGGAAAGGAAACAATGGCTGTAAATTCCCCAAGGAAGTGCTGATTAGCCCAGTCTGAAGATGGCATGATGAGCGCTGAAAGCGCTCTGAGTGTTTAGGGCAGGAGAGCCAGAACCAAGATGAACACATGGAAGTGGAAACTCCAGGCAGCAGGAGAAGAGAGGGAGCTGGGAGAGTGCAGGAGGGGAGCACTCGGAGCTGCCTGTGCCAGAGGATGGAGACACACAGATGAGCCTTTGTCCTGCAGCAACAGAGCCCTGACTTGAATTGAGAAGATTTCCTTCTATGGACTGTGATTAAATCCCACTACACTGAAATTCAGGAAAATTCAGCAGCACTCAGAGCAGACTGGAAATGATAGTTCTGCCTGACACTAGCCCTTTCAGTGCTGGGCAGCAGCAGGAGCCGGGACACTGGGCAAACACTGCTATGATGGCACTGCTACGTGTAAAGGCTGAGGCCATTTTAAACTCGATCGTACAATCAGAGACTTTGCTTTGGCAGTTTAGAGCCCAGAAGAGCTGCATGTAAAGGATTCACGGTAGGGTACCCAAGAAAATGGGCACCAATCAAACACTTATCCAGATCTAAAGTTCACACTGCTGGTATTCAAACCACCCTCTTCCACACAGGCTTCCTTCAGTGTACCCGATCCAGCAATCACTGGAAGCAAGGCAGATCTATTTGTAGTTATCTCTGACTTGCAGCTGTACATTTAACTGGTGAAAGCATAGTTATTTGAAACTATACACCAACATACACAGGAATTGCTACAGAGTGAGCACACGGAGGACTGAACAGACCTGGGGAAACTCCAGCCCATGCACCTCAGGTATTTCACTGCAAAAACCCTTCAGTGTTACTAAGATTCAGACCAGAGGGCAGCTTCAAGATAACATTAACATGGACAGGAGCTCGAATTTACCAGAAAAAAATCGAACTAGAGATTCAGCCAATAAACTTCAGTGTACCTCTGAAGTTAATGAGAAGGACAAAACCAAGGTTATACAGCGTACTACAGAAACTATTTTCTTCACTCTCATGCATGCAAATGTTTTTCTCAGGCAAGTAACTGACTTCCAAGTAAACATAGTCTAAAAAAATAAGCAGAAATTTTCTAATTGATTAGACTTTCAGATTTTCCACATTTTTCTACCCCAACAAAACTCGCATTAACAAGGCAATGTACTATCAAAATAGCCATATCAATATTAATAACATGAAAATGAAAAGGAAATTTGAGATTCTGAAGTCTTAGAATTATCTCATCGGTAAGTAAAATTCTATTATCCTGCTTTAATGAAGATATTAAGCACTCATTTTCCTTGGATGCTCACAATCCTAATTACTGCATGCATGGGTGAGCCCTGGAATTATTTTTAATAGACGTTAGTATATGTATTGGTTCCCCACAGGCAATAGCATATTAATAAAAAAGCCACCTTCCATCAGCAGAAAAAAAAAGTAGAGATAGAAGCTATTGTAACAAAACAAAGCAACTCTGAAGACAGAATTTTAACAGAACTTAAATCTAATTCTTTTTTTCTAAGCCCCTTGGGAATATCACCATCACAGACCTTTTCTAATTTAGCTACCTAAGTGTCTAAACTCCACTCTTGGCAAATGCTACTCATATGACAGGCTCAAGTCTTTTGAGCCACTCCTTATGCTTAAAAATACATCATTTTTTCAGTTTCTGAGGAGCTTTACATACTTACAAACCAAGACAACCACAAGGCAGTTGGTAAAATATGACATCAGTTTCTTTAACACCTGCAAAGCAACTCTGACAGGATCTTACAGGAACACTTTATGCCTTTAAGTCTTTTGTTGAAACAGCTGCCAAGAGGAGTAGGTGATTAAAGAGCTATTATTCACATTATTACTACTTAAAGGAAAGCCAGCAGGAATTACAGCATGAAACCCCTCAGCGGTGTATATATATAATAGACTGCTATCATTATATACACAGGGACGTGGCAGTAAGTCAATTGTATATCAAGCAGTATATGGAATATGCATTTATACACATACGGAAGCACAAAGATGTAAACAGTGTCAGCAAAAGTCTCCCAGCTCAGCCCCAGACGAGGAATTCTGCTGGCTTCAAAGGCACAGGAGCAGCACGCATGACTGACCTCATACCAGAGCTGAAATGGGATGCAAGAAAAAAAAACAACACAAGTGCAAGGCTGCCTTTCCTTCCCATGTTCCCTCTGGTTTACAAAGGAACTCTCCACCCAGATATGAAAGAGGATGTTTTTTCAAAGGCAGTCAGGAATGTGGAGTGTAAAGTATGCAGACAGGCTTACACACCCGGCAGAATAAGCCATCAAAGGTTTCAGTCCTGGTGACATGTGCATAGTTCTTCTGCCTCTTCTACCCTGAGTTGTGTCAGCTTACTCAGAGCGTGCTGAGCTGTGTATTCACTCCAGTGCCTTGCTGGCTGTGTCAGACCTCTCCTGGTTACTGCTGGTCTCTGAAAGCACAGCTTATTCCCTGGCTCTCTCCAATAACAGATTTAACACTTATCCATCACACTTTTAGCATCCTTTAGAACCTCTTTAGGGAGCTTGGATATTTAACTCTCCAGATCCCCATTTAAAAATCATGAAGTACAGCTCACACCTAGTCTATTCTCACATTAGAGCAAAACCAATCTGTGTTAAAGAAACTTAATTGTTAAAACATAGAAAGACTTAAAGAATAAACAACATTGACTTTTCATACTGCAGTTGTACAACATCTCATATGGGACACAGGAACTCTGTAACACATTCAGTGTCTCCAGTCCACAGGAGGGCACCGAGCTGATCAAAGGGATGGAGCACCTCTCCTATGAGGAAAGGCTGGGAGAATTCAGACTGTTCGGACTAGGGAAGCATTGTGGTGTGTAGGTTCCCTGCAGTAGCATGGCATGCCACAGCCTTCCCGGAGAGCGCAGAGGGAGTCTCTTGGGGATAGCAGCTATGCCGCAGCCCACAGCCTCTTCCAGACTCCCCTCGCTTATTTCGGCTAGCTGTAACTCCCCCAACACAGTGACGACAAAGGAGGCGAGAAGGCTCTCTGCATGGGGACTGCAGAGGGTCTTTACTCCATGGTGGCTCCCAGAAGCCTAGAGCCAGCAAATGGCACGGTTCCCCAAAGCAGAGAGAGGCCAAGTCCCAAGGCAGAGCAGAGAGCAAGAGCACACATGGCCTGGAGCCTCCGGTTTATCGGGGGAAGAGGGGCGGAGAGAGCACATGGACCAATGGTCTCAGGGCATAGGGGCGGTTCATGGGCGGAGTTGGGGTAACACAACCAATGGGAGAAACCCAAGGGAGTGGTTAGGACCAGGGGCGGGAGAGCCACGTGGCAAGGGCAGGCAATCCAGCAAGGAAAGGAATGGAGAAATACAACACCACAGGGAAGAAAAGGCTTCGGGATGAACTAATTGGGTCCTCCCAGTGCCTAAAAGGAGCCCACAGGAAAAATGGAGGGAGACTATTTACAAAGGCCTGGAGTGACAGGACAAGGGGGAAAAGTGGGAAGGAATTCTTCCCTGTAGGGGTGCTGAGGCCCTGGCACAGGTTGCTCAGAGAAGCTGTGGCTGCCCCATCCCTGGGAGTGTCCGAGGCCAGGTTAGACAGGGCTTGGAGCCACCTGGGAGAGTGGAAGGTGTCCCTGTGAGCTTTAAGGTCCCTTCTAACCCAAACCATTCCAGGGTTGTATATCCTTGTAGTTATATAACAGGTAGATAATAAAATAAAAGTTATTAATAAAAGCCTGTAAGTCAAGCATAATTTTTGATATGAACAGCAAATCTAGTTGAGAAATATATAGAGCTGAAATAAATTTCTAAGTCTCCCTGCTCTTCGCTTTCCAAGAAGACTCTACCCCACATTTTTCACTATGCTTGTGAGTTAGAACTCTTTTAACACCAGCCCCCACTTCACTTCTCCGGTACCACATTACAAGAGCCTTGCAATCTTAGGTACTGTTTTGTTAGATGCAGATTAGTTTACATGTGGGTAATTTATCATTTAATTACTCAGTAATAATTTGGAAAAGATCAAATGATTTATCCCTTTATAGATCAGATAATTAATGGTTATTTCTATGGTAATTTTTCAAGGCACAGCTGGAAGAATTAGACAACTATTCAGCTAAAGTGCACATAATCATTTTAGCATTAACATAATCTGAGTGATACAAGTATTTCTGCAATTATACACAGCTCCAAGAGCCCTCACCCCTTCATCTACAATGACCTAAGTGAGTACACATTTTTTGAGCTGTCCCAGTGGGCACCTGGAGGGAGGGAAAGAGGTTAGCAGTTTAGCACAATAGAAAATAAGTAAAACTAATCCTGTAATAGCAAAATGCAATTGCATTTGAAAATTTAAACTGCAGTTCTGCAGAAAGGGAAGAAGGGCAGACTGCAGAACTGGTGAGCTCTGGGGGCTCAAGTGGACCTCAGGCTCCAACATGTGATCAGTAGATCCTACCCAGGAGGGTTTTTCTTCTACTACAAGTAAGTCTTGATAAGAAAGCTTTCTGACTATTCATGTTTGAGACAAATGTATTTGGCAGAAAGATAAATTCTATGAGTTCCTCCCTTGGTTCATTTTATCTTCTTTTTTTTGTTTTGTTTTTAACTGCACTGTCTACTTAGCAGAATAGATTTAAAAAGAGAGGTGCATTTGTTTGCTCTGCTCTGCCAAAGACAAATGTATTCAGACAAGAAGAAGTTACCTTCAGGTAAATAAAATTAAAAAAGAAAAAAAAAGGAAACAAAGAAAGACAACACCAGAATCATAAAAACTAAAACCACAAACTAAATGCAAGATTCCAACCTAGTCACGTAAACCCAGTAAACTCAGCTCAGTTCTGCCCAGGTCACACACAGGTCAAAAACCATAAAAACCATACTATCAAATCTACTGTCACACCTCTCCATACATCCATGCTTAATATATGGCTTTTATAGTCATAGGTTCGATTCATTTTGAAACTACTTTCTAGAAAGCTGAAGATTATTATTCGTGTTTCTCATGCAACAAGATTCACAGTATTCCACTATGAACAGAGGAGAAAGGCTGCATATTCAAACTCAGTTTTACAGGAGTGAACTTACAGCACCAAACCTGGGACTTTGCACGTGCAGAGAATTCAGTAAAGTCCTGCAAAAGGTCAGCCTTCAGACTCTTAAGTTTGTCCTGGAACAACAGGCCAGGTACGAGCATCAGATGCATTCAAAATTCACCTAAATACATTATTTACAACTTTTTACTGCTGTAAGCAGTGAGATGCAGAATTCACCAGGAATACCATCTTCTGTGAACTGCACTTCAGTAATCAACTTCTACCTTTCTTTCTCTATTAATCAGTCAGTTCTCTTTATTAAAAAGTATACAATAGATATGATTAAGAGTTTGTGTGTCAACTAGACAATGTACAAGAAAAAGCTGAGTAAAACAATTATGTTGCCTTTTCACTTTTACAGAGGCACAGATAAATGGTTGTAATTTGATCTTCAAAATGGGCATCCTGTTTTTAAAAAGGGAAGAGTTGTAATGATTTAATTTTTTCTGCATGAAAAGCAATTCATACTGGCACAGTATTAGTACAAACCAGGAATCAATATCTTAAATCTATATATGCTCCTATACTGGTGTCTATTTATAATACTAATATTTTAGAATACAGCAGGCCACTTACACTTCTAAAGTGTGTAAAAAAAAAACCTGTCAAGCAAAAAACACCAAGTTAAAAAACAAAGCCACTCACATTATACAATTCCTTAGGCCCTTCACAAGTAAAGGCATTTTATCAAAACAACAATGATCACTATCCTGCTTTTCCGTGCACATTTGCAGCAGAACTACACAGGAAAGACCTCCTGAGTGCTGAATGCCAGCTTCTGAATTTGTGGGAATCCAAGGGCCACTTGGACCACCAGATCTGTCAGGAACAGACAAAGCCCTAAGGTCCCCATCTCGTTTTCATTTCACCAGGATTCGAGTCATTCAGCCCACAGACTCTTGTCTAAGTGAGTACAATTAAATACACACTGGAAGATTTTATGAAACAACTGCAGGATGTGCTTGAATGCCTATGTAAAAAACTTAAACCAGCACCTGCTAGTCAAAGAAATTTCAAAGGAACTGGATAAGGGAAGACAGACTGGGTTGTACAAGTCATTCCTCTCATAAATATCACCGTAAGAAAAATTTTTTCTTTTTTTCCTGGAGCCCCAGCTCTGTAAATTCTCATTCAGAGTAGAGCGAGGCCCATTAAAAGAAATAAGACTGAGGAAACGTGCCACGGAGTCACAGACCACAGGAGGCTGGACAGGAATTACTGGAGGTCACCACCGCCCCCGCTCAAGCAGGGCCAGCTGCCCAGGACCATCTCCAGAAGGCTTTTGAAAAATCCCTGAGGATGGAGACTACACAATCTCTGTGGGCAACCAAGCACTGGTCACCCTCACAATTAAAAAAGACTTCCTTACATGTTTATCCCTTGTCCTGGGTTAGCCCATTGAGCAGCCCCACAAAAACAGGATCAATGGAAGGTAAACAGAGTGAGACAAGTAGGACCTTCTTCTGTCACCAGGAGAGAGCTACTAAATTGCCTGTTACCATCCGTGAAAATAAAGCTTGGAAATGGATCAGATGAGAAGGGAAAGTATCACTTATATAGCACTAAAATCTCTTTAAATGTATATAAAATACCAGTTAAATAAATCTGAGAAGGAGGAACCCATGTTGAACGGGGCAGAAAGGAAAAAAATGGTAAAATGCACTACGCAATGGATAGCTAAACTCACAAAAGGAGACTGACTTATTTAGCTGGATAAATCAAATGAAGGAGATATGAATGCTTGCAGTGTTATGTGGATTAAATTATTAAAGGGAGACAACAACACTGCAAAAACAGTCATGGCTATCTCTCATGATTAAACCCAAAATCTGAAAGACTAACTAATAATAGGCGTGAAAGGTTTTACAAACTAATTTGACTTAAAATTGAAAAGACAAACCCCTGCTTCTTGAAGGAAATTAATTGCTCAGATGCAACAGAGAAGTACCAAATGCTGTGGGTGCCTGTGCCGATACAGAGCCCAACACGAACACCTCTTCTGTATTCCTGAACCTGCAGCACACTCTGCTATAAAACAAGTGTAAGGTTGGATAAAATTACAAACAGAACACGAGCTAACTCACATATCTTTGCAACAGACATGTTCCAGGGACTGCTATAAACATGCAGGTTATATTATAAGAGTTCCTGCTATCTATTGAAGGATCTCTATAGACAAAGATCTGAATGATCTGTTCATTACCTCAGCAGTTTCGGGAGGTTTACCCCACTCTTTCTGCTTTTTCTTTTGGTTTTGCTGCTTTCTCTCCCTCTACTGTTCCTCACCATAAAACAGCATTTTGAATGTGATTACCATTCCACGGTAAGGCTGCAGTCCTGAATGCCTGAAACCCCTAAGTGAAACATTCAGTGAGATCCACTGATCTTTCTCTCCTTGCTGAATAATGTGTTCTCTGTGCACTCCGGGCAGGTGAGATCAGATACCCCTTCCACAGAACTCAGCATCCAATTACCAAAAAGAACAAGGACTGGAGCCTAGGCTTCTCTCCAACATTAATCTCTCGAGATAACAGCAATTGTGGGAAAAGCAACAAGGGAAAACGTGGAGCTCTGAAGCAGCTTCTTTTCACAAAGGAGAGAGCTGGAATTTCCTAGAGGTTGTGAACTTCAAGGCTCAGTGTATCTTTTGTAAATGGTGTTTTCTGCAGTAGAACTGCAGACCGGGTGTGCTGTAAAGCCTGCTAAGTTCTTTGGGGAACAGAGCTATACAAATATAAAACTTTTCCACTAGCAAGGTAGGCCTGGATATTGTTGGCATGTTTGGTTGAAGCCATCAGATTTAGGAGATAGGAGTACGAACATAGAATTGTGAAGGTTCACCAACATCATGTCCTAAAAAAGCTTAACTAGTAGACACGGAAGTAACTCCATAGCATTCCTGAAAATTTTCTAAATAAAAAAATACACAACTGACACAGAATCCAAGTTCATTTTATCTATTATCACTGAATATAAAGAAATTTATTTCTTTTGTAAGCCAAGCCTCCAGCAATTGCTGCGCAATACCAGAGAGCTTACTCTTACAAGTGTATACCTAAGTAATTCTTTAGACAATATTTAAGCATTACATGACACACAGTTAATGAGATTATATTTCCATGGAAAACTCAAATTTTATTTAGCTTGCAAATCCCCCTTTTTTTAATAAAAGAAGGAGCCATCAAATCAAGAAATTTAGCACTCACTTGCAAACCTTTTGTAGTTCCTTTCATTGTAAAAGGAGAGTGCGTTCCTAGTGTTTAGATACCAGCATCACATTAATTTTGTGGGGATCAGAGACTTGTACCAAACTTCCACAAATCCTCCAGACACTTTATCAACACAAGGAAGGCACACAGAAGAACTCTCTCATTGAGCACACTGGTGAGATAATGGACCTGCACAGACTGGTCAAGCAGAACTGATGCATCTTGAGAGCCTTATTTAATTAGCTCTACCAGAGTTAGACATTCAACAGCTCAAATAGCTCCTGGCTGAGGCTGCAGTTTTGCATGGCCGGCTTTCTCCTTGCCTCATACTTCAGATGAAATATGAAGTCCTGACACATGAGAACATCAGGAAAACCTGACTCCAGCCTGGCTGAGAGAAGTTAGGTTCAACACATCAGTATGTGGATTTGCCAGCTGAAACAGGACTGGAATACTTTTGGAAGGTAGAAGTGGATCTATCACAGAATTTATGGATGACATGATAATCCGATCAGCACAAAACTCTAAACGCAGTCACCTCATCCTCCCAAAGCTAAAAATAATAATGACTACACATAATTCAAGTGAAATGTTTCTCAAACTGTGGTAGTTTGACAGGAAATGAGCATTTCCCATTCAGCAATAAATGGCTGGATACCTCATTCCCAGTTAGAGAAAACATGCCTTCATACAAATATTAAGCAGTTCTTTGGATCCATTTAAACTCCTAATTGGTTTTCCTTGCTCAGTAAGAGCTGTAAAAGACGATCCGTTCATCCATGCCTGAACTTGCTGAGAGTGTCATGAACAGAATAGTTCTTGCCTCAGCAGTGAGACCTCCAGAGTTCAGCAATCTTTCTCAAAACCTGTTTTAGTCAGGAGGGATTAATTCTGTGGGACTCAACCCTGAACTGCAGAATACCTAATTTTTCTGTATCCGAAGCAAAACTATCCCCTGGGAGCTCCACTTGTGTAGCCAGTTAGCTGACAAGCTTCTTTTTCATTATAATAACCCATCATTAAATGCAAGATGGAATATTTCGTATAGTACTTTGTATCCAAAATGGACAGCTAACCAGATGCCCCCTCATCCTGCCTAAATTAAATACCCATTTTTCTCCATATTAAATCATAGCAACAAATTCAAAGATTGCCAAAGGTTTGCCTTTTTCATACTAACCAAGGGAAAGAATCAGAGACTGAATCCTAATAAAATATTTGTTCATTAAATTTCACTTGCAGGATAATTTCTATTTAACTGAAAATAAAGCTGTTATTGTAGATACCTTAATGACTTCATCCTCACAGTACTTACGATGCAAAAAAATAAAATTTCCTCCCTCATTTTCAGCTGTTCCGCAGAGAACTGCAGTTTGGGTATTTTAGGGTGAATGCTTCCCCTTAAAGTATTTTGTGAATCCTGTTTCCTGACAGGGAAAGATTTCTTAGTTTTATTTATATCCTAACTGTGAGACCTCAGGAAGATTACCAAGTTTGTTAGGCTCGCACATTTTCTGTGTATTAATTAGGTTTTCCGCTTGGTTTGAGGATTTAAAACACGAGCATGTTCCACAGCAAAAACATAGTGTCAAATTAGTGTGTTTAAGACTTGCAGTCAGTATTAATTACAGGATACGAGAATTAACAACATCTTTATTAATATATTAATGTACTCTGATGCATTAATGTATTTTGATGGAAAACTGTCGAAGGCCTGAACTGACTCATGTAGCTTTCAAATACAGCCTCAAGCTCACTTTCAAATTTGAATAAAGATCTTGTAGAAGGCTTCCTGGACTGATGAATAGTAATTTTTTATTTCTATGGTCAAGTTCAGGGGGATCTGTTGTTCTCAGAATGACTGAATAACTGACAGTAATAACTGAGGCTGGAAGGGGACCTTGGAGACCATCCAGCCCAAGCCTCTGCTCACAGCAGGGTCATCCAGAACAGGATGCTCAGGGCATTTTCAGTCACATATTGAGTATCTCCAAAGCCCTTGGGAACTCTGCAGCCTCTCTGGGCCACCACCTCAGCATGAAAAGGTTTTTTCTGGGGTTTCAACTGATTGCCTTGTATTTCCATTTGCAGCCTGGTTCCCAAGCCTGTCTGTAATTCAATTCAGCTGCCTTTGTTAACAGTTTCTGCCACAACCCATTTCATATCCTATTGCTGATCTTCAGTGCAATAAGGTAAATTTGGTCAAAGTTTCTTCTGCAGTGCTTGTGAAAGTAGAGTATTTAGAGCTCGTATTGATAAATCTTAGATATGTATTTAGCCTCAGAACAATGGTATTTACCATCAGTTATAGCCTAGAAACTTCCACAACCTGGAAACATCAGTTAATTAACAGAAAGACTTCACACAGTAACCCTGAGCACTGTCAGAGCCCATATTTCAACACAGCCAAGAACCAAACTGAAAGGTTTTAAATGCCTACTAACCCTCACAGCTGCCATTTCCCCCTTCTCCATGTTAAAAACCCTAATGATAGAAATCTCTTTCTTTTGCACCTTCACAATGAAGCAAATAATACATGAACTTACACAAATAAAACCCAGTACCCATCCCTATTAATGCAATCTCCATGTAAACCCCAGTCAGTTAAAATGGCTCTTCAAAGTAATTTAAGATTTTCTGCCCTTCCTCCAGATCCACGGGTTGGAAACCAAGCCAAAACTTTAAAAAACTCTATTTGTCAATCATCTTTGAAAAATAAAGCATCTGGAGATTTTGCTGTACCTATTACCACCATCTGGATCAAAACAAAGTCCTCCATCAGCTTCTGAACTGCAAAGCATTCAATGAAATCTCTTGGTTCACTATTAAATGCTCTTACAAGTTTCCCTTGGGGACATTAAGTTCTGCAGTTCACATAGAATATTTCGATAGCCACTATGAAGCATAAGGAATTGGGCAAGTAGTTCTAATTTTCATGAAAATCTAGATGATAACTTTGTCAAAACAGTTCCAATGCAGTAACTAATAAAGAAGTTGAAAGCCTAATTTGTAATATGCTTTCACTGCAGATTAAAAAAGCCAGTCTGTCAAACAAAACATTTTTTTCTATAAATCATACTTTCAAACATTCAGAATGTTTAATATAGCAGTGCAAGCGTCCCATGGTAATACTGCATTCCTGTAGCAAGCTAAGTATTTCATCAATAAAAATCACAGAACTTTATCTCAAATTTCATTACACTTAAATGTCTCAACATATTGAATTTGTCTACAGAAATATTCCTCCAATCTCCACTCCTTGCATTCAACTAGAAGCACTGTCCTTCAAGTGCTGACTTTCCAGCAATAAAAAGAGATTTTATTTCTCCCCTACTTTGTTTCCCTGCAGTACATCAGGGCAGGAGACAATAGGTATGCTGCTATAATTTGATTTTTGTTTGATTCACAGCATACTTAGGTCAGATGTTGAAAGCTCGAAAGTAAGGACACATTAGAAAGTTGACAATCCTATTTTTACACCTCTCCTGCGAGCGATGTACTTCTCCCTAGACACACCGCAGTCTGCATTAAAAATAAATGTATTTGGGCTACCAAGACAACAATCCTGGCTTGGTAAAAAACTCCTTGGTATGAGTTTTTCTTTCCCGACAGGTAAATGCCTTCAAACTTTCATTAGCAAATGAAGCAAGAGCGCTGCACAGTCTCCCATTTGTGCAAAGAACAGTTAAGCCTCTCCATTCTGTTTACTCACATGTTCTGTAAAGAGATCTATATTATATCTCAGAAATAAACAGAATTTGTAACTCTGTCTGGAGAGAGCTGCTTTTATTAAACAGCCACATGCTAGGGAAAACAAAAGGCATTGTACTCCAGCTGCAATTAAGAATGCTTTGGGCAAGTATCATCATCATAATATTATTTCACAAACTAAAAAAGAACAGAAAAGAAATCTGAGTACCACAAAAACCCCAAGCCAAAACACCTAAACCCCAACCACCGTCTACCACCCCTGACAGAGAAAAAGATGACAGCCACATAGAAGGCAGGATGATTAGTTTTATCTGCAAGCGGGTAAATTAAACATTTAAAATCAAAATTATTTTTATGCAGCTGTATTGCAAAGCTTCACATGGCCACACACCAACACACATCAGCTACTCAGAGGCACGGAATATTCAATACTGGACACTGACCAGGATTTGGATCATAATACACAGTTTAATTACACAGATTACACAGAACCATGTAAGACTCAATCTCACCAGCCACAGATGTACTAACCACACTTGGACTTCAAGGAAAAGACAAACCAATGTTTCTCATAAGAGCAATTTAGTGGCTTGTGACTCTTTTTTAAAAAGTAGTGATTTGGAATTAAATATAAACTTAAGCATGAACCTTGCCACTTCAAGACAGTGATGACAAGATTTAGATTAAGATAATTTTTTTGAACACTATGCCTCAATGCAGCAGAAACCTTAGACCTTATGCAGAACAGAAAAAAACCCAACTACCTTTTTCAGGGACTACAATGAACCACGTGTCTCTCAGAACAGCGTCTCCAAATTCCAAAAGGAAAAGCAGTCATGTTTCAGAGATCCTGATTTCAGTTGTAGCAAATACTTTGCATTAAAGCAAAGCAGTCTTTCTTAACTCTTACCTCCTAATTCTCAAGAAACATGCTGCTGTAAAACTACAAATGAAGAAAAGTAAAATATTAAGACAGGATGGAATGGAAGAAGTTTCCTGGTCTGCGTTCTTTCCTACCCAGCAGACGTTAGGCATTACATGAAGAAGAGCAAATGAAGCAAGTAATGCAATAAAAAGTGTAAAGTCCTGTGGCAATTCACACAAAATTCTTCTGGTTCTGCCATCTAAAAGTTATTTTATCGACTCCTTCAGCATTCTGTGTTAAATGTAAAGGAAATCTCAAATCACTAAGACCATTCAGGCTCTAAAAAAGCACAACAAAATCACAACAAAACGACTGAGGAGTGATCAAGGCAGCTGCCTGCCACCTTGTACATACAATAGATGAACACAGCCAACAATGACAATCTCTCCTTGCCTGGAGGCTTTCCAGCCTAACACCTCACTTATTTTCTAAGTTGTACTGGGAAATGAGACCCCTCTGTGACAATTATTCCCTGCAGAGAGTTATTGAAACAGAACAGTGTTTGAGAGGCTCAGTTATAAAGCACCAACAGTTATATTTATATTGTGCACATTGATTACTTTGCAAACCGATGAACTTCAACTGCTGACAAGCACCACCACTGAAGCCATACAAAATGATATAACAAAGCCTAAAACACTGTATATTCTTCATTCTTGCTACACAGAAGGACAAAGAACAGATACAAAATTAAAAGCAGGAAGGGATCCTATTTTTAAATCACTGACACAATCACTAATATCAGACATACATGAGCAACTGTACTCCCATTAGCAAAGATACTCAGAAACAGGTGAGGAAATAATACCCAATTACTTAAATAACCTCCATACTTGAGGGGGTGAGAGGATTTAATCAGGTGAACCACAAAGTAGCACCAGAAACCATAGATAAAAATGAGTCTCAGTGATCAGAGGTACTTAATGAAAATATCTCGTCCCTGACATGCCCTAAGCGGATCACAGGAAAGGCGACAGTGCCTGTCGGAATGCAGCCTGGAAAAAAGGCCAGAGGATGAAACGGCTTCCCAGTGATTCTGAGAAAGCCTGCTCAGTTCTGAAGGCACAGCTATATAATTGAACCTGAAAGAATATTGTTCTCATCACTGAGCCTTTTGGGCTGAGTTTGTTTCCCTCTTTGCTTTTCCTACCCAAAGAAAGATCTGTATTTTGTAGCATTAAAGTTTATGATCTCGAGTATACAGAGAACAAGACTAAAAAAGAAAAAGGGTGAAAGATTTTCTTTATGCTACCCTTTTAAAGAGATCCAACTCCTGCTGTAAGCACACTGGCATTTTCTTTCTTATTCTTTAATTAAATAACCACTGCTAATTTAGTACTTCCTCATTTCAGAACCTGCCAATTAAAATAATGCAAGTTACTACTTTAAGTTTACATTACAGCGAGCAGCTGTATGCACTTAGAATTCTTAAAAACACTCCACACAGGTATTAATAGCAGAAGTTTCCATTAGGTTCACCTCAGACCCGCAGACATACAGTGAATTACTAAATGCATCAGGAAATTCCTAACCACTTGTATTTTGCAGATATAAATACCATAACAAGTGACATTTTCTCTTGAACCACCTTAACACGGGAGTGTCAGCAGAAAGTTCATTTCAGTCAAAAGCACTGACCGAGATGTAAATTCTAAAACAGTAAGTTCAGGAATTTTGTATTTTAAATCCCATTCCAGCAATGTAGAATGACTGGAATATTTGCTGCAGAACAGTTACAGCACTACGGCTATTCCACTTGGCTCAGCGTGTTCCTAAAATGAAAGGACCCTCAAGATCCGTTTGATACTGCACAATATTGTTCAAGTGCTCAATTCTAAATATGCACTAGTATGAGTATCTGCAGGTAAAAAGTGACCAAGGAATTAACTCCAGTGATCAGTTTTGGACAACAGGTTGGCAAAAATATTGGATGAACAGAGAATATCATTCAAATTAAAAACCAAAACAAACAAACAAAAAACAAAACTCCCAAAAAAACCAAACCAGCAAACAAACAAAACCCCCAAAAAACAAGCCCCTACAAAATTAATTAAGGTTGTTAAAAATGACTAAACACTATATATATATATATATATATGTATTAAGTAATGCATCCTTAATAAAGATTTTTAAAGTTTGAGAAAAGAAAAAGCCTTTTGGCAACGTTTTGGGGTCTAGGACACCAGAAGTACTTTCCTGGGGAAGATGGGTAGACACAGTAAAACAAAATCCATTTTATTCCCAATGTATATACAAACTTTAAGATGGATCTTTTTAATTGGGAACTTTTTGTCTTTGAACAAAAAAATTGGAAACTCATTTTGAAGATCTATCAAAGAAATCATGACAAAGTTACCAAATGCCTGCAAAAATATACATGTATACACTATGATGGATTTCTACATCTGTGTCCAAACTAAACAATCATTTTGTATCCTGAAAATAAAACACTGGCACCTTATCTTGTTAAATGCAAAAAAGCTGTTGTATTCAGTATATTTCTTCCAGCAAAGCCTGTCACATTTCATTAAACAATATCATACCGTGATATGCTCAGTAATAAAAAAGCAATAAAACTTCATAGCTTAATTTCTTCTGGGAAAGACACTCCTGATTTATGTAGCCTTCCCTACAAAAAAGTGACACCTAATGGAGCCCACAATTGATGTACATCAAGATGGCCTAATTGTTTGGTTTTAAGAAGAGCTTATTTGTGTAAGGCTGTATCTTAAAATCATCAGTTTGCTTAAGAGTAAGAGTTCCAGAAGGTTGAAAAGCAATTTTTTTTTGTGCAAATAAACTATATCATGCATCTTAAATATAAATCTTGTTGTGGGATTTTCTTAGTGGTTGAAGCGCTTGTTTTTTAATAATGCTCCGTTAAACAACTTAATAGACATGAGGAAAGTTGAATCCACAAATATGTTCTGACTCTCTTTCTACATACAGGCAAAATAAAAATGTGCGAGGTCCACAACAAACCCTACTGACCAGCAACACCTCAATTACTTGTGTCTTTCATACTTCTCTGCATAATAATTAGCATTTTATTACCATTTTTGAGGAACATTTTTGAAGTACTGGATTTCTAAACTATAATTCCAAATATGGAGCTAAGTCTGAAATAACCTTTCATAGAAAATCCTTTTTAAAAGGTCAAAGTGGACTTAAAATCTACCCAATTAAAAACAGGCTGAGTAATTTCCGAATGAAAATCTGCTACCAGTTTTCTTTTGTTATTACAAGCATTTCTTTTTTTGTTGAAAAAAACTGCAGTAAAATGGGAAAATCGGACACAAAGGAAAACAGGCAAATTCATCCCTTTTGTCCTTGACTGAGAATCACGAAATGACTTGGGTTGGAAGGAACCTTAAAACTCATCTCATGGCACCCCCTGCCTTGTGCAGGGACACTTTCCACTATCACACTATCACTATTGGTAGCTCCGAGCCCCATCCAGCCTGGCCTCGGACACTCCCAGGGACGGGGCAGCCACAGCTTCTCTGGGCAACCTGTGCCAGGAACTCAGCACCCCCACAGGGAAGGATCTCTTCCCAATGTCCAATATTCCACTAACACCTAATCTTTCTAATATCTAATCTTATCCCTTTACCATGTCCAGTCCCATCAGGATTTGTGGGACACAGCAGGGCCGCTAAGAAGCAGACCATGGAATTCTGGAACCTGACAGCCTGTGGGCCCAGGAGAAGAACCTTTAGGTGTATTGTTCTTGGAGTCATTTACGTTTTCTGAACAAAATTTCAGTCTGCCTTTCAAATCCAGCTGGAAACTGCCAAATTCAATGGTTGTGGGAAGAGGAGGAGAACAGACAGTACGGACCAGGCACAACATGCCCTAAGCCTCATTCCCAGAGGCTACAGATCTGTCATCTCACATGTGATTTGTCTTAATGATCTGGAAAAGTAGGAAACTGTTGGGATTGTGTATTTACACTGAAGGTCTGATTCTGCTTTAAGTGGAAAACAATACTGAGCAACCTTAGAAAAGAAAGATCTGCTGCAATTCCATAAGTGAAAGCCTAATGTAGCACTTAGTGTTCTCTCCCCAGGTACTTCAAAAAGCCTACACGCCAATCAAGCCTTTTTGCTTCAAACTGTGATGAAAATATTATGGAGGATTTCACCAAAAAAATGTAAAATATTAAAAGCTTCAAGAAGTTGCAGTTAAGTAACTTGCATGTATTTTAGCCATTATTGCTGTTATGATCTCACCATCCCAGCTTTCTGGATAGTTCTTTGAGCACATTAAGCACCTGATTACAGGAGATACAGATGCTTTCTCTTTCAAAAGCATTTCAGGGAAGGACAGGAACAACATTTAGAAACCTTTCTGAAAGAGACTATTTTTTTCCAATGTGCCTCCTCAATTTGAGAAGAGCAAAATGTTAACAAAAGGTATCGGAGAAAGAAAGAACTGCACTTGAGTGATAAACCTGCTTTATTCTTAACACAGATCTGGTATTTCAGTCTCTATTGATTTCAATGAAATTCTCAGTCTTTATGGTGTCAGAATCAAAAATGTGAAACAGTGATGAGTTCAGACTATAGATTATCAATACAACTGCAATGCTCATCTTCCTTGAACGTTTCTTAATGTGTGTAGGAAAATTCTAGCAGTATTTTACTTGTTTATTATCACAGGGGTTGTATAAAGATGCAGCTAAAAGGTACATAACTAAAAAGCGCATTGCAACAATAAAGTGTTTAATCAGAAGTGAAACATAGAAGCTCATTCCACTTTTGCTGTAGAGATTCTTTTTTCCAAGTTTTCCAACAAAAAAAAAAAGCCAGTAATTTTTAGTGAAAAGCTCTTAATTCAGATAGTTGCTGCTTCACCCAGAGTCACTGATATGAGATTTAAAAAATCAAAAAATACATCAATAAATACCACAGATCAAAAGCTACAATTACAGCAACTACTTTAAGCAGCTCACTGCACCTCTAGACCAGTCACCATACTCTTTAAATAATTTGGAAGTGCGTCACGCAGGAACGTTTAGAACTAAATCAGCCTGGCCACACATGTAATATGTGGATATTTTTGCTTAAAAGGGTGTTCTGGTATCACTACAAGTGCAGATTGCTACCCACCACACTTGTCCTGCAGCTGTAAGATCCTGCTGTCTGGATACTACATTTCACAAGGGAATTTTGGAAATACATACCTCAGGCACAGTGAGTGCCAGAGAATGAAACCATGGCTACAGCAATACTTTCTAACTTCCATTTTCTAACATCTTGTCATTGTGTGGTGAACGGAGTAGAACGAGATTCATATTCCACAGTGCAAAGAAGAAAAAAATTGAACTCAAAACAACCCTGAATTGAAATTACTGAAGTGGCAAAATTGAGCATCAAAAGCTGAATGTGCCCACAACTCCCTTTCAGGTTTCATGCATATAACAACAGTTTTCAAGAACAGAACCACTTGGTTCTTCCAGCTGGACTTTGCTCAGTCATCAAGTGATTATACAGTATTTAATCTGCATACTGAAAGGAATGCAAGTTACTCCTATTGTTATTATTTAGTCATATTAATAAACCCCAGTGGCACCCCACAGTGAAGACAAAATGAATGTCTTCAGTTACGGGGTTTTTGGGGTGTTCTCACAGCACTTTTACTGATAGTAAGTAATTCTCTCAGCCCCAAAATCTCATGAGCAAAACTAGAAACATTTTAAAACGGTCACAAGAAGATTCAAAAGTGTCTAAGTGAGGAGCTGTAGGACCCAACCTGCCCAAACCCTCCCTGTCACAGATATTCACACCTGGCTCCAGGGACACCCACTCCCACCGAGGGCTCACCCTAGAACTGGGCATCTCCTAAATCCAAAGTGTGCATTTTGGAGCAAGGGAAATAGTCTGCATTGCACCACAACTGCCACAAGCAAATTCCTGCAGAAATGCCACGCATGGACCATCTCTGCTCCAAACTCTTTCCAATACTCCTAACAGAGGATCACAAATATTTTCACTTCTGTGCATTCGTTCAATGCTTCTGTAAGCAAGTATCAAAGAAAAGCTTTGACTGAGGTGTTCTTAATCATTTTAAGAACATTATTATCATTATTATTTTATTTTAAAATACTATTTTCACTGTTTTTCTCAAGAGCAGTACTAGTTAACAAGGATAAATGTCCACACTGCGAAGTGTAATGTTTGCTTGTCAATCACCTATTCAGATGAAAAAGAGGGATTTTCCAATATTCTGGATAGTACACAACTATCAGAACTCACTATATACTCCTTAACTTTTGCAAAGGACAGAGTATAGGTTTTTGGTTTTACAAAACTTGGTCACTGACATGTTATTTTTCAAAGCACATTTGTGCTTACCATAGGCAAGATACCATATGATAAAACCAAATTGATGCCAAGTCAAAGGCACATCTACCCCTGTGTTCTTCTGCAGCCGAGACATCCTTCCCTTAGTGCAGTCCTGAAGGTAAGTAATGTTAAAAACAATTACTAAGAAGAACCCTTATCAAGAGGGACATCAGCTTCTTGCAGATTTTCTCTCTATTGCACACCTGGGCTGGGTCAAACACAGCCACTTGTTTGGTGTTTCTCCCACTGCACATTAATCCAAGATAAGCAGCAGTTCATACTCCAGTGAAGTCAACATCTCACAGTCCCTATTGCTTCCCATCCTAGTCAGTGCCATTTCCCCTGACAAGCTATTAATAAACACTAATTTTGTTACTACAAAGCATCTGAAGACTATTCAGTGAGCAAGAAAAAAAATGTCGTCAGTTTTACTGTGCCCTTTTGGAGAGTGCTATTTGACAGTGATTATTTGCATATTTTGAACTGAGAATTATCTCTTCTTGGGGATAATATCGCAACAGTTCCCACAGCTCCACACAGACAAGGATTTTACTCTACCAATTTACACTCAAAACCAAGTAAATTACAGGGCAAAGAAAAGCTCCTGAAGACAAAACTTATAAGCAGTGGAAGCATAATGACACTCAGAAAGGAGTGGCCCCAAATTCAAGTTGTTTCCTTGCCTAAGAACGAATGCAACAAGGCAGGCAGGAATTCTGCCCAGGCACTGCAGAACCATCAAATGATGACAAAGAAACTTGACCACTTCTTTAACTGCACAGAACATCTGACCAAGTAGGCAACAGACAACCAAGCTTCATGATTCCTGGCTGCTCTGTATCCTGTACGCTCATGAATGCCTTGAGATCATCCTAATTAACGCCAAACTGTGTAATACACAGCCCAGCTTTGCTTCATGTGGAACAAGAGAGTTACAGCAGGACTCAGGATGCCAGATATCACCTCCGAATTCTCACCTCTGCCCCTAGAAACAGGTACCTTGGCAGAATTAACCACCTAAGAACTCTTGGTATGACACTAACAATTTTTTTTGCACTAACAAAAAATCTACTTTTTTCCTAATAATGCAGCCATGTATCTAAAAGCAGACAACTAAATGGGTTGGGACCAACTCCTTGGCCTCAGAGAGTTGAAATTTGCCATGTACAGGGATGTGCCACTCTGGGTAGCATCGACAACAACCCATCCTGGCCTGAATAAAGCCTACAAGAAAGATGGAGAGAGACTGTTTACATGGGTCTGGAGTGACACATGGGAATGCCACAGGGCAAGGTTAGATGGGATATTGGGAAGAAATTATTTTCCCTGTGAGGGTGGTGAGGCCCTGGCACAGGGTGCCCAGAGAAGCTGTGGCTGCCCCATCCCTGGAAGTGTCCAAGGCCAGGTTGGACAGGGCTCGGAGCAACCTGGGATAGTGGAAGGTGTCCCTGTCCATGGCAGGGGGAGGAACTGGATGAGCTTTAAGATCCCTTCCAACCCAAACCATTCTATGGTTCTGTGATTTTAGTTCATGGTTCCCTTGATACTCATTCCATTGCTTTATCTCAAAATAATTTGCTTCTATCAGTGTGTTGATCTCCACCACTGCTGAAAACATTAGCATTAATTTTCACCAAACACACCGTTATGATTACTCAGATCACTGGGATCTGCCTCCCCTTTTTGCCCGTGACTGCTGCTGAGAAACTGCACCAAACAAGCTCACACTTAATAGATTAAACCTTCTTTAAAAAGGCTTCTTTCAAGAACCTTCTGTCCCTTTGAAGAGCTGAAATTGCTCACCACCACCACAATAATCCAAAATGGGTTGCCCGTCCCACACACAAAGAACACACAGAATGCTGAATGTCAGGGAACAGAGCTACAGCCACCACACTGGAGCCATCAGCAAAGCAATCGCTCCCTTGCTCCCTTCCAGATTATAACTAAACACTGCTATTAAACGTCTGTCATTTAACTTAATCAGAACACTATAAGCCAAAAGAATGAGGAAACGATGAAAATAATTTCCAATCATTTCCTAATCTGGCAGCGAATAGCAAACCAATGCATCTTTGTGGAGATTGACACCTGATGATCATTTGCTTCCAGGCAATTACTACTTAATGAAGCACAAAACCACAATGATGGAACACACCCGGGTGATTGCAAAGTACGTTTTCAATATCGTTATTGAATAATTAACGCTAAGATGACTTACAGAACAATTTCAGCCTGGGGAAACAAAGGTAACCAAGACTTTCAATAACACAATGCCTGCTTGGGGCATAATAATGATGGATTGGCTTTGCTTCAGTGATCAGTGTTTAACCAGCACTCCTCATCCCCCAGTAACTCTCAAACACACTTCCCTGGGAAGTTCTGATTGCCAAGGGATGCACTGACATGTATGCTGACATTATTTATCACTTCACAGTTAGGAGATTAAAATGATACTAACACTCTAATTAACCGGATGGCGTTCAAAGTTCTGTTGTAGATATAAATTTTACAGCATTTATTACAGAATCCAAGAAAAGAATACAATCCTTGCTTAAACGTTTTGCCAAATATTAATTGTGATCTCAATTTTTCCCTTTCATTTCTAGCTCTTTTAGGTTGCCAAGATATTTATCTTTACAGCAAGATAAAACCCCAAACCAGTAGCCTCCATTAAGTGACATCCATGGTCCTCCACAACTACCTTTTCATTCCATTAGCCAAATTTGACAGCATCCACATACTGAGTTTGAAAAGTGAACCCAAAAAGTGAATAAAATGTCAGGTTTGATATATTTTAAAAAGCAAACCTGCATTTCTTTTTACGTCAATTGACAGTACACAGACTTGCCTGTCTATCTATCTTTGTCTAACTTTTTCCAGCTGGATAAACCCAATTGCTATTAAAGTCGACAAAAGACAATGATATTATTAATGAAAGCAGCTACATGATGTTAGACTTTTCATTACAGGCTCCTAGTGAACTTCAGTTAATTGCATGGCTGCTGTGCCTAAAAAGGCTGCTGAGGGAAAGGAGGCTTGGGGGGTGGGCGGAAGGAGGTATTTTTAACTTCTCGCTCTGAGGTGCTCAATCCATCATTTTCCTCCTCAACTGTAAATAAAATATTGCTTCGGAAAAGCCCTCTTTAGATTAGCCATATGGTTTTTTCCTCTAAGCACAACCTATATTAAACTACACATCTGTATTTGCCTTTGTAGACAGATTCTGATACAAGACAGGTTCATATCCCGTCTCTACTGCTGTGGTATTGGTTAACTGATTTCATTTTAGCTGAACAGAATACAGAACTAGCAATGCCATCACAGCCCCCTGTCTAGGACCATTTATGCTGCCCTGCTGTCCCCAGGTTGCTCTCCGTCCTCCACCCAAACCCAGCCTGTGCAGCTGAGGGAAATGTCTCCAAGGAGTCCCAAGGATTTGACTCCCTCCCTGGCTTTCTGACCGCTTTCTCTTGATCTGAAACTGCAAATACCTTGTTAGCAGTAGAGATGCAAATGAGAGCTGTGCTTGACTGAGCTGTTCATAAATTATTAATAATTCACACTCTAAGTCCTCTCTCTCACCCAGAGAGGCAGCAGGGATACCTCCTATGAATGCTTTCCACACACTGAGCTTCATGCTTCCTATGAACCCCTACATGCAGGCATGTAAATGCAATTAATTGTTGCGCTTCATTAGGGACTCTTTGTTACTGCCACACCCAAACCCAAGTGCCCTATGAAACAGCTGCCCTTCTGTCCCAGCTTTGAGACTCATGACCAGATCCCCAGGACAAACCTCAGCTTTGCCCAGCACAGGGGTAACGTGCCTTTTTAAGCAGTTCAGTTCCTGACGTGCAGAAGCTTGCTGTCTATCAGCAAAATTTAAGTAAAGGCTGAAGAAACTCAAGCTGGTTTTTTGGTCACCCTTTGTAAAAAGTGCTCTAGTTATTCTACCCTATTCCTAATAACCTTAACTCCCATTGTCTCTTAATTACAGTAAAGCAGGGAAGCTTCAGTCACTTCCAAAAGCACTATTTCCTCCTTCACTTCACCTCACGTGTGGGTTTTGCTTATTCAGAAAACTTCGGCTGAATTTTGCTTTTCTGCCACTATTTTCTCATCGCTCATAACCCTGCCGTGACCTCACACCATCTTCTCTGTTGCACTATAAGATGATTTTTACATTGGTATTATCTCTGATTGAGTGTTTCAGGCCCCAACCAATTTATTGATAGAAATACAGGTTCTGTCCCAAACGAGCAAGTCTTTAACTCTGGCTTTCTTTTTCTATCCCTTTTAATATTCATTCATATTCAATCACTTGGAGAAGGCCGTTTCTCCCTCACAATATTTTCATGATGGTCCTGCTGAAAGGACTATGAAAAGGTATTAAAAACATCTTCAAATGCAAAATTGTGCTGTCTCTTGGGCTTCCTGCTTAACTCGTCTACTGTTCTCTTCTCTGCATCCTTCATTTTAATTGATTTCTCTATTTTTAGGAACAGGTAAGAAGCAGCAGTTCAAGAGTTCTGTACAAGTGTTTTGCCATCATATGCATTTAGGCAGCTGTATTAGTTTCTGTTCCTGCGTTATACATCTGTAACTGGACTTAATTATTCTTGCAAAAAAGCCCCAAAACATCAACTAAACTTTTCAGTGGATAATTCCCAAACTGGGAACTCAAACTGGAAGTCAGCAGCAGGTTGGTACTGCATTGAAGACAAGAGATTTCAGACTGAAGCCTTCAAGAGTTCTTAAGAAAATATTTTTTAAAATGCCTTAGAAATGCATTGAAATATTTAAACTGTGGATGAAGTCTAGAAAAAGAAAGTCTCTCTGCATGTCTGACAGTCAACAGCTTTCAAATTTTGGTTTATCTCTCTGATTTCAGAGACCCATAGAAGCACTCACAGCACACAGTGACGTGAGCAGCTCTTTCTTTTTTTTAAATAGAGTGTTTTCCTAATTTCCTCTTGACTCTCCCATTTATGCCAGAAATGCTGCTTCAGTCAGACAGACAGAAAGCACAAAACCCAAGGCACCTAACAAGGACAGCTCTGCCCTCTTAGTGATTTTATTATTCACTGCTAACCCAGCTGGAAACAGCAAAGTTATTGACATGTTCCAGGAGCAGCTTCTGCACACACTCCCCTAACACTTCTCAGCATCAGAATTCCCAGAATTTCCACTTTTGCCTGTATTTTTCATTAAAAAATCATTAGTAATTTGCAGTGTTGTCATGGCAAGCAGGTAATGTTTAGCAAAAATGCCAAGACAAAAAATAGTGGTTTTCATGTTTTTAGCTAGTATTTTGAATTCGTGATTCCATGACCGTTTCCTCATTTAATTTTGCAATCTTGGGACTTCGCAGAGAATGGCAGCTCTAATTTTGGACAGTTTGAGCCAACACACTTCATCCCGAGCATCTTAAAGTTGAAAAAGCCAATACTGGAAATGGAACAAGCAATCGATTTGGCTGGCTTTTAATACTGACTCACATTAAATACTCTGATATTTACACTTCCTATCACAAACCTATTTCCAGTCCATACTACAGAACACCCAACAAGGTGTATCACCATAGCTAAAGCAGGTGTCAGAAGTTCAATCTGGAATCAATAAGCAATGGAATGTAAAACTTCCAGTAATTATAGACAGAACAGTTTCCAGCCTCCTCACTGGACGTGACTTTGATATTTCAGAGCCAATTTTTAAGGGCATTTATCTGCATTTTTTGAAGAAGGAGCCTGAGCAGCCTGATCTAACTCCAAAACTGGATCTTCTAGAACAGGTTGGACTGAATAACCTCTTTAGTCCTTTCTAGTATAAATTATTCTGTGATTCAGTAACACCATCACGGCCACAACAGAGGACCTTTGGATGGCAATAACCACATCTGTTACATAAACTGGGTGAAATGGAACATTATAAACATGGTTATTGTCTTACACAGGTAAGCTTTATTAATTTTGCTGCATGCACAGCTGCTCTTTATTATTTCTCTGTGCTTTCTTAAAACAGGCTATCTACTTAATGGACTAAAAACAACATTAAAAGCACCTTGAAATGAAATATTTCATTCTAGTAATTGAGAAAAACAAAACCTTTCCAAGCCACAGTTTGCAGTTGTTACACCTTAAAATTCAGACACACATTAAATGATGAACTTCATCCTCTTCTTAACAAAGCTGCAATACACAGAACACTTAAATAGGGTATCACATTTGGTCCTCCAATTTCATTAGCTTTAGGAAATGTGAATTTTACATATTACACAAATACTTACATCACACCAGCACTCCTTGCATACTAAAAGTAGCTTTGATAATCAGCTTTGTGATGAGTGATTTTGATAATCAGCTTTGTGATGAGTGATTCTGTGCACTGAGCTCCCAATGGAATGCAGGGAGAACAGAAAGCATTGCTACAAAGTCATCTTTGTGCACTTCTAGATTTGATAATATAAAGTCTTCATGACTGCTGGATGAGGACAGCACACTACTGCAGAAATATCGTTAAAAGTTTTCAAACTGTCCAAATTGCAGCGTTAGTAAATGTAGCAAAGGTCTCCATTTCGGTGGGCTACATTCAATTTCTTGTTAAACAAGCATTATATTACTGGGAGGAAGCCATCCTCTCGATAATAAGTAGTGGAAGACACATCAACTGTCTATTAAAGGATAAAAAGAGGAAATGAATTACTGAAGGTCTTTTAAATCACTTGTGTGCCATTTTGATGCATTCAGTGTGGTACTTACTTTAAATTCCTTATTTTATAAAGTACATGAAGTTCATGATTTAAAACAAATTTCCTAAGAGACTGATTTGCTCCTTTTCCTCTGACCCATTTCATGATAAAAAGCAGCAAAGCTGTAGGATCATAAAAAGATGTGTTATCTGAAACTGGATACCTTTGCATATCCCTTACATTAAATGAATTTACTGGTGAAATTTCTATTCACAATCACAAATATACTTTTCTTAACAGCTGTAATGATTGCAGGACTGAATGAATAGATTTTAAAAATTGGCACTTAATAAAAATTCCAAGTGTTCCCTAAGGTCCACAACATTACTGAACACAGATTTACTCAGAAAAGACTCATTAAGAAATATTATATATTCCATAGGCAATTTGTTAATCCACTTAAAATTGCACACATATGTAGGTATCAGTTTGCCAAAAATCCCTCTTTTCATCTTGCTTTGTGGAGTTTCATTTTCAGAAAAGACAGAAATAGGCATCTCTTTTCTGCCAGTATAGCACTTGAACTGACAATTAGTGGAAATCAAACTTATGCAAGAATACTTAAAAAACTAATTTATTGAGCTGTAAAAGAGTGTTTTACCTATCTCAGACTGCGATTTCATTATTTCAGATTTCATAAAATTACAATCAGAACACCATCCTTCTCAAAGGTGGCCACAGTGCTCTCTAACAATAAACTTCTGCATTAACCCTCCATAAAACTTTGAAATATACTTTTAATGAAAGGGAATATACTTTTTTATTCGATTCAGTTACTAAAGTAGTTACTAAGATAGACTGAAAATGTGCTAAACTGTAACAGCCTATTCAGAGGCAATTCCAAGGGGAACCTGGAGAAGCAGTCTTACTTCCCCCTCTTCAGTCACACACCTTGAAATGTGCTGGTATTTAGAATACAACACAGCTCCACACTGGTATTGCATCAGTCAAACTTCATATTCCGTTCATCAGAAAACCCCTACCAAAACCAAGATAAAACAAAACAAAACAACAAAAAAAACCCCCAACAAAACCAAAAACAAACAAACAAATGAACAAACATATCAGTAAGCATCTATGGGGAAAAAGAGATGAAAAAACAAGCTCCAGGAGGTACAGCAAGGAGAACCCTCAGCCTCTGACCCAGCAAAGAATTCTGATTATTCAATTCCTCAATAGTACTGTATTTTATTTATTTTTTTATTACCCTCAAACTCATATAAGCAGTATGAATTATTATTGCCATTCCTCTGTTTCCATTAGGTTTTCATTAATTGCTTTTTTGGAGTCCAAAATACCACCTGAAAAACGAACAACTGTATTTTACCACGTATACCTTAATGCTCTCAAAATTTACTGTACATCATAATTTATTGTACTTTCTCTAGAGAATCTCGGGGTTTTTTAAGAAATATTGAAGTTGGCCATGGCAGAACACGAGAAAATACTGAATCGTGGAGTAAATTAAATTGATTCTCCAACAGGTTCAAGACTAGTGGCAAACGAGCTCCAATGGTGAAAGCAGAATTGCAACTCCAACTTGTGCTCCAAAGGCCAAACCATTGCAGATGAATGTTTGCTGCCTTCATCTACCCTTCACTACTGAAATTATCATAAAATCATCATAAAATGATTACCAAATAACCAATGCTGACTTGCTGCTAATAACTACAGGTTACTGACAGCTACACATTAGTTACAGAAAGGTAAATGGATCTCATTTTCATTATTTTCTTTCTACATTTGTAACTCTTGAAAGTGTTCCTATAATTGAAATCAAATATCTTCTCCCACAGTAAAAAAATTTAACAAGTGTGACTAATTAAAGCCAAATACACAACCCTAGCACTCATTTTAATGTTAAAATGATTTCAAGACTGAAGTTGTTTATACCCTCTTACATCAATATATATAAAATCCTGAGCTTCTGTATACACCAAATTCTTGCTATTTAGCTGAAAACATGACAGATATGGATTTAAACAAAATTAAAACAAAAAAATACACATCAAAGCAAAGACTGATTAACTTCTCAGCACTGACTGAAGTGACATTTCTCACCTCATTTATCCATAGACTGTCAAATGAAACCCGTAAGTCATGGTCACTGGAAACACCTGTTATTCAAGTACAGCATTTCTCAGCCTTTGTAGCTCTTTCTGTTCTCAGCTCAGACGCTTGTGTAGAGGCTAATAGGAAATCATTTTATTTTACAATTTAAGAGGAAGTAAAAGAGAAAATGTTTTCAGTTACTCCACTCTAATGATACCGAAGTGCAGATGCATTGAAAACTACGAAGCTTCTGAACTGAGAGAACTGTTCCTGACAAGTTGGGGAACACTTGGAGCTTCACAAAAATCCTTGCTTGGGACACCACAGCAAATTCACAAGTTCCCTTAAAAAATGGTAAAAAATGCATCTTGTACAAACCAAATTATCTCTGCCTTGCCTTGCCTTGCCTCCCCCTCCCCAACCTTACATCTGCTACCCTTAGAACTGAACTCCTGACTTAGAAGGTGAAAAAAGGAAAGTCTTGAAACCTCACTATGACCACGAAAATTTTGCTAGCACTGATGAAAATTTATATTAAAAAAAAAAAAAAAAAAGGAGCAGACATGCTGCTACAAGTGAAACTACTACAGTTGCAAAACATAAGCCATTTTCTTAGCATGAAAAATTCACCTGCCACTGGTTCAGGATGTAGAGCTGATCAATAAACAACTCAGATTTTGCAAGCCAACTTGTGAGCAGGCACTGCTTTTCCACAAGTGCAGGCTTTGCTGGTTATAGCACTGTACTTGGGAATCAAGGACTTCACCTCCTGTAATTTGCTTATCAGATAGAAGAGCAATGAAAATTAAAAAGGAACTTGCTTGATGGAATAAAACACAAGAAGAAAACTGAAAATGCGATACCACTGTTGCAGAATTCCAGAGAATTCCATTCACGTGGGGTCATTCCACCCTGAAAGGAGGAGCTACAGAATAGAGGATAGAGTAGATATAGATGGCAATTAAAGCAGGACAAAGATGCCATTTTTAAGTCTGTGGGGCACTATCACCAATGACAGCACAGAGCAACATACCTAGATTTGAAATGAGCTTTGCCATTTTCAAAAATTACCCCCCTGGGCCCAGTTCTGAGGTAAGAAAAATACCAGTGATGAAGAAACAGAAAAAGAAGGTGCTTCTATACTACTGTAAAGAAAAAAGCCCTATCTTTGAGTCTAGTTCCTAAGGAGAAGCTCTGCTCTATACCCCCATTTTTCTCCCATGAGAAAGCAGTGGAATCCCTATGGAGAATAATAAGTGACAAAGGCAATTTTTAACAGTAAAGTTTTACAGCACAATTTCCATAAACCAGCTGTCAAAACTGCAGGAGCAGATTTGTGTGGTGCTAGTAGTTACAAGCGCTGCTGTTGTTCCAGAACAGATAAAGCCACCTCAGCCCAGCCAAGCTGTATTTTCACTTTTCAAACCCGAAAGACCAAGAGCAGAGCAGCTACTCCCTGTCTGCTCCCCTTGATTGCTCCGTGCACACGTGGCCCTGGCCAGAGGAGCATCCTAAGGGCTATGCTGGTACCGGACATCACTCAGGGCTGCCTCACCAGCAATCCCCTCGGTCTCGCACCAGACAGGGGATGGAGATGCAGCTTTAAGCCATCATCTACTACCCAGAAATCCTCACATTTCTGGATTTTGGCAACAACTGCCATTCACCGACCAAATTCCCCCAGGACATCAGTTTGTCCTGTAACTCTTTTACCATTGCCATGAAGGCATCACTGTACTACACGACCCAGCACAACACCCAGTTTTATTCACACATCATCATTCAAAAGCTGCACAAAAATAATTAAAGACTCTAACTGATTTTCTGTCTATAGAGAACAGCCTAAATGTTCTGTACTGAGTTAGGGTCATCATTCTTTTGTCAAAAATTACTCTGAAGAATAGTAATTTGCTCATAATTATTACACACATGGAGTTATGGAACTGAATTTAGAGTACTGGCATGTTCAATGTACAGATGAACTCTCATCATGCCATATTTCCCTTAAAACAAGTGTTCTCTAATCAAATAAGCCCTTAAAGCATACTTAAAGTGAACTAAGCAATGCTACTTTAGGACTCCAGGAAGGACTACACAGGTCTACACATAAAACTTCCAGACAACATTTTAATGTACACACATCAGCATGAAAGAAAGAAAATACCTTCACCCTGGGACAGAAAGTTACATTCCTCAAGCGATGTTCCCCAAGATAACTGTTTCAAGCTGACATTTGACATCTTGTGGTAATTTTGCAGGTACACTGGCTTAACTACAGACAAGTGTGACACCAGCTCAGCAAAACCGCCGCTCACTTTCACTACAAATATAAACTCTCTGAGAAGTTGGGCTCTGGATCTGTGGCAACTGCCAGGTTACCTCAGGCCACGCTGCAGGTGTGCCCACATCTCACCTCCCTGGTTCTCATTTCTAAAGGAGCAACAGAAGAAACAACTTCGTGTTGAAATGAAATTGCTGACACCTTGTGCAAAAGGATTTCCACTGGTTTGATTAATCCTGATGAGTGGAACAACTTTTGTAAGATGGAAGCTGGACTACTTCAAGTCAAACATCTAAGCAACATTAAAGCATAAATGCATGTTTTGCCACATTTAGTAAGGATCACTTTTTCAAAAGCTGGCCTTTAGTCTGGAAGGAACATTTGGATACAATGCCAGGTTCAAAAGTGCCTTTGTGTCTGTGTGATCTACAGAACTGTAGCACAGTCTAACATCTGGATCTAACTCAGCTGGATCTCACAGATACAAAAAGAGCAACACTAAAATTTTCATATCTGAAAGATTAGGTAGTCTAGACATATTATTATAAGCAAGCAAGAAAGGCTGCCTTAAAAATCCATAGAAAGCAACCTTCAGTATAGCAGCAAATACAGCAAAACACCCTCCTCCTGAACCTCGGCAGCCATACAAAAAGTGAAGAGTAAGAGGGAGGATAAAAACTTGTTCCCCCACCTCCTTGGAAAACTAAGTTTCAGTCTGAAAGAAAAATCAGCTTAAAGGTGCTTTTTCTAACCAGCCTTCACCCAGTTTTTTATTATTCTACAGCACACACCAGATTTTGCCACCTTTATTCCTCAGAGACATTGAAATGCCTCAGATACAGAACTGGGGCTGGAGTAAGAGCAGTGACTTTTGTCGAGTTATTACCGATTAATATGCCTGCTTCTAAGGAATGTTCATGTTCCCTTCCCTCTTTAATTGGTGTCTTTTTGGTCAGAACATTTAATCTCTGGCCCTTCAGAGTGGTTGTACACGGCTTTATCATCCACTGTTAAGTAATTCCATTCCATGCACTTTCCACAGTTTGGATTGTTCAAAACCAGAAATTTCATCTTTTATGTGACCTTAGCAGATGTGCTTTGGTCATTATTCCCTTAAGCCTTCGAATGTAAAGCACACTCAGGCTCATTTTCATCACTCATCTTTACAGCAGCTGAAGTGACAGGCTGCTCTTTTAATCCCACAAAAGGCCTTTTTCATGTTTTTTATAGCCAAAGTCCACGGCACTGAACAAGAAACAAGACTGAAGGAAGTTCCCCCCGACGGAGTTCCTGCGCTCTGCAGGGCCAAGAGCCCCTGCTCGGGTGGTCAAGGTTGCTAGCAGGAAAGCCCTGCAGGGCTGACAGTTCTGGATGATGTTTCATGCCACAGGCCTGCTCTACTCTCAGTCTTAGTGTACAAATTTTTTCTTCCCTGGCTCACTGCTGCCAAAAGATTGTTAAATGCTAACAGCTTGAAGCATGACTCAGCTTGACTTTTTTTTGTTGTTTGTTTTGTTTTGTTTAATTTAAAACCAAGTAGTTTGAGTCACCTCAAGGTAGGTGAAAATAATTACATTTAGCAGCTGATAAAACCCACATGGTAACTGAATCCAATTTTCGAGAAAATATTAGTGCCACAGATGCTGTATTTATGTTGTAACACCAAAACCTTCAAATACATCTTTATAAGTTTCAGTTTATAGTGTTCCTGCACTTTTTACTTACTGCATAAAATTTAAAGAATGTTGCATGATGTGAAGGTATGGAAAGGAAACCACATCACTTCTGTAACTGAATGCCCATAAATTCAAAACACCCATTTCAACAGTTAGGAGATGTCAAATGCAAGCTTCAGAAAATTCCAGCTCCAGTCCCTGAAGTAACTGGAAATTAGATGCACTGGTACTGAAATGCAGAGTTTCTCATTCCTTGTTTGCACATTTATAGCAAAACCCTTCATTTCAGATATAAGCTCTGAAGACATCCAAGATACAGCCACACATGCTGTAGATTTTTTGCCTGCAACTCTGATTCGTTCTCAAACCTACATACAAGGCAGCAAAGGGAACCATAAGGAAATTATTTTCAAAACTAAACTTCCACAAGGTATCACTTGACTTCACTAGTACAGCAACACAATTCCTACCATAGCACAAGAAACAGAAATACCTGATTTTTCAAAAAAATAACCCTGAGTGGGTCAACCTGGCATGTTCTGCCAAAAATCTAAAAAGCCAACATGACATGCTTTTCATCAAAATGCATCAATAAACGCATTCACAGGTACAGGGCAGAAACTGCTAAAGGTCTTGAAGGTAGGTCACCTTTACTCGCTGAATTTTAGTAAATTGTTTCCTTTCTTTTTAATGTCCTACTTCAGAAAGAAAGTTTATAAAAATTCCAGTATTTTAAAAATAAAGATACCATTACTGATATACTTCAATAAGAATGTAGTACATGTGAAAGCAACAGCACTTCCAGGAGCAGAGGAATATACAAAGCCCCATTCCCTACAAATACCCACCTTGTCACTGACTGAAAACTGACTCTAGTTCCTTCTCGTGTTTCTGACAGCAATAAAAATCACTTAATCCCCTGGATCCTCCAGCATCAATACATGTGGGATTCACAGACCAACCTCTTTCTATTTGTGTGCTTTACATCGTCTCTCTTTTCTCACTAATCTCATTTTTATGTGGCCACTGATTTATAAAGTGAGTGCAGTAACAAATATGCATAAATATCACACACATCAAATAATTTCCGAAGTCTCTACTTCCCTGGGAATAAAAGTAATAAGTATGAATACTGCCAACAGAATCCTATTACTCATCATGAACAAGTTTCTTTCACCTTCCCTCCCAATTTCCTTCCTTCCCTGCTTGCTGGAGGGAGGAGGAAGCTCTTCCTAAGGTAAGGCCACACAGCATACTGGAAGGTCTATTCAAGCTCCATTCCCCAAGAGTAAGAGAAACACAGAAGGCCACACTTCAGCTGTAGGAAATGTATTGTGAATTAAGACAGGACTGTGACTTTAATTTAATGCAATTACTCGTTAATTTAATATCCCCTAATCATTATTGCTCTGGGGCTTTTGCCTGTGACTCCATTAATTCTTCTCATCCTATTCTGCTTGCAGCAAACTGAGCAAGGCCATGCTAATGGAGAAGTTGCAATTATTTATTTTGTGCATTTCCTGCTGACTGAGGTTATTGCACCATGCAAGAAATGTCAGCAAGTTGGAATAAAATACTGATAATGGCATGACATAAAGAAAGAAGAGACTGCAGTGCCATCACTTGTCATTGAGGTTTTGCCTTTTGGGTGAGCAGAAAGGCATTAAGTTGTTAAGTGAAAGCAGGGCATTACTGAAACCTATCTTCAGTTTTCAGCAAGAACTGGATGATTTTTCCCTTTGTGAAGTATTCCAAATTCCATTTAATTTACTTAACTATGAAATGTATACAGTCAAGTTCTTACTGTTTAATCCAGCAATAGCTGTCGAGAAAGGTCATTAAAAACATGTTAAAAAACTTGAATGCATAGAGGTTTACATGAGAAATGGAAAATTAAGTGATTTCTTTATAAAAACCTAAATTGCGTTGTATTATTTCGTATGACTGCGTTATTTAAACATCAGCACTACAAAGAATAATTAATGAAGGAAAGGGTCACACTGCCGAGCTCTACAGGACCTTTATCCATGTCCTGTAAAACAGTATGAATGAAAACAGAATTTAAAAAGGCAGTTAAAAGGTAAATAAATTTTCACATATCCACTTACTAGCATAGGAAATTCATAAGCTGAAGCCTAAGATAATAGCTGCAACAGAGTCATGAGACCGGGTCACTCTCTCAGAAGTCACGGGGTTTACAACACACCAATGTTCTGGCAATCTGTTCCAAACTTCAATTACACTGATTTCTGAGTGCTAGGGAGCACTGCTGGGGTTTATGTTCAGTAGCCTTTATGAAACACATCAATACACCAACACAACCTTATAAAACTCAAAAGCCTCTAACCTAGAAAAGGTAAAAAAAACCCACCCCAACACCTTCACAGATTAAAACACAACATGAATTCATAAGAAAGTAAAAAATGTTTACACACGTGGAGGGAAAAGAAGAAAAAAATACATGAAACGTTTAAAGAAATCAATAGAACAAAAAAGCAAAAGCCAAAGGAGATGTCATCTCAACATGAAAGACTGCTAAAGTGTCAAATGCAGGTTTGAATTTCAAGCACAGTGAAGAGTCCTTAGCTAAAGTGAATTGCTGGCAGAAGTGCTGTCTGGTTCTACAAACAAAGTCAGTATTAAAATAATAGATTTTAAAATCAAACAGGGGAAATAAAGTATCCCAAACATTCTCCTGGTTTTGAATGGCTCTCCACCGCAGATTTCTTTTATTAGTTGCATTTGTTGTTGATTTTTTACTAAAGAAAAGGATTCTCCTGTATTTGGTCACATATTCAGTCACACAAAGTAAGACTTAAACCAACAAAAAGGGAAAAAACCCAAGGTAATTCCCTGAAGCTTGTCATAGCTTTATAAGAATCACCAACATTGGAATTGGCTTCCTGCAAATAATCTCTGGTATTTAAAGAGTTTGTAGGTTATAAGTGGGAGAGCAATTCCTAGAGGATTGCATATTCCCTACTCCTGCTGACTGACAGAACAAACTCTTCTGCTTCTTAAAGCTGCTGTCACCATCTCAAAAGTAACAGGCACCTGCAAGAGGTCTCCAGGTACAAAACTTTGGATTACTTACATTTTAATGAATTTACATATCAGTAAGTATCACAATGCCTTTATCAAACATTTTTCCCTCCAAACAAACACTCCCATTATACAGGCAGGATATTCCTTGCAAAAAGTCTGTATAAATCAGAAAGCTAAAACTAATGTCTGTACTAAGCCATCTTGTTAATAGGTATTTTATGACCTGAATTTTGTGAGCTTTTCTATTTTCTCAGGACAAGAAGCTGAGATTTCTGAAATCATGTACCTTTCGTGCCATTTAATTCACATGAGCTCCTCTATGCCTCGAACATCCAATTTTTATAATGAAAGAGCTTTCATTTACCATCCAATCACCATCCACTAACACTATTCTATTACTTTCAAATGCAGTAAGAAGTATAAGACACTCCGTGGGGCTTGTAACAGCATAGAATGAGAACTGTATTAATGCCGCTGCCTTTTGACCCAGAAAAAAGTACCCCTTGATTGTCCCTTTCACTCAGGGTAAGAACTGTCAATCAGTCATTCAGCAAAAGAACACATCACTCAGGAAGCAGCAGGTATTTAAGACTTGCAAAAGGGTTGGAAACGTGAATTTCACAGTAAATTAACATCTTAAATCAAGCTTAAGACTGGGGTCATTGTTTTGAAATCCTTTACTCACTGAAAGTGCTGATGGTGAGTGGGTCACAAAATCACAGTTAACACACAAATTAAATTCTAAATTTGGTGATAAAAGCTAGACCACAGTTCTCAACTAAAGGAGTAATGAGTGTTACTGACAGCACCCAGAGAGGAGCCTCATGTGACTTCATTCCCACAAATGTAGCCTTTGCTGAGCTGGGCTATCTTTTATCTAGAAAGGATAACTTTCAAACTGAAAAGCATCCATCAACGCATGCTCCAAAGCACAGCAAAAAAAAAATTTCAAAGGCAGAAAGGGCACAGCAAAGAGCAGCTCCCAGTGTAAAATTAATGCTGAGGCGCTCAAAATCCCCTCAAACCTCCCTCTGTTTTTAATAAGGTGCTTATACGTGTCACAGGCACCTATAGCTCTGCTCCTTGTCCTTCTCTGAAGAACAGTGCGATGCTGTCTCAGAGCTGGTCTGATCTCAGCAACAGAACGAGAAGCACTTGAGCACAAAGGAAGGATGTGTAAATTAAACTCTTCAAGTCCCTTTATCTGTTCAACTGTAGCTTCCCCTGAACAGGACAGACCCAACAAAAACAAACAAACGAACCAACCCCAGAAAACCCCTAAGAAAACAGAAAAGGCCATAGAAAGAGGCTTTGCCCAACAGAAAAGTCATCAGCAGGTCGAAAGGCAAAAAGAAGAGGGGTGAGTATCTTCAAACTTCAGTCTGAGTAAGACTAGAATGGACTGAAGTGCGTGACACATATCTCATACAAAAATTGGAGTCATCAAGAATGAAAACCAAACCACCTCTGTGGACTACAAACATCAAGACTTAGCTAAAAACTTCCAAATGATACACAAAGTAGAAGACCATGAGAACTGATATATCAGATTGACAATACACAGCAGAAGTAATGAATATAAGCTTGGAAATATGTTGTAAGATGTGCCTCGCAGCACTGCTTAGATATTGTCCGTGTGTCAAAAAATCTGAGCTTACACTACACAACAGATTTCTCCAAAGACAACAGCGATGAGCAGCTGGAAGTGATGAGAGCACAGATCAAGGCACAATTACAATAATGGGGATCATTTTAAAGATCACATCAACAATTCACAATCTATTTAATCACATAAGCCCACAATGGGTCAGGCTGGAAGGGACCACAGTGGCTCATCTGGTCCTGCTCCAGCAGGGTCATCCCAGAGCACACAGCACAGGATTGTGTCCAGATGGGTCTTCCAGGGAGGAAGTACCACACCCTCTCTGGTCTCTGTTTCAGTGCTCAGTCACTGCACAGGAAGAAAGTTCTGTCTCATGTCCAGGCGGAACTTCCTGAGCATCAGTTCCTGCCCATTCATTCCTCTGGTGCCATTGCTGGGCTCCACAGAGCAGAGCCTGGTTCCCGCTTGGAGCCCTCCCTGCAGACAGGGACAGACAGGGATGAGAGCCCCTCTCAGCTGAGGCTCCTCCCGAGGCTGAAGAGCCCCAGCTCCCTCAGCCTTTCCTCGTCAGGGAGATGGACCAGCTCTTCCTCATTTCTGCAGCCTCCTCTGGCCCTGCTACAGGAGCTCCATGTCCCTCCTGTCTTGAGGAGCCCAAAGCTGGACACAGCACTCCAGAGGTGCTTCCCAGGGCTGAGCAGAGGGGCAGGATCACTCCCTGACCTGCTGGCAATGTTCTTCCTCATGCACCCCAGGACTGCTGAGTTGATGGCTGCTAAAGAAAACTAATTCATGCTATGGATCAAACCAGGCACCTTCCTGCAAAGATACTGATTCAACACGGAGGTCAAAGAAGTCTAGACCATTAAATTTCCTAAAAGTGAGAGGGAAAAACCCCCGTTCTCCCAAGCTAACATAGGCTCAGTTTCTTGGTCAAAACGCCTCCAGTGTCAACCTGCTCAAAAACCAGTGCAGATCCAGTTCCCGTGTCTAAGGTATGAAGACTCCCAGATGTATAGACAGGGGGAGGACAACCCTTCAAGTGATTCATGGAGTGCTTCTCTTCTTGAGAAAATTGTTCCTCTTTGGCTTTATTTTGAAATGCTACCCTCCCACTTAGTTATTTCTAAATCTTCATGTTATCTAAAAATTCTTTAATTCATATATTTTGCATAGATGAGGAAAAAAAAGTATAAATGGGTGGTTTATCTTTAGCATGCCTCTTGTGAATTTCTGTCCTTCTCACACCAACAGTTAATGTTTAATTTAGTAAACTTTGGCATAATTTAAAATAGCACTCGTCTCCAAAGCCTTGCAGATCTCCAGCATTTGGAATGTTATTCTTCAGGGAACCCATTAATTTTCACAAAAAGGTCTCCAAGGGCTGTATTAATTAACAGATCCAAGTAATCTACAAAAACTGAAATACTGCCAAACCACTCTGCACGTACTCCCAGCTCATTAAAAACGCCAAAATCCTCAGTTTAACATTAAATAATTCCCACAGGACTTACGAAAAAGCTTACACAAGCATGGTGTTTAAAAATCATTTTAAATGCTAGGGAAATTTACTATGATTTATTATCACAATTACACATAATAAACTTTTCAGAGCTATGGCTCTAACGTAAGTTATAACTGTTACTGTGTGATAAAGTGCTCCATCAGTATGTCCTTTCCATATGGACTTTGTGCTCCCATTCCCCCCTCCCTGCTTTTTAGAGAGCATTTTGTTCAATCTGCCTAAATTACTACAGAAACAGACTCAACCTTACACCACACTTGATCTAAAGAGGATGAAGAGCTCAAGAACTGATTCTAAAGGATGATAAAATCCAACCCTAAGGAGATGAGGAAGCAAACAAGGGCAAGTAGTGCATTGTTTAAACATAAAACCAGGTTGAGGACACTCATGGATTATAAATTATTTGTAAAGACTTGGCACCTACAGTTTAACTCATCAAAAAATGCCCCCAGAAAGTTTCAATGACTATCCAAGTTATGCACCACAGTCCCATCTTTGTTCTACTCAAACTATACCAACTGATAATATTTTATTCTGTCTTCTTCTCCTTTGTCCTTCTCCCCATCTGCCTCCAAGCATGACTGTGCACAACCCAGTTCCATTTGTGTCCAAAGTCCCCAGCTGCAAGGTCACACAATTCTGACCTCAAGGCAAAATTCAGGCACAAAACCAAGCAGTTTTATTTCCCAGTGTGTCAAAGATAAAACATGTCTTCTTTTCAAGAAAAAAAAAACAGCCAACCATACAAAAATAAACCTGGAGACTTAAAATCCTTGAATACTCCCACAACATTACATTCAATTTTCTGCTTCTTGGACTCTCTTGTGACTTCACTTTTCTATGAAGTATTTTCAGTACCTCATTATCTACATTTGAATGAAAAGTCTTTGTGTTTGTCCTTTCCCCAAATGTACACTTCAACTTGCATAATGGAACTGTAACTGCAGAAGTGCAGACCTTGGCACAGATACTCACATGAAAAGCATGTTGAAGCCCTTCATTGTCCAGTAAGTTTAAAGTCCAGTATCACACCTGTTGAAGTGCTCCATTATGTCAGGAATGACACATATTGTGCTGTACAATATGGAACACCTTAAATGCCTGAACCATCCACCACAGTGGTTTTTGCTATATAACCACATGCAACACAAAATGGGGTTGAAGGACATTTCCATGTCAAAGGCACCAATTTTCATATAAGCAATGCTAGCCCATATATCATTATTAGCTAGTGAATTAAACTCAGTCCCTGAAAACTATTAAACCACGCATTACTGCTTCATTTTTTGAAGCACACTGAGTTCCATGGATGTTTCCTTGCCACTAGATAAGGATATAGCATTAAAACAACATATTTTGTTTCTATTTTTGCCCTGAATGCTCAGAAACGCAGCGAAGTCAGTTTTAGACAGAAAACTCTCCCTGATCTCAGTGGCCATCAATCTTCCTTCACTTACTAGTGTCTCACTTGCCCTTCCCCTGCCACTGTCTCTCTCCTGAGAGGTAACTGATCCATTTAAACACTGTTCACAGCACAGAAAGAATTTTCTGGCCTCCCTGGCTCCCACAAACGCCAGCCAGGAACGATGTAGTTAGTACTGTAGAGTATCTAAAGGATGCTACATAATTCCCATCTCTGGAAGTGTCCAAGGCCAGGTTGGATGGGGCTTGGAGCAACCTGGGATAGTGGAAGGTTCCCTGCCCATGGCACGAGTTGGAACAAGATGAGCTTTAAGATCCCTTCCAACCTAAACCATTCTGTGATTCTATGCTCTGAATCTAGCTTGAAAAACTACACAAAACTGCACTACAGAGATTTCTGATCATGTGAAACAAGTAGTGCTGCTCATTTAAGGCTGATGGTACTTTTGCTTTTGAAAGCAGTAACATAAATATGCACATATTTTACTAAGAGAGACATTCGTATAAGAAGACTATGTTAAAATAGCAGTGCTTGGAGAAGCACTATAGCATTTGGCAGCATCAATTCCCGTAAAGTTTTACTGAGCATCTTAAAGTTGTCTTAGAAGTTGATTTACAGTCGGTTAGCAGAATTATGAGGCTTGATTTCCCATAACTCAAAACATATGAAAAACCAAACAAATACCAAACAGAAGCATGGAGACTTCATTGATTTTAAGTTTAAAAACTCAAACATATTTCAATTCAAAGAAGCTCAAAAAGAAACTGTAACGACTCTACAAAAGAGATCAATAAATAAATCTGAATAGGTTCATTTGCTGTGGCTACATGAGGGATACCACACACCACTTAATAGTAATTCCATTTTAACAAAATCCAGCAATGCCACAATGAGCAGGAAAACAAGAGAAGCAACACACTGACCCTAACCCACATTACCCAAACACCAAGAACAAAGGACAAAATTTCAACTGGTAGCAAAAATCAATTACTAACCAGAAGAGAGTGTTAAAATATAATTGGCATTCATACACCCATAAAATCATTTCGAATTATGGAATCGTTAAGGTTGGAAAAGACCTCTAAGATCAAGTCCAACATCAACCCAGCACTGCCAAGGCCACCACTACACCATGTCTGCAAGTGTCACATCACACATCTTTTAAAGGGAGATAGTGACGATGTGGGATGGTGACTCCAACACTCCTCTGTCCAGTGCACGCCAACCTTTCAATAAACGAAGTTCCCTTCATAGCAAAGCACAAGCTTGCTCTTTTTAATACAAGAAATTAATGGAAAATACTCAAAATAACCTCTATTTCTGAATTAATTTTAAAATCAAAATATAAAAAAAAGCAAAATAAAAAACACTGTCTGCAGCTATATGGACAACTATAAATTAAAAATTTTAATAAAACAAACTTGTTTTGTTTTGGACACCCTGTGCCTCAAACATGCCATTTCACACACAGATGGTTTTATTTTTAAGGAAAAAAACAAACCCAAACAAATAAATATCAACAGAAGCTCAGTCTGGAAATAGCCCTGATAAATGTAGAAACAGTTTCCAGCGTTGCAGTCCATTAACTGCCATTACTCTGAGCTCTCACAAGGAAACAAAGATGATCACAGCCTTAGACAGACATTCACCTGGGTGACATTTTTATTTTAAATGCCAACATTTATATCCCAGAGCCTGGAAATTGAAATCTCCATCAGTTTTGTTCTGATTATAAGTTAGAGTTATAAATCGAATTGTTTTGAAACAAGGAAAGAAAGAGATCCTAGAAAATCTGACAAGTACTATTCTAGCACTTAGTATCAATTACTGTGAAATCGAAATCAAGACGTTCTTTTGTCTGGTTTGACAGAAGCAGTTTGTTACTCACTTACCTCATCTGTCCTAAATTGATGATAGAAAAATCTTAACATGAATTTAATGATTTAGTTTAAGACTGAACTAAAAACTCCACAGATTTTCAAATTTTAGCAACATCTAGAACTGGGATGAAGTTTTCAGAATATGCTGAGCATCCCCAAGGAAATGTAGTCATTTTGTCTGAGCTTCTACAGGAGAATTGGTCTCTTCCGCAATATGGATGTTTGTTTATACACCTGCAGAGTAGATGCTGAAAGCTGGATTTGAATTAGAATCTGAGCACTTACGTGATATTGAAAGTTTGTCCCTGAAGTCGAGCACAGCCCCTGAAAATTTGCGCATTAGCGAAAATATTCAAGTAAGATTATTACTGCCATACATCTGCTCCCTTTCATAGCTCCCAAATCCCTAGTTAGGGATCCCTTACTCCTTAGCTGATCTGCACAGAACTTAGTGCAGGCAGAAAACCACACACCAACATGATCTAATTATGGTGCTCACATAATTTTATGCCAGTCCTAATTAATTATAACAGCAGCAATTAAAGTTTATCCAGTAAATAAACCCATAACCATAACTCACCACTGCCATGCATCTTCCAGCAGCTCCTAAGGACTTGTTCCAGCACAAGGACACACCTTCCTCCTGGCATCCAGGGGGAACGGAACAAAAGCACCACTACAGACATTGCACAGCCTCTAGGTTTTATGGCATCTCCATCAAAACCAAGGGTTAAAAGTCTGTCACTGAATTCCTGGTACTGGTAAGCTATTCCAAATTCTGTTAACTATAGCAAGAAATAGGTATCCTGGCCTAAAATACTGCTAGAAAAATGAGCATCGGGTACAGAAGTGAAGCTACTGGAAAGTTTTTTTAAATAAAGGCAGACACTGGCAAAGTACTCCAAATAAAAAGGAGCTGCTATTGCTTGATTTCNGTTTGCTTTCAAACTAGCACAGATATTTTTTTGTGCTGGAAATTCTCCAGGGAGATAGTTCTGAAAGATTAAGAACTGAAATCACAAGTAGAGGAACATGGAGGGAATTGTGGTGAGAACAGGCCAACAAACCTCTAAAATTCAGCTTCAGCATTTCAAGGGAAACCCACAGGAATTCACTCTCTTCCCATGGGACTTGAACATGCTTTTCAACATTTTTAAAACTTCATCTTTCAAACTGAGTTCAAGTTTTACTTTTTCTGTCAGTCTTACAAGTTGCATAGCTTCAAGTGTGTCAATACCGACATTTTCAGGATTTATCATGAAGAAAATATTGAAATCAGAATAGAATAAACTGAAAATTATCACTAGGAGGGTCGGTATCATTCTTGTAGTTTTCACAGGTATATCTCCTTATTTCTCTTTTGTACTTAGGAACTTTTATGCAACAATGCAGCAAGTCTGCCCACAATCTAATAATTCTTTTCCTTCTGGCCAGCTGTAGTTACTTACTCATGCAAGAGTAAATACACCTACTTTCTTCTTTAAATTTCATATGTTTGTCTTGCTTTCTTTCACAGACTCTGCAGCTACTATAGTTCAAGTACTATGCTCATTTTAATAATTGAAAATCTCACTTAAAAATATTTATGTAGCAAAAAATCAACAGAGGATTTTTTTTTTTTAAACTACAGCTATTAACATCCTGTAAGAGAAAGCACTGATATGACATTTCCCAAGCCATAGGGATTAGGAAATAGAGCTACACAAACGGAATCTGCCACCTTCATGTACCTCTGTGTTAGTGTTGTATCTCTATATCACTGCAACCATAAATACCCAAAACCTTCATTTTACATTTGGGTTTTGGAACTGGTCTACAAATGAGTGGCAGGTGATTTCAGTCTCCATTACCCCAGCCAATAGAGAATCATTAGTAAAGCAGGTTTGTAATATACGCACAACTTATCATAGGTCAGACTGAGAATAAGGGAAGATCACAAGCATTAATAAGTCAATTCACTATTTCTACAGGATAGTATCAATCAAAGAAGGAAAAGTGCTTTATTTTTAGAGGTTCCTCTTCCTTTTTCTCTACCACAATATATTAATGCCCTGAACACTCTCTGGTTCTCACAAAAACCACTCCACAATGCTCCTCACCTTCCCAGAAAACAAACCACTTATATATGGGCTAATTGTACACATATCTTGCTGTCACTGCCTACAAACTCTACTTTGTAAAAAATTTACTTTTCCCAAAGATATGTATTTCTTTACATGGAAAAATTCATTGCCAAATACTAGAAAATGTAAAAACTGATGTATGAAATCAAAACCATCCTAAAGAAAGTATTTGTTTCTTGACAAATAGTAGTTCTGAATGGGTGTTAAATATATAATAAAAATGTAAATGGCTTTTCAATTTACAAGAATTCAGTACTGCAACTTCAATGAGGATCTTTTTGTGGATAATTATTTAGAATTGTATCAAAGTGAAAGAAGTGTCATGACACATATTAGTCACCTTCTAGAAATCCTAAAATTTAGCCTTTTTCTTTTCTAAAAAAAAAATGAACATTTACAAAAGCCCCCATGATATTAATTCCCTCATGCAAATTAGTACTTTTTAAAGCTCACAAATATACCTTATTTCAAGAAAATCTCAACATCTTGTTCACACTTTATGAGATACATTTATAAGCTAACTTATTTTCAAACTGTCTTTAGTTAGTATATCAGCCCATGTGACAAGTGTCAAAACCATTTCTTTTATTTTTGCTAAATTTCATCTGTTCAATATAGAATTACAGAGTTATAGAATATCCTGAGTTGGAAGAGACTGACCAGGATCCTCCAGTCCAGCTCCTGGCCCTGCCCAGGACACCCCAACAATCCCACCCTGTGCCTGAGAGCGTTGCTCATGTCAATTAAATATTGAGGTTTTAGTGCATTTGGAGTCCAGAATAGTCAGATCACCACAGGATGATTGCTTTCAGTTAAACACTTATCAGAAAATTACTAACCCAATCTATTCAACCCTTTTCTGTCCACAGACTACTGGGAATAACAAGAAAAAGCCAAGCAATTTAGCAGAGCTGACAGTTGCCAGGCATCACACCTTTTGCTCTATGGAGAATACACAAAAGCCTCAATGAAGTTACAATCACACCTTTTTACAATCATTTTTTTTTGCAAACAAGTACTTCTTCTGCAAAATCTGCTCAATAACTACGAGGATAGCTGAAGAAAATATATTATATGCCTTCCCTCTGTTGACCGTGCCTAAAAATTGTCTTTTTTTTCTGGTAAAGATGCTTGTTCACTAATAAAATTACAGAGATACCTGGCTCTTTTCATGTGTGCACCATAAAAACACAACACGCCTTCAGATTATCCTTCAGATTATTGCTGCTATGGTTTCAAAGTGCCTGTTCCAGCCACAGGCAAGGCCTTCCCCTCAGGAGCCATCACTCGTGGCCAGAGCTGCAGACAGAGCTAATGAGAAACAAAAAGGCTTCTAAAGTCTCTGATAGCCCAGAGCTTTAGAGGTAAACAGGAAGAAACACTTACTGGGGAAAAGTCTGTGGTGGAAAAGGGAAAGGTGGAGCCAAGGGAACAATTCACTTCCTCTCTTATTGCTGTGTTAGATAGAAAAAGCTCTAAAGGAGGGTGAGAGGGTCGGAGCCAGGAGCTCTGCATTCCTACTGCCTCGGCAGAAAGGCCTCCCAGAGCTTATCCAAGTGTGATTCACACGGTTCTCACTGATTATTCACGGAGAGCTCACCTTTCCTCTCTATTAAACTGCATTACAGGGAGCTAAACTACATCTGACATTTTCCTGCTGAGTGCTCCCTCCACATAAACCATGCCCAAGCTGTTGCAGAGCCTGTACAAGAAGTCCATGGAACAATCCCTCCATTACAACATGAGCCTTAATGCAGACAGAAATTAAGAACTTAATTTGTATAGAAAACAGTGATACTCTGACATCAAGGGTTAAAGCACTGAACTGTGACATGAATTTAATTTCTGAATCTTCCACTCAGGCAATCTTGCAGGAATGATTTCACAATGCTGTCTCACAGGACTGCTGGGGACATAAGGACATGCAGAAGGCTGGCAGGGCACACACACAGTGCGTTCTTCCCAACCTCTGGAGTGGAGTGTACCCACACTTGCAGGCTTTAGGATTATTTGTCACTTGTTCTTTGCAGAAGTGTAGGAACTTCATGTGCAGTTTAAACACACATTCATACTACTCATAAAGGCCAGTCATGGGGAAAAAAAAGGCACTAAGGCAAGAATTTTTCAAATGAAAGTACTTGAATTTTCTATATTGCAAAGAGAGATACAAAAAATTTATTAACAACATTAATTTGATGCTAAAATACTTGACAGGTTTATCTGGGAAAGTTAAGTGTTTAAAACATCACAAAAAACCCTTACTGCAAATGTACAGACTGATCAGTCAGAGTGACCCAGGCTGAACTGCTGGGTTTTGTCCCTTGTGTCATGGAAAATGCACCAAGTGACTTGTTAATTTTACATTTAACCATCTCTAACGTTAGTTTCTTCAAATATATTCAAAGGCTGATCAAATGGAGAGATAAATGGATAAAACATGAGAATCAGGAATTTCTTGTCATATATACAAAGGAGATAAAAATTAACCCAAGCTTCCACTCATATTGCTTTTATTTTTGAGAAGCCACAGAATTTGAATATTTCAAAAGAGGCCAAATTGAATGTTTGAATTTTTCAGCACACATAAAAATCCAATCCTGCAACTCACTGTCTACACTTCTTCAGCAGATGCGAAAATTAACAGCACACATATACTTGTGAGTATTATTAGATTTAATTTATACACACTAATGTGTGTGTTTGTGGGCACCTTTCAGCACCCTCCCTTCAATATTTGTGCACACTGACGGATGAGATCTGCCCCTGAGCCTTCTTTTCTCCTGGCTGAGCAGCCCCAGCTCTCTCTGACTTTCCTCTTATGAGAGATGCCAGTATGCCATATTCCTTTAAAAGCAGGTATAATTTCTGTAGGAAAATTAAGCAGTAGCTCATGTTGCTAATGCAAATCTCCAGTTCACTCTAGCTACTCATGCAAGAAATCAGCACATGATGGCACAATTAAAAAGTTTTACTGTTAATGGAAAAATATAATTTCAAAAAAAAAATCTTTTCAAATGCCCTACGAGGCAAGAAGAGGGTTTAAATAATTAGTAAGAATTTTTTTACCTCAGTAAATTCTTCAACAGGAAATTTCCTCATGAACTTTGGACTTTGAATCCTCTTTCCTGCCTTCTGTTATACAAGGACACAAAGATTCATATGACTGATCACCTCTTGGTAGACAGACCCCATTTTACTTGGTATTGTTCAGAGACAGAATGAAACGACATTACTTCACCAGCTCTAAGGCAACAGAGAGATGGAAACAAATGGGCAGAACACAGAAAAAAGGGAGACAACATTTGTCAGTCTGACAGGCAGCAGTCTCAGCAAACCATTGGGGTGACTGTTGTAAGAACTCTACAGGCATCACAGAGAAGAATATCAAGGGTAGTGACAAGACAGACCATGACAAAGCTGCGCTGAGATGTTAATGCAGAGCTCTTGGCAAATAGGAGCAGCAATAAAAAGAACTACCAAGATGTTTGCTTAAAAATCATCTATGCTACTTTTGCTACTTCGTTTACACACAACACAATTTCAATGTCCCGCTCATCCCTCAAGTAACTCTAAGAAAGCCAAAGTTTGGGAATGAAAAAGAAAACTAGGAGTTCTGTCTAGAAAGGACCAAAACATAGTACAGAGCAGGTGTCAAATCCGACCCACAGAACAAAACACCTTGTTCTTCACACGCTGCCAAATTCCCTGTGCCCCACCACCTTACCAAGTAAATGGAAAACCTGGAACTCTGAGAGACAGTGCACACCAATACCACCCATTTTACAGCAAACTGCAGCCTATAGTCTATTTCAAAAGAATTTCCTCATGTCAACACTCAAAGGATTCTCTTCCCTTCAAAGCTGGCTCCTCTGTGTGATGTGGAAGTGCATCTGTGTGCACATACGTGCTCATGTGTTAAGGAGAAAAAGTGGTAAATGGGAACTAAAGAGGCAGAGTCCAGGGTTCTGCAGTACTTTCTTACCTCCATCTCTTGGCACAAGGCTCTATAAGATTGTACCTTTAATTTCAATTACACAGTTTTATGCCACCAGTCAATTTGCATGGTTCCCAAGGAGATAAGTTTTTAAAATCTTCTCTGGAATCCACTGATAAAAATAGGGGAAACTAGTATAGTAAGATAAAATGATGAATTAGACCCTATTGAAAAGTTATCTTTTACTGGGCCAATCAGGAAATGTGAGATAATCACTAAACATTTTGTATTTACTTTTCTTTACTATTATCTCCACCTTCCTATTTTTACTGTGCTTAGGCAGAGCATTAGCAATTTTCTTTTTCTTTTACAAACTATCAAACAAGGATAAAGGCTTTGAGAACATCAGGTTACATGTAAACAAGAATAATATACATTTCCTATTTGTGCAGGTACACTTAAGTAGGTAAAACATCCATTTAAAACATGGAATCATAGAAGCACTAAGGTTGGAAAAGACCTCTAAAGATCAGCAAGTCCAACCCAGCTCCACTGTGGTTCATCACTACTCCATGTGGTTCATCACTACTCCATGTCCCCAAGTGCCACATCTACACTCCTATTGAACACTTCCAGGGACACTTCCTGTGATTCCCACCACTGCCCTGGGCACCCTGTGCCAGTGCCTGACCACCCTGTCAGTGAAGAAATTTTTCCTAATATCTAATGCAAACATCCCCTGTCACCTGGCCATATATTTACAAATTCTATGGCACTTCTGATTGTGAGTAATTGCATCAAAGCAGTGACTGCCAATGATAAACAGGAAATAAGAGTTAAATGGAGGACTGTAACTTC
>VZTD01010884.1:846500-955298 GCA_013397725.1 Rhagologus leucostigma | reverse complement strand
GAAGGAAGGAAGGAAGGAAGGAAGGAAGGAAGGAAGGAAGGAAAGGAGGGAGAAGACCGTGACATCTTAAAAAATTACTAAAAAAGGCAGGATAATTACTGCTTATTTTTTCAGCTTCATCTTAGGTAATAATCTCTCCACAATAGTATCTGGCATTTTCCTAGTTTCCAATGCTGTGCTAAACATTAAAAATGCACTGAATACTGTTTGTGTGGGCATCTTTCTTTTCCCAAGTGAAGACAAGATAAACCACGACAGATTGCATGCATGTGGTGACTGCAGAGGTACTTTCTGTGGGAAACCATACAAAAGGTTACAGCAAAGATGCAGAAAGCGAGTGAGGGGAAAGCGGACAAGTAAGATTAGGAAGATCCTTTTGCCACTGTAGATCTCATTACAGTGCTTCTTGTAAGCACAGTAAGATTCACCAGGACATTTAAAGGACACCGGAGCAATGTGACTTTAATGCAGAAAAGGAATGCCCATGTGATGATTTGAAAATTGGGAATCATTCAGCTTAGCAGCAAATAAACATGGTTTCCCAAGGGATTTTTTTCTCCCCCTTCACAAACACGCATTTCAATGAGTACTGATGAAGGTCTGAAGAACTAATCTATGTGAGCTTGTGTAAACTGTGGATTTGGATTTGCAGGTGCTCCAGTTCCTAAGGAAATGTAAAAGAACCCAGTAATATCCATACACAAACCAGATTCTGTTCTGCCCTTTTGATATACTGGTTCTGGTGAGAAAAATCTGGTCTCATAAGTCAACAGAATGTTTTCCATCTATCATACGAACTAAAAGAAAAAACTAATTTTCATCTAGTGCATATGGATTTTCCCTTGTGTCCGTAAACTCAGATAGACAATTATAGTTACTAGAAATACATTAAGTGAAAGTTCAGAATTTCTTTAGCTGGGCTATTTTTATTTAATTCCCTACACAGATAATTTAATCTCAGTCATTCTTCTCTGAAAAATCTTGATTAATGCATATCATAACCTCTTGGAAAACCAGATTCAGAACTGAATAGCTGCTGTGTCAAACTAAAAACCCAAGCTCTGTGTGCATTACCAGTGTGCCTTGAGACTGGATCCTGTAGCATCTAATAAGGTATGAGCTCCATTTGCAGCTCTTCCTCCCAAAAAATTGCAATTTCTCTTTTCTCTGAGTTCTCAGTCACCTGCAGCCAACAGGGTCCTAAAAGTGACTCTTTCTTCAACAGAGATCTGTTCTCTTGAAACACACGGGAGCCTCAAGACTTCCTGAGTCTGTTGTTCCTCTGTCAAACTTGCTTGAAATTGAGCAGGGTGTTAAAAAAAATACTGCAGGAAACTGTCAAAAAAAGGCAAAGCAGGCTACCATAGAGCCTTTAGCATTAACAAGGAAAACAAGAGAGTCTTTGTTTTCCATCACTTAAAAAAGGTGATTTTAAGTAGCAGTATTCAGATAGGAAAAAATTTTTGTTAATTAAAATATGTTTTAAGTGGTTTTTTTCTCAGACATAGATAAATGTGTAGAAACTACACACCCCCCATGTACACAGAGACTTTTTTAAGCAAATGAATTGCTTTGTTCACATTTTTCCAAGCACACCATAAAATTGGTTTGTTCTTTACATACTTTTATATTATCACATTTTTAAAAGAAGCATTTCAGTAATTTTGGAGCATTATCCCAGACTCTCATTTTCTTTAAAGGAACATCTTTACATGAAAGTCAACGTCGTATTTTCAGTATATAAAATTAAATACACATCCTGTCTGGCAGCTTTCTTTCAGTGTAGTTGCTGCTTCTCCAAGGAAGTTCTAAAGTGTTTCCAAATAAGTTTAAAAACATCCAATTTATTTTTATTCTAGAAAATTGCTTGCTGAAGTGGCACTGTGTCCTTAAGGTGTGCTATCTAGTTATCAATTGCAAAACCACTTAGAATTTCCCAGCACATTAAGTATCTCTGCTAGCAATAACTAGAAGCACTGGATATAAGGATCTACAGAAATCATATAAAAATATAATTCAAGCAAGATAAAGAAAACACGGAATAGTCTTACATGACCTTATATATCTGTTGTTGTTCAGCTACAAAATAATGGAAAAACTTTGTTAGAGATGTCCTTTCCTGACTACACCAGAGCTTCTAATACTTTCAATTACATATTAAATACTTTAAGATTTCACAAGTAGTTTGTAACAACATTCAGAAGTACTTTGCAACTCAAACTTGGCTTTCTCTACAGATAAAGGTGGACTTTTAACAAGGCAAACAATAGCAAGGAAATGATGATTTGAGCCTTGCCTTCTGCAGCCTGTGATACACAAATAGCTTGTGCTGCTGCAGCTCGAAGAGTCACAGTTGGATGCTTATTCCACCTGATTCATTGAGAATCTTGCCCAGTGTGGAAGTGTCTTCCTTCTCCAGACTGGTTTTCTTTCTCATTTGTATTTTTTTAAACACACACTATTCTTGAACCTGGTGTCCTTGAGAGAAGCCAAAGAACCCACTAAGATTTGGGTGGATTTGCTACTACCTTCTCCAAGTAGCAGCACAGAGACACCAGCTGCAAGCTCTCTTTCATGCTTAGACCAATATAACGATACAATTTGGGAAAAAGTTATGCAAAACCAGACAAAAAAAACCGAAATTGGGCATCTGGGAGACTAAGCAGGATCCTTTTCAGGGAGGCCAAAGCTCACGGCATTATGATGGTTATTTACTGCAAAATATGGGCAGTGACCAAAAGCAAGTGTCTTGTGACCTTTGCACTATCATTATTAAATGTGTAAATAATTTTTAAAAATTAATTTAAAGATATATTCAAACCTAGTCAATGTGTCAGAATTGTCAGATATTTGCTATGAACTTTTACTTTTTTTAAAAAATATTTTTAGATTCATTCTTCCTCAGCTGCAGCTAGCAAGCCCTGAAATGTCATTGCTTACAAGCCAATCTAAATTTAAACTCTTCTGATTTTTGACCCAGGGGAATAAACTGCAATCAAATACAAACTGCAAAAATATTCAGCACCATAATTCAGTTTCCTGGAACCTGAGTTTACAGTCATCTCTGGTTTCTGTTTTTGTATCTACTAACCAAACCCCATCCTTCCTACATAAAAGATGAATCTCAACCTGTAAACAGTTCTGCCCAGGTGTTTTACTGTATTTACGCTACCACTGCATTTCATGATCAGTTTTTCCACTTTCATATCCCTCAGACAGGAAGTCTCCCTAACTGCTGCCAGTAATTTTTCAGGTATTGACTTACAGCAAACACTTCTCAATGACCTGCTGAAAATAAAACTCCACACTTACATAATAAAATTAATGTACTGTTCATGGTCCCTACCAGCTCACTGCGAAGTCGTGCACCTTCACAATGCTGCTCAGTTGATACTGTCCAGATTTCAGAGGCTGAGTGGGTTCTTCAGCATGCTCAAAGTTTGGGGTCCCTTCAGTATCAACAGGGAACTCTGAATCCTGCAGAAAACCAAAATTATTAATTCTCAGAAATGCTGCGTAACTTCACACAATGTATCTCTTATACATATATATACATATATATACATATATATATCTATTATACATATATACATCTATATATGTATCTATTGTACACATATACATATATACATCTCTTATACATATATATTACTATTTTGAAAAAACAAATTTATCTTATTTTTCCACTCTGTTTTTTCTCCTCTATTCAATTTTCATAATTTTTTTAATTACTGCTGTCCTGATTTTATTAATTTGCTACATATTGTTAAAGCTGACTGCAGGCAGAACAACTGAACACTAATAATCAGTTCTTTCCAAATTACATTCCTACTATTTAAAATAACTGGCCTGACATAAAACACAGGACTAGAACTGGGAAGGCAGGTTTATATCAACCGCTTCCGTAAGATTACTGGCGTGGGTTATTTTCCATTTTTCCACGGCCTATTTGTTTTCTATCCCTATTTTCCATGGGAGGTTAGCTCCATGAGTTGCATCCAGAGGCAAAGCTGCTGTACTCTTCAAAAGACCTTTCTTGTAAGTATAATGCCAATAAAAAGTCAAAATATGTGTAGCTAATCTTGCAGCCTCCTTTTCCATTGGTGTGGTCTAAGATATTTCCTAAGATTCATCAGCAGACTAGGAAATTTATTACTAACTCTAATTAACCAAGCTAAATAGCTTTATTAAAAACAGATTGTCATTAAAGAATGTAAGGAGGGTAACTGTGCACAATATATTTTAAGGACTGCACAAGTCATTACAAAACCACTTCTCAAGACACCACAGTTGGCTGAAGACCTGGCTGATGGCTTCTGTTTGCAACATTTTAGGACATCCTGCTGTGAGAAGCTTTAAAGGACACTGAAATCACTGTGCTCTTTAAAATGCCCATCAAACACAAAGATTAAAGAGGGAATAAAATCACTGTACTTTAATCTGAAACTGTAGACACACAGCAGGGATAACTACTAAGTCTTTTTAGTATCTGTTTGCACTAAACTTGATAGCAGCCATCCTGTTTCCTGATAATTTGTAGGTATGAGCAAACAGCAAATTTCACAACTACAAAGTAGCAAAAGAATATCTGTTTGTCTTCCATTTCAGAAGCTCTACACACCACATTGTCCTACAAGGGTGCTATTAACCCAAGCCAAACTTATGAAGATCGTTAAGCTAATGACATAATGACCAGTGTGAGCACATCTATGCCACACCCAAGACCTGGAAGATATTTTTCAGTGGACTGGGGCTTCAATCAAAGGCACAGCCTAACAAAACCACTCCAAAATCCATGGAACAGTAGGCACCTTCAATACTGACTAATATCAGACAACAGTCTTTCTTCTCTGACTGGGGAGGAAGACAGAATCTGGAAATCCTGGAGAGCAACTGATCAAAGTCATCCTTTGCTTAACACAGATACTAGCAAGATACCTGCTTTGGGAAAAAACCGAAAGCAATAAATCTGGAACATTCAGAATTAGGAAATAAGTATGTAAAGTACTGTCTTGGGGTGACTCTATCATGTGTATCCCCTATCATGCTCTATGCCCAAAAAGTAATATTGTGCCTTTTCTGTGCCTTTAAACTGAGCTTGAAAAAAAAAAAAACAGATGAACTTTCCAAAGCAGCTTCTCAAGGACACAGAGATTACACTCCTCAGTGTTGTCTGGCTGCGGAAAGGCACGAAGGGAGCACCCTGCTTGCTTTTTCTTCAGCCAGCTGGTTTTTTTTTTCCCTCTTGGCGTGAGACGGAGAGCTGAATTTTGTTTCCTGGGACTTTGGGTTTTTTTCCCTTCTTCTCTTCTGAACTGTTTCAACAACATCAGAACACATCAGGAGAGTTTTCTCCCCGAGGCCCGGGGGTGGGCCCACGCCCTCACCGACCAGCTCCGAGGAGGAGAGAGATCACACCTACAGAAGGACTCTGAAATCTTCCCAGGTTTCTCTCTATAGCGGGGGTTTTAATTCATTATTTAGCATCATTATCCTTGTCCTGTGTGTTTGTTAAAATAAATAGTTTTTATCTCTTTCACTTTCCTTCGAGGAAAAATTTCCTTTTTTCCTGAACCCTGTGGGGGGAAGGATGGTTGCAACCTGGTTTTCTCTCATGGGCTATATTACTAGATTTTGGCCAAACCGGCACAAGTACAAATACATAAAGAATAAAGATTAAAGTAACCTGGCATTGTTAATCCAGCAAGGAATGTGTTCGTGGCTAAAGTTCTGCATTTTTATAGAACTGTGTATCAAGTTCTGATTGTGTCTCAGCCATAATATTCTTGAAGATCTCTGAAGCCAGTTTCAAGAAAAATCCCCAAATTTTCCAAATTTAGGAACAATTAAGATAAGTCTGCAGTATTTATTATACACACACACTAAGAAGCTGAGTAAAGATATTAACTAAAGGTAAGTATAGTCCCAATATGTGTCAGTGCCTTTATGGAACTCCTAGAAGCTTTCTGTACTCCTTGTCTTACAAAGTTCTACCTTTCAAGATTCACAAATTTGAACAACTAGGATTATAACATAACAAATGCATAAAATCAGCATGCTTTTTGCAAATTGTTCTCATTCACTTTATGGAACACAACCAATTAGTAAATGCTACCAGACTTACTCATTTCAGAGCAAAACAAGCCTAGGAAAGACAAAGCTCTCTGAATAGAAGTGACAGAAAGGCTTGCATTTTTCAGTAGAAAAGAATCCCCAGATACTACTTCAGGACATAGTGCTGTAAATGATTGCTGTAACATTCAAAAAATACAGTAAAAAGAGAATAATATAAAAATATTAGTTTTTCTATAACTCCATTGTGAGGATCTGAAACATTTCTGAAACTGTAGCTTTTCCATCCTTTGCAGGGCTAATCCTGTATTCTACTAGAGCAGGAGACTTGGCTTCACTTGAGATAATTCATATCTGTGGTTCCCACCGACGTGAACAGTGGTATCACTCGTCATGGCCAGATGAAATGCTGATTTCAGTAGCTCCCCAGCACACACCAGACAAAAGTCATAGCGTGACTTTTTACCCCAGATACAAATATTCCTCACTGCAGAATAAATGGGGTATTTTTATAAATAAATGGGGTATCCTAAAAACTTGCTACAACAGAAGTGTTCAATAATGCTTATATGAAGACATCTCCTCTCCTCTAACAAATTTAGGCAACCAAGTTTCATTATTTATTCCTTATGCTATTATTTCCAATTGCTAAATCCTAAGGATAAAAGAGAATCCATTACACAAGTTGAGACCTTGCATAACAAGGCTCGTGAAACTTTTACATTGACTGCAAAGTCTGATGTTCCTTCAGCATTGGCAAGGGCCATGTGCAAGCCAAAATTCAGGAAAATATCCTGAGTGCTACGGAGCCAAAGCAATATACTTTGGTTTTGTTCACTCCTTTATCTGCTACGTACGAGACATTTGTACTATGACAAAAATAAAAACCTACAAAGCTTCTCTCTCACATCCATATAAAAGAGGAAGCACTGCACTTCCTGCCTGTGACATCAAACTCTATCATCAAAACTTACTCTATCATCAAAGGCAAGGAACAGAACATTCAAAAGAGTGTCCTAGGAAGAATCTCTGTGAATCAAAACCCTTCTGAATGCATGTCCTCAGTCACTGGCAATGGTAAATGGTACCTGGTCCCTGCCCAAACTGTCCCTTTGACAGTACACTCCCCCTGTTATCTAAAATTACAGGTGCAGCAATCAAACACTCATAAAAAGTTGCCATGACTCTTGGGCCATTTACACACAGTATTTCCACAGCTGTCTAAAATATCAGAAGACAGAAGGCTACAGAGGTCAGGATTGTGTGAAGTCATAAAGGCATTTCATGCCTTAAGACCCCACAGGTTCACGTACAAAAAACAAACCAGAAGAGAAGAGCTTGCCTTTCTTTTGTTTGTTTGGGATTTTTTGGTTGGTTTTTTTCCCTTTTAATTCAAGAGCCTGAATCATAAGAGGATTCAGTGATTTACCCCAGATCAAGCTGAATTTCTATAGGACAGCTTGTAAACTGAACTCATATCTTCTGAGTCTCAAACCATTCCTTAATTTTCCCTTATAAGATAAAAAACCTTGTCTTGATGCAAACTGTCATGCAACTAAGAAAATTTACCCTTAAAGCTATTAGAAATATCTCTTTTCTGTCCTGAATTTTTCCAGTAAGACTGCCTTTTCTCTTCCAATAGCAAGGCTCTTCAGAGCAAGTCTACAGCTTTCTTTTTCCTCGAGAAAGACACAAGAAACTCATTTGTCAAAACATACAGAAGGCAATGAATAGATAAGTGGAACTGATCTAAATCATCTCACAGCTGAGAAAAATGTAGTAGAGTTTAATAGAAAACATCCAAATCAGTTTGTCTAAATCACAGCTTGGCCTTGTCTATATCATTATTACAGGTAGTGTTAAGTTTCTCCTTACTCAGATGTTAAAAATTGAAGTCAGTTGAAGAAGCAGCTTCACTCTATAACCAAGAACAAGCTCAAACCTTGCTACTTTAATTCTGAAAGAAAATAGTGCAATCTTAAGTGAGGCAGAGCCCATCAGACAGCAAATTAGGGATCCACAGTCTTTCAGTGAGGGAGGAGAAGGAGCAACCTTTTCTTTTTGCGAAAATTAATGACCGTTATCATCAGCAGGTCCAATTTGAAAGCTGTCAAGGTCATCCTACAACTGCAGTTCAGACATGCACAAGGAGCACAGTTACAGGTGCTGGTGTATCCATACATTCAATTTAAAAAGCAAATACTAGATATTTTCGCAGAAATATGAAGTAATGAAAATTAAATTCTTCTTAGGGCACAGCTACTATCTATGTTCAAGACTCAGCAAGACAGCCTAACTTGTACCACTAAATATTTTCAAGGAAATATTCTATTCTCAATTCTCACCCAAGAATCAGCATTGTCTCTGTTTTTCTGTACTTAGAAAGAGTACTGCACTAATCACTCACAGCCGTACTGACATACCATTGAAATTCTCTTTTCATTCAAAGTTACAGAGAACTTTAATAATTGTTTGCTTATTCTTCCTAAAAAATCTGATACGCTTAGATTATGGAGAACATGTTTTGTCTATTTTCATTTTAAACTTGTTTCAATATATTGAAATTTCCATATTTTAGTTTTCAAATATCAAAGCAGTCCCATGGAAACCAGTAGGTGTACTCAGAAACTACTTATTAAATACATAGTTTTCACAACAGGCCTTGAGTTTTACACTCAGTTTTTGTCCCAACTTTAAAACCGCTTAAGGGTTACTAAGTAGCCATACATTCAAAAAGTGAAAATAAACAAGACATTCCTAAAACACAAATATATAAATAAGAATGAAAATACTCTTGGCTGTAATTGCTGACAATGAATGAATCTTGCTCCTCAGACTACTAAAAATAAAGTATATCAAATAAGCAAAAACACTTAAATAGCAAACTATAGCATGAGATTTTCAAATCCCATTTTACTTTTTGTTGACTATACTTAAAATTATTTAAAGTTTCAAAGTAAATTAAGAAAGACTAAAATCTGTTCCGGTTTCCCTCTTTCCTGAAAAAAATCCTGATCTGTTCTCTGAGTAGCTCAGCTTTGGGGCACTAGAGGTAGGTGGCTTCAGAAGGAACCAAATGCTAAGCAAGAAAGTATTAAATTAATATTAAAAGTTTTGCTGCAAGAGTGACAGAAAATTGACATCTAATATAGTAGCTGAGCATGATTTTACTTTGTTTTCATATTTTCTGTAATTGAAGGGACAGGGTATCCTTTTCTAGCAGAGTATGAAAGAAATGAAGGTATTTAGTGCACCCACTGAGCATAATGCATCAGTGAAACGGTCAGTAGGCACTGTTGTACAATTAATACTGAAACAACTCAATTTCAAAATGCTCCAGTGTCTATAGTAACCATAATACAACACATTTGCACATTATTTTACTATGTTAATCATGACCACAATTATTCTATAAACATCTGAAATGTAAGGAAAGGAAGTTGAAAGCAATAGCAGGAGAGTGTAGTAAAACTTTTATTGCCTGCTCCATCCTGCTTGGCTTGCTAATAAAAACCATAAAACTCAGCTACAAAAGTTGTGGCCACATAACTCCTCCTTATTCAGTTTATAACCCTGACAATTTTTCCTTTTTTTAATAAAATAAACATGAAGATAATATGTAATAGGTAGTAAAAGCCAGATTAACTAAAAAAGCAATGGTAAACCTGTTCTGTCTTCAAATTCAGGGCTAGTGTAGCTCCTCAGACAGTTTGTGAACTGGTGCTAACAGTAAATTTGCACTTGAAATTGCTCCTGACAATGTCAGTTTTAAGGCTCTGCCGCATCAAGTCAAGCCATTGCCTGTGCAATAAAATACTAGAAAGCTCTACTATTCAATATCTAACTACACCACAGACATTCAATCACTTTTGGATGAGAGCTCTCATTAGCACTCATCGATAAATACACCGCAATTATTTCCTACTATCAAAAGGATAAACTTAAAGCTGCTGCACTTCACTAGTTTTGTTTCTTTTATTGCGGCTATTAAAACCAGATTTGATTAGCCAGATATGATTAATAATCAGAGAGGTTTGAAAAAGTAAGAGGAAGATAACAATTATAGAAAGATCCATCACTGAAATGCAATAGCTTTCTTCTAGTTTTCAGCACTAGGGCTTGTTTAACTTTATCACCACTATTTCAGAAAGGAACAGTATAAAATGAAAAAACTTACTCTATGCCAAGCATACTGCCCAACACTACAGAGATAAAACTACTGCAATGTTTTAGCTTCTGCTAAAACTTTAACACTTCCTTGCAAATGTCCAAGTAAATCACATTTCTCAGTTTAAAGCAACACATCTGTGACTGATGCTATAAAGGATGAACACAACACTCCAGTGTGGGTACTGGAACATAATCCGTGCACTGGAGGCAGCTGCCCAGTGAGCTGCATGGCTGCCCAGAGGACTGAGAGCTTGGAGTCACAGGACAAGCCTGGAAGTGTCCAAGCGCAGGCTGGATGGGTCTTGGAGCAACCTGGGATAGTGGAAGGTGTCCCTGCCCATGGCAGGGTGTGGAATGAAATGAGTTTTAAGGTCCCTTCCAACCCAAACCATTCTGGGACTCTGTGACCACAGAAACACAAAACAGCTCCTTGGGCCTTGCTCAAGACTGACTATAGAACAAGAAGTCAGTTTAAGATGCTCTGCACCTACATTGAGTGGAAGACAAAGCCTTAAGCTTTTTAAAGATGAACAGATAATTTCTCCAGAGAAGGAAGAATCCTTAAGAAACCTCACAGTCCTTAAGAAACTTCCAACATTCCTTGAGGACCTGTTCTGTGTTCAACAGGATATCTATGCTGTACAGAAATACCCCATGCAGCCTTCTTCCAACACTTCTACCATTCCAGCTACATCATCAAATGTATTTTAACCCCTTCTTTTGATTACTCTTCTCTGTCACAGCAAATTGCATGACCAAGTCTCTGCAGAGTCAACAAGGTGAGTAAAGAGTCACAGTAAATTATTCCAGAACACAAATGTACATTAATTCTGTTTCAAGAAAGTGATATAATGATCATCCAACTTTTAATTTACTACTTCCTCATGGTGGGAATTGAGCTTTAAAAATGCAATTGAAATTAATTTCTTAATTTAAAATTATTACAACTCTAAGATACAAAGTCTATACTGGTACTGATTTGCCCAGATTTTAAATATCTACTTCTGGTTACCATTAACAGCAGTTATGAATGTAAGTTTATCACATGGGAGAGTAAATTCAGTATTATTTTACTGGTAGTAATTTCCAGTGTGTTGCCCTGATTCTCCTCATCATCTCATCACCACATTATAACAACAGCACGTGTTCCTGTTTGTTTTTCAAAACAGCATTATATGTCTCACAGATAATTAAACAATATGCTCATACAATAGAGATGCACACACAGCTATGTATATAACTTAATCTAGCGTAAACAACTGCAAACTCTGTTACAAAACTCAGCTTGATCATTTCCCAAAGAGAAGTAAAAGAACATCTATGAAAATGCTGAAATAAATTATCATGATATGAGGCATGCAATCGATTTTCATGGCTTTTTTTAAGTCACAAATAACCATGTGCTATTCTCAAAGATGTTCCCTATCCCTTCCTTTAAAATGTTTATGTTTGAAAAGCAACTACATTTATGATCAATGTTAAAATAAATAACAGTGCAATAAAATATAGAAACCTCTTCCAATTATAATTTTATTTTGTAGATTTAAATTTTGATTATGGTGCAATTAAACGTCAGCAATATTTTAAGCTACAGCAGCACATGCTGCATATGCCACACAATTCATCATGTTAAAGAGGCAATGCTAATTAAATGACAGACATCGAGTTACTTCAGTTTTCTGACATACTCCAAAATACATTGCAATACTGTCTTTTTTATACATACATTTTAAAAAATTTTCATAGTGATTAATATGAATTTCCCTACCACAGAAGTATCCTACTGTAGAATCAACTAAAAAATCTAGATGCTTTCTTGATTTTCTCCAAGAAAACATCAGTTCAAGCAATACAAGACTATCCATTCATCTACAGATGTTCCAGAGGACAGTGCATCTGAATTCATTTTGATTTTATTCCTAAAACACGTACTGTAAAAGACTGTGGGAAAACTTTTCTTTTATTATTTCTTTTTACATGATCTCACCTGCACTTCTAACAAGAAAAAAAATCTGCTCCCAAAGGCTCTCCTACCACTAGTAACATCCAAACATAGATGCTAGAGGTGCAAATAAGTTCTAAATTTTGCCATTCTTTTATTAACTTTCCAAATATTAACAAACAAGTTTTACTTTTCCTCAAATTACTAGTCTGCTTCTCAGGCACTGTTGGGAAGCTCAGAAACTGTGTTTATGTTCTCAGTAGCCTGGATACACTAATTTCTGCCAGGGCCAAAGCAGCCACTGTAATCATCTCAATAACTGTTATAAGACACACAGGGTTTGCAGAGGTCCATACATCACTACAATGAACTGGTAAGCACATTCAGGAGCCATTAGTTATTGATTTATTTGCAATTATGCATTACAGATGCCGTCCATGTGCCCCCCCTTGGCAGTTCATCATCCTGACTCCATTTCAGGACAGCCAGTAACCATTATCCCAAGCTCCACATAATGAGAAATAATGAAAACAAAGCTGTAAGAGTACTCTGACATGCAGGTACAAAGCTCTCAGCTTGTCAATACTGCAGAGAAATGGATTCTTTACAATAAAGAGCTAATTAATTGATTACTATACTTGTAAGCAATAAGTACTTTACCAAACAGTGATAGAGCTGGTTATCTATCACTGTTAACTACCATAAATATTTTCAGCACTGCAGGAAGTGGATACAACAGAATATGAAAGAGGTACTGCCGGGCTGACTTCACAAACATGCTAGAAGTGAAACAGAAACTGCTAAAAAGCGCCTTAAGGTGTGAGGAAGCCAGTCTGCTCTAGATTCAGCAAGGCAGATTATGAAACCAGACCCAAAATGTCTGTAATTGATTTTGGACCTCATAAAACCCAGGCCTCTGCATGTCCTTGAATTACATTTCTACTTGAGCTAGACACAGCTTTAAAAAAATCCATTATTTAGAAATTGTCGGTTTTTTCAAGACTGAAGGATTGACTGTACCTGCCAGTACATATGTGAAATGCCTAACTACATTCTCTATTAAAAAGCAATCTATTTCTAACCCAGAATGTCCTTAGATTCAATTTTCGTCTACTAACTTCTATTCTACTTCTGTCTGCTAAGTAAATACTGCTATTAAGAATACATTTCGTTCCCTTTGTCACAGGCAATGATGAAGAACGCCCTAATTATGCCTGTTCTAGTCAAAGATTACTCTGCTCGTTGTAGGGGGGTTGGACTAAATGGCCTTTAAAGGTCCCTTCAAAGCCAATCTATTCTATGATTCTCTGAACTTTAAAAGCATGGTAAAAAAGTATATTTTTATTTCTATTTCATTTACCAAGTGATCCAGACTTCCCCTCCTCATTGTCGTGGTCTCTTCATGGAATAAGACCTCACTAGTGTGCCATTTGATAAATTTATCAGTAACTCTCAATCAAAAATAAATCAGATTTTTGAGATTCTTTTTTTCCTCCAAGTCACATATAAAAATGCTGAATAGTTTATAAGAAAAAAAAAATCTCTGAATACATTTGATTACTCTTCATTTAAGGCTTCATGTCAGACTTCAACATATTAGTAACATTATTTACATTGATTTTGTACAATTCCACAACTGTATCTTCCACAATCATGGGATAATTTGCATTAATATTCATAATAATTATACATAGTTTTCAGTTCTCTCTATGTGCCGGTTTGGCCAAAATCTAGTAATATAGACCCTGAGAGAAAACCAGGTTGCAACCACCCTTCCCCCCCACAGGGTTCAGGGAAAAAGGAAATTTTTCCTCGAAGGAAAGTGAAAGAGATAAAAACTATTTATTTTAACAAACACACAGGACAAGGATAATGATGCTAAATAATGAATTAAAACCCCCGCTATAGAGAGAAACCTGGGAAGATTTCAGAGTCCTTCTGTAGGTGTGGTCTCTCTCCTCCTCGGAGCTGGTCGGTGAGGGCGTGGGCCCACCCCCGGGCCTCGGGGAGAAAATTCTCCTGATGTGTTCTGATGTTGTTGAAACAGTTCAGAAGAGAAGAAGGGAAAAAACCCAAAGTCCCAGGAAACAAAATTCAGCTCTCCGTCTCACGCCAAGAGGGAAAAAAACCAGCTGGCTGAAGAAAAAGCAAGCAGGGTGCTCCCTTCGTGCCTTTCCACAGTCAGACAAAAAACTGAGGAGTGTAATCTCTGTGTGCTTGAGAATCTGCTTTGGAAAGTTCATCTGGGTTTTTTTTTTCAAGCTCAGTTTAAAGGCACAGAAAAGGCACAATATTACTTTTTGGGCATAGAGCATGATAGGGGATACACATGATAGAGTCATCCCAAGACACTCTACTGTTCTGTTTCTCCATTTCTTGAGTCACTTTTTACATTTTAAATATATTTTTGAAAGTAATCACAGATTGCTGGCACAATCTCCCTGAGACAATTTCTTACAACAGAAAGAGACGAAAAAACATAAAAAGTTTATCACCACCTGACTTCCAAGTTACAAAATTGAAACACTGTGCTTTCAAGTGGGTTAGCAGAAACTACAAGATTTTATTCAATTCTTTAAACCTAGTCCATGTGCTCTCAATAGAAAGGCAATTTGCTCACGTGGGTTAGGACAGATGGCATGAGGACCTAAAATGAATTTTACTCTGAAAAACAGCAATTGTTTACCCAGTGGATTTGCTCTTTTTTTGTATTCAAAATCATATATCCTTACTAAGAATGTAAGTAGCAGTTTTTATTGCTTTTTTATTCCCATTAGCCCCTCAAACCCACACAATTTTGAGATGGATCTAGGGGCTATTCTGTCCTTATTTTGGTCTCTCTCCAAACCTGTTCAAACACAGCAGTTCTCTGTTCCATCCTCTCTGGCCAAGTCAGAGGGAAAATCTGAAACCAATTCTCCCCAACCGTTCATCCACTGACAGATTCAAGACAACTTGCAATTTCATTCTAAATTTAGGCACTTTGCCACTGCCATAGCAGCTACAAAGCTTTTACTGGAGATGTCAAATTTCACTCACCAGTAGCTACAGCACAGGATGAGTGTGAAGAATGTGCTTTATTAATTTTTAAGACTGCTATGTATCAATATTTCTATGTGGACTCAGAGAGTGATGGTACAGCCAGGGTTGAAACACAAGTAAAACCCCACAGAATTCACTGACCACAGTTTTGTGCCTGATGCTTGAAGAGACACCACCAGAAGTCTGTAACAGAAAGGGACATAGCCCAATAATACCCAAAAAAATTGACAATTTTTCTGATCACAGGCTGTACTCACCCATTCTAATTCATGGGCCACTACTAGAGGTAACTGTGGATAAAAACTGTTTTAGGAAAACTGAAGACAATCTGGAGGTAAGAAGAGTGAGATGATAGTGGGAAAAAGAAGCCTTAGAAGCAAACACTCCAAGGAATTCTAGCAGCATATAAAATCAGTTTAAAGAAAAATCAAATAAGTAGATGGTGCAAACAGGGCAAATCTCCCAGCTTTTTAGGAAAGTACCCTTCCAATTTATTTTAATTATCCTTGTATCTTAAATTATTACTTTTGTTTCCTCCATCTACTCCTCTAGCAAAGGCTTTTCTTCTAACTTTCCCAGTTCTTGAGAACCTACAGAGGTTCAAATCCTCCCTTGATCCCTGATTCCCTGCCCATACAATTATGGCTAAGTGCCCTTTGAATGTGCCTGAGCAGGGAGGACTCCTCCTTACCCACTGCAATAACGCACAGAGAAATGCAATTAATTCTAAATCTGAATTTCACTCCAACTTGTACTGTATGAAATAACCTATTTTAGTCAATGTCCAGCTCGTACCTCATCTTCTTGGCACCTGTCCCGGGTTACAGTGTATTCTATTACCATCCTCATGAGCTGTTGAAACCAGGTGTAGCAATGTTCCCTGCCTCCTCCCTCTGGACTGTCTCCTGTTAATGGGCCCATCAGTGCCTTGCCCTGTGACTCACCATCCCATTGTGAGATGCTCTGCCCAGGGGGAAGGAGCCAAGCATTCCCACCTGGATATAGTCTGGGGCTTGGAACAGCACAAGNTATATTAGTAAAAGAACTGTTATTTCTATTCCTCATGTCTTTGCCTGAAAGCCCCTCAATTTCAAATTTATAATAATTCGGAGGGGAGGGGGTTGCATTTTCCATTCCAAGGGAGGCTCCTGCCTTCCTTAGAAAACACCTGTCTTTCAAACCAAGACAGCACCTTTCTCTGTGACTTTAGTGAAAGCTTTAGGATAACAAGCCACCTTAACACGTTCCTCTTTAGAGCAAACCCAAGCAGACAGGAGAAGACAAATTACATTTCCCTTGCCAATGTTCTCCCTGTATCAGAAATCCTATCATTCTTTGTTGATTTCACAAAACGCAAATTTCGCTACCCCTTTCCACACACAAATTAACTTGCCTTTTTTTCCCTCTACTTTCTGTCCTCTAAAATTCTAAATCATAATCTTCTCTCCCGTTATTTATCATCTATAATCAGTATCATTGCCTCATTCTTTCTTTACTTGCAGCTCACAGTCACCTGCCATGTTCTTACCAAACTTTCACTCTTCTTTCCTTTCCAGCTTCCATGCACTCCTAGGTACTTATATGCTATGTGGAAAATTCTGTGGAACCTCATTATCCCGGTTATGAACAAAGAGATCAACCTGCACTGCCACCTTTCCCATTTTCAGTCCCATTCCCACCAGCCTGCATTTCAAAGTGTTCTGCCTCACCTGCAGTTCCTTCTTTTATCTTTCATTTCTACCTTCAGTTGTCACATCAACACCTCATTTGCTGTTCTTGTGCTTCTGCCTCCCCTCTGCAGGTATTGAAGGCAATATTTGCCAAGAGTAAAACCGGAAAACCACCACCACATTTTCTACTCAAAGGAACTGCAGTTACTAAAAGCATTTCAAGTTTTTTTTAAACAACTTTCCTATGTGATCACAGCTATTACTGCATATCAGATACAAGGCCTGTAATGTTTAAGCCATAAACTGTACCACTGGACTCCCTTCGTACTTGCCCTGAAGGAAATCCTAATAAAGTCTCCGATTTCCAGCTCCTAACTGATGAAAAATTCAGTAACACTCTGTCTCCAGACCAGACTGAGAATTTGACTGGAATCACACAGGCAATTTATTAGATATTAAAGATCCTCTTTTTTTTTGTGCTATGGAAGAAAACAGAAGGCACATTCAGGACTGGAGTTCAACGACATAAACTAATGCTTCCAAAAACATCAGACATCATTCCTCTCAATTTCTATCACTCCCACAATTAAAGGCACACATCCTTTTTCTGGAGTGGAAAAAAGCTTACATTTAATACATACTGGTAATGAATTTCAAAAAAGGGATTATGACATCCCTGACTGTTCTCTCAGGATTATATTCTGACCAACAGCTTCTTAAAACTATTTTATTTATTTGGAACAAAAACATTTAAAATAAAACACACTTTAAAATTAAGAAACCTCTTATAAAAACTCCTATTCTACATTCAATTACTAACACACCATCCAGAAAGACTATCAAGACTAAAATTCTTCTAGTTCTTTCCCTGTTGCCAAGTCTTACACTGAAAATCAGACAGGTTACTGCACTGAGGGGATTCTATAGTAAAATTCAAGGGGTTTGATGCCTCTTCTGAGTAAGAAATTATTTTTTAAAAAAAATGCTGCAAGAGCATAATTGAGGTTACTTAATCCTGTTTGAGAAGCAGGGTCCTAGCTCCATATTTCTATACTTAAATTATGCTATGTTCAAGTTTTTCATCCAAGATATTACTGCTAATACAAACTCACACTATTTGTGTGTGCCTGTAACCTCAATACTGCTTAATCACATTTTTGGAGGCTTCTATCAAACTGATGGGTACAGTCTCTCCAAAAATTTCCTTTTCTAACTGAGAATCTGAAGAAAATATAAAGAACAAAGCAGAAGATGCATTGCTGTAATTACAGATAATCAAAATCACTTGAAAATTTCAGAGCTTCTTCTTCTTAATTTAAGGATTAAAACATTTCAGTTGTAACACTGCACAAAGGATGTGGGGATGAAACAGCACAGGTTTACCTGGATATTTCCTCAGAGGGCTGGGAGGGAAGAAACAACCACAAAGAGCAGACTTCAAAGTAACAGCTGAGAGCAGCAGTTCAAATTTCTACAGAAAAAACACTGCATGGAAGGTCTAAATATATAACCAACTTTTTCTGCACTGACACCTACTATATAGATATGTATTTGTAGCTTGCATGCATACTTCAGCAAAAAGGTAAAATGCAGTGATTCACAGAGCAGTAAGTCTTTATCACAGCAGTAGAATTACAGCTTTCTCAAACCCAAGCCCCCCAAACACAGGCTTACTGTATTACCTGAGTAGGACTGGAGAAAACCCTTCAACACAATGTTCACAGGATAACTGTAGAAGAAACGCACAATATAAAAGTTCTCTGTAGAGGCAAACAAGTTCTGACCATTGTTCAATAAGCCTGCACTTATTGAACTTACTAATTCCTCTACAATTCCAGCAGCATTCTGTCTCAAGGCTATAGAAAGGCTATGAGGAGTCTGTAAGAATCATCACAAACTTGAAATTCCTCCCAGAACTTGTCATCTACTCTGGAGTGAATGTGAGAAGATTTCATGGAACATACTGATCTAAGAGCTAGCAGATCCTGTGCCTCACACATGCTAATGCAGATCCAGCTTCCCTGGCACTGAAGAGCATGGATTTGAACCCATGGCCATCCTGCCCACCTCATCATTCCAGGAGAAAACAAGCACCACCAGAAAAATGGAGTCTTCTCTGAAAAGAATGAAAGAAGAAGGGAGAAAAGAAAATAGTGGCAGGAAATCGGAACTTTGTCATTGGCAACAAGACATTACATCTGTTTAACTGATTATTATGATACTAATTACCAGAGAAAATTAACCTTTACAGTGCAACAGTATATAACGATAGCTGAGTCTAAACAGAAGCTGGCTATTTAAACTTAGAAAATTTATTAGACAATAATATCAGCCCAATCATATAAGCCTTAAATTCTCAAAAGCATTTAGGCATCTAATGTCCCTTCCAACTCAAACCACTCAATGATTCCATGACCTGTTCCTACTAACTTCCATGACAGGGAACCTGGACACCTTTGCAGAGCTTTAAATACTAATCACTGCTAAACGTATGGACCTATTTTGAGGAAAAAAAACCTGAAAGGTTAAAACCCCTTGGTAAATGGCCTTCAAGGGTTGGGTGTGCAGCTATAAGAAGACAACGCAGACTACAAGTACATCAACCTCTCACAGGCACATACATGTGCAGCTAAAATTAATAGACAAATTAGAGTTGATACAGACTCACCAAAAAGAGAGCACTAATAAAATCAAATCTCAGCTGTGCCATGACTGGAACAATCCAACAACATACTAAAGTGATGCTCACATACATGTGGCTGCAAAGAGGGACAAAAAGGTTACCCTTTTCTTGTTTTGTCTCATTACCTTTGTTACAGTCACTTACTTCTGACAGGAAATTCACAATTAATTAATTCAATTCGTAAAAAGACCTTTAAAAGTAATAAACCCAGGATTTGTAATGCCAGGAACAACACTGACAGCTCCAAATCTCTATTTTAAAAGCTTTCCTGATGTTCACAAATTATTTAAAAACCCAAACTTTTTATTACAAAGAAATAGAAAAGGACCACTTGAAACGGTATAAAATGTGAGCCAGTCTGGAGCCTTGCAGAGTAGCTGACACAGCTGGTAAGAACAGCCCCCTGCACAGGTGTTGGCATGTTCTGACTAAGCTCCCAGTCACATCCTTGGCACAGCCAGCCTCTTTTACTGCCACTGAGGCTCTCTACTCACACACACTACCAGATGGTGACTAGAAGCTTACTCGGTGTGTTTCCTGACAAAAATGGAAATAAACTACACAGATTGGAAAGAGTTCTTTGCTATAACTCCCAGACCAAAAATCAGTTAACTTAGCACCAAGGTTAACAATATATGTGAGTGTATTAGCTTGCGTTTTTAAAAACAATACAGGAGTTATCAAATACAACACACGACCTCTCCAATTATCCTTAAATGTGCTCCAAATATTGTCAGCCTTCTCCCTCTCATTCTTTTTATAAACTGTGTAACAAGATATTTAATTAGTACATAATAGGCTGTCTTCCATTAAAATAGAACAAAACTCTATAAATAAACAATTATTCCAACAAAGCCCTGTCAGCTTTTCTTCACTGTTGTTTCCCAAATTGTTTTAGCCTGGGTGGATTTTTGAGATCAAAGCAAGCCTGCACACACTGTTCTTCAAAGCTTCGGTGGCAGGCAGGAATTGGTCATAAACTATGAGTCTGCAAAACAGAATAGAACCTGGAGGGGCAGGATCAGAGCAAGGGGAGTTTAGTCAACAATAGAACAGGAGCAGCAGAATAAACAGCTGCCAAAGCCTTCTAGCCTGTAACTCAAGAGAACATCTCTTTCAAATTACTATTGTTTGGACAAAACCAATCGCTCAACAACTGACTGTACATCAAAAAATCCAGGTAAAAATATACTCAAAACGAGGATTCCTCTCTCAAAGGATAATTTTTAAAAGTAAAGATACCTCCTATTTCATCTCTATCTTCATTACTATTTTTCTCATTTGCAATATTGAAAAACCAAGACCAATATCTTCCCATTAACCAACCCTAAGATCTATGTCAAAACATAGAATTGGGGTATTCTCTCTTAAGTATTACATTACCGTGGCTGTGTGCTGCTCTTTGATTATTTATCTGCTGGATTCAAGCCATGGCATGTACATCTTACAGCACAGAACAATTTCTCCACCAAATGTGAAGGAGGCCCACGAATTCCTCTACTATTGCTAACATCCTTTCCAGACTAAGACATGTCACAACTATATGCATTGTTCCTAAATTATCTACAAGAGTTAAGTAATCTAAACAGACTTTTTAAAAAATTATAATTATTACACACCAAAAGTGTGGAAATATGTAGACATTTTCACATTAACAAGTACCACTGGTAAACTAAATTTTTAAATTACTAAATATTTTTAAAATACTATGAAGTGTGATTTTGCATAGTTATTTTTCTCTTGTTTATCTCTTTTTTTTTGTGGGAATGAACTCTTCAGAGATTTACATCACAGCAAATCTCAATTTTTGCTGACCTGTTTCAAGAAAACAATTTCTTTGCAGGTGCTACAGAAACATGGGGAAGGTTTTCTCTCTACCATGAGTGAAGCATTTCTGCAAAAATAGAAATGGCTTCAGATTTCTAGTAAATTATGAATGTCTCATTGGCTGATCTGCTTTGGTTAATTTACAGTATATATAGCACATTATCTGAACCATATATACACAAGGTAAAAACTTGGAAACAATAAATACAGAACTATGGTGTAAAACATACAAAAGAAATGCAAACTGAAACTGTCCATAGAGTATCTGGTGCTCTGCTGTCACTTCAGCATGGTTTGGCCTTTGTTCTGAATAATAGAATTCTGTAACTAGGTTTCAAACTCGTGTGTTTTAACTTGGTAATTCAGCACCTTAGCTGAAAGGATTTAGAGAATTTACAGAGAGCAAAGGTAGGAGAGAAGAGGAGCTGCTAGGGAGGAGAGAGGACTTTGGAAACAGGGAACAAAGTATTCTTCTAAATGAGCTGTGAAAACAATTGACTCATTCTGCTTTTTAGCCCCCAAAACCAAGCTCAGAGATCACGGCCAAACTCCACAGTAAGATATTAAACTGCACTTGTAAAAAACCAAACTTGCAATATGAAAAGATTCCTAATGTGTCCACAAAATTGTTTAGCAGTTGTGCTTTACCAAGTGGTTGCATATACTGGAAGCAAATCTGAGTTGCCTTCGTTGTCTGAACATCACATAAATTATTTCTGTTCCTCTGGTGTAAAACCCCACCTGTACAGACATCATTCCAGGCTGGGTTCCAGCAGAAATCTGCCCAACCTCAGCCTCCCTGCTGACAGAGGTTGCACTTTGCTTACTACATGGAAGAGCAGGTAAGATCAACTAATCCATGATTATACAACAACTAGTTTTAATCATGATCAAACCTGTCAGGCCTAGATTCAAACTGGAAATCCAATTACAAAGAGGCCTATGACCCATTAACATTATCCTCATAGTATGTGACACTCTGATGAAACAGTGCCACATTTTCTGGAGGAAATGCTCTGATTATTAATTCATAAACTGTTTGGAGTAAAGACTTAGTATTTTATTTCATTTCATTGTATTAAAACAGAAACAATTAAGATTTTACTTTCTACTCCCGGAAGTGCTGTTTGAATATACAAGACAAACAACCCTGAACACTGTGAGCAGTACCAGAGCTCTTACGGTATGTTAGAGATTTGTTACCATGAAAACGAAATGCTAATGTTGAATTTCATTTTCCTTAAAGTGATGTTGACATATGCAAAGGCTTTGTTTAAATATTGGAAAAAAAGATTGAAACACCAAAACTTACTACAGAATAGTTAATGTAAAATATAAATACCACAGTCAGCACCTGAGCCTTTCCCTCCAGATTTTAGGAGTCTGAACATTTATTTCGTATTTCAATCACATTTCACTAATTTGAAAGAGATCTAGTTTTATCCATGAACAACTTTAGCTGAACTACATTAAAATGGAAAAAAAAACAAAACAAAAAGCCCAATTAGTATTAAGTTTGGCCTCATTTAATCTACTTTTTTTGTGTAAGTACATCAAGCAGTAGTTTGTAAGTATATCAAGCAATATATTGCCTTTTATCCACATCCCTGAACACCAAGCTAAGGTTAACCACTGAATTGTAGACTGCAAATACTTCTGGAAGAATACTACTTTAAAAATAGTGGTGATTATTTACCCAGTTCAAGTACAATTACCATTCTGAATATTTTGACTTGAAGTTGTGTATCAATTACAAGTAGCACTTCTATGTGTTTTACCAATACCCAAAACTACCAAGCAGATCACTGATTTGTTGTATTGAAAAACTAAAATTTAGTATACAGAGTTCCCAAATTATTGCATAACTCTTCCCAATTCCTCCATCATAAATTTTTCATTATGAAACAGACCTTGAAAAAAAATAGAGGAATAATAATTGGACATGGACTTCTGTGGAATTTAGATTTCTTTCCTCTCACACAACAAAAAGCCCTTCTTAAAAACCACTGACATTTTTCAAGTGAAATGAAGCTTGCACCAATAACATTGTAACTAAGGTACCCAACAGTACCCATGTCTTGTGTAGTGCATTCTATTGCCAGTTAGTGCCTCTCCTTCCTTGAAAGAAATGGAGGTCTTGGCAGAAGTTTAACATTCCAAAGATCACTGGAATTGCAGTTAGAGACGTCGTACCGGCAGAACTCCCCTCGGGAGCTGTAAGCATCGAACATCTGTTAGCGAACAAACAAGCACAACTAAACCATTCTCCTCCTCTTTCCCCCAGAACTCCCAAATGGTCTCCAAGAGAAATGTTAGGGTCTTGACACTTTAATTAAAGGGAAAACAAAGTGTAGTCCCGAGTTAATGAAATTGCTCAATTATGGTCTCAAAGGCCAACACTCCTGATGTGACCAACAGCTGTGCAAGCACCATCCCACCTCCTGCTGTGGGTGTTTAGTAGGGAGCCTCTGGTGCTCCTGGAAAGTTCTCTCTTAACTCAAGCAAAGTCAAATCCTATCCTCCAGCCCAAAGTGAATGAGGGAAAGCACTGCAGGGACCTGAGGGATAAAGGAAACCCTCATGCAGAACACAAATCCGAACTCTCTCCATTTGTCTGTCCTGAGGAAGACAGCAACGGCTATTTGTAAAAGTAAAGAAAGCCAAACATTCTAAAATCTTTATGTAATTTTTTTAATATCTGTTACATGTTCTCTGCAAAGAGAACTCAAAGGTTTTTTCTTCAATTAAATACAGTTTCAGTACATCCCTCTTCCAGGAAATCAAAGCATTTGCATATAAAAACCAGTAATTTTATTATCAGCAGTTTTTGCAAGTGACTACAGCAAGTGTGAGATTCAGTGTCTCATTGAAGACAGCCTATTATTCTAAAATCTGTCATTATTGATACTCAAATACAGAAATAAATATATGAATATGCAAAGCCTATGTACAATTTGAATTAGGATCAAATGCATCTTACTTCCCAGCAACTTTCTGTATTGGTTCTCAGTCTTGGGGGCCTGTTTTTTTATTATTCTTTATTATTCTTGGCAGCATGCAGTGACTCAAAATAAGCCTTGCTCTTTAGCACAAAGAAAACCCTTTGGATGCTCTGTGAGGTAATTTTATGAAGTACCAATGGCTTAAAGAATCAATCCACAACTAAAAATGTAAGGCATCGAATGTCTTGATTTAATAAAGCTACAAAGGTAGATGGAAAATTATATAATAAGTTGTCTTTTATAATTTGGTCTTGCAACTGTTTGAATATTTCCTCTACAGCTTTATTTGTAGCTAGCATTCTTAAGCATTTTTTCATTTTCTTCATGTAGGCCTCAAATCTTTAAATATGTTTGAGAAAAACCTAAAACTAAAGCCATCATCACATTATCTACTGCATTACAGAATATAAATTTTTTTTTAAAAAAAAACATGAATTTCACATAAAAAGCAGCTTTTTCTTTTTACCATTTTCAAGTCCATAGCAAAAAGAGTTTTAAAAAAAAATACAGAATTGCCTAACAAAACATGTCATTCTTTTAAATTAAATTCCATCAAAACCAACTAAAGGACACATTTCAGATTACACCCCGGCAATCTTGGATCATACTCTTAACATTTGAGTCACAGAACATTAATTCTGGAAGTAGAAGGAAAGAGGCATCACATTCTAAGGATATACATTTTCTTTGCTGCTTAAGACCCATTGTACTCTGAACGATTCTTACTGAATTTCTACTTTGTTACTACTCGTTCTAACAAGTTGTTTTGTAATTTGGGATTTGCTTTTGGTTTCATTTTTGGTTTTTTAATTATTATCTATTTTAAGGAGGCATCGTGTCTCCCCTTAGGGTTCTTTTCTGTAGACTACCCAATTTCACTTTCCACCTCTCCTTTGACAGTTTCATAGACTTCTAATCATTCTTACTGCTCTGGTGTAGATGCTCCACTTGTCTCCTGAGGAGCTGTGATCAGACTGCACACAAAACTGCAGCCAAAGCCACATGCCATCTGGAATTAGCAAGAGGAATATTCCACATGCTCCAGGCAATATTCCTGGTTTACACTGCAGCACAGTGTTCAGCTATTTCACAATATTACGTGGTTTTCAACTCATGTTAAGCTTGTTTTACACAACATACCCTAGAGCCTAGTCTAATTAAAAGATGATGATCAACTCTTTCTAATCTTCTTTATCTCTGTTTGTACATTGGATCATTTTTTAAAGGCAGAGTTTTCTACCTCTTCTTACATTGTCTGTTATTTTTTTAGACCAATTCTCCAATAGGTCAGGTTTGGAATTCCAGTCCTCTCCTCAGCTGTATTTGCTGTTCCAGCCCCACCAGACCCAGGCCACTTGGTCTGCAAGTTCTGTCAGCTTATTTTCTGTTCCATTTTCCAGATCATTAAGGACAATATATCCCTGCAAAAAAGCCTCTTCAGTATATCTGCATGTTCCTAATCTATTTTCCATTAATTTAGAAAAAATTTTGTCAGGCCAAATTTCCACAGTTGTTCACAGGAATTAATCTGTGAGACAGTATCCAAAGCCCTTTTAAAACCTAAGTGCACTTGTATCTTATCCATGGTACCTCTTATCCTTCCATGGATGCAATAAAGACTGGATTGAAACAATTTTTCCTTGCAAATCCATTTTCCCAGTTACTTCTTGCCATGGTCTCTTGCAGATATCAAGTAAAATTTCAGTTATACACTGCCAACTTCCTTCAGAATGTAAGTTATACTGTCTAGTCTATGATTTCTTAGCTTATACTTTTCATCTTATTTGAAATACAGCCACTGTATTTTCTTTTCCTTTCTCTAGGCTGCAGTCTTATATTAGGGTAACTTGTATTAATTTTCTTAGCTCCATGTCTGCAGTTTTATTATCCCAGGGAAGGGCTGCAGAAATAAGCATTCCCAGTATTATCTGTCAGTCACCCACTCTTCTGAATATCAAATCAGTGCTTTCTTAGCCACATTATTACAAACACAAAGTGATTGTCTGTTTCATTTATGACCCTTCTTAACTACTTTGGGACCATCTTTCCAATTTTGTCCCCAATACACCTGTGCTATTTATATTTAAACTTAAAATGGAGATTAAGTAATCACTTGGTCTCACCTTCCCTTCTGCTTGAGAGCACAGAAACTGCAGTTCTTGTAAATTTTGTACTCTTTTTTCCTGATGAGAACTGATGAGAAACTTCAGTGTAATACATGTACCCATGTGACATTTCAATCCAAAGTCTTATTAATTACAAAAGCCATATCTGTATGATCACTGGATTTTACGTCTCTATTTTTAATATACACAATGGCTGTAATTGCAAAATCTGTTCCACAGAAACACATTATTCCTCAACTCCAGAAATGTCCAACACACCTTTAGATAAAGTTTTACACCAAGTAAAATTACAGAAAATTAAATTAGGTTGTAATATATGTAGAAATATAATTTAGTGAACATAAAGCAGCTGCAATTGTCCTGCTAATAATTTATAAAAGCAATCAAACACAGAATGTACTCTGAAAGGAACCTGAGAGAATAAAAATAGGAAAGTTTTCAGGAGCATTATGAAATTCACATTATCTAAGGTTCTCTACAATTTTAATGACCTGTGAGTGCATTTTAATTAATTTAAATGTTTAAAGTAGTACTCTATGCACATTCTTAATCTAAGACTATTTATGCTATTGATACTGTCTTATTAAGGGCCAGATACGTAAATAGTTTAGACTAATTGTCAGTTACTACAATTTAATTGAGTCTCATAACAAAGACTGTAAAATCAGGATAATGCATTCTCTCAGAAAAAAAATCCAGTTGCTTTTTCACTCACTGTTTCAGTGATAAACTTCACATCAAAGGGACCCTGTGTTTTAAATTACGTGTCAGCTTTTACAGGATGTTGCAATAACACAATATATGTCTGTCCTTGAAGTAAATGTTCTAGCTCAGCTATGACTCATATTTGCATCTACTTAAAAGCACAGGCATTTGTTAGATCACTATTTAGCTACCAGACACAGAAGAGATGTTAAATCATTTCCATCACCATAGCTCACTGCTATGTAACAGTACAGTTAATACAAACATTTATAATTTTGTCTCAAGGATACAATCTCATGACAATATAGTGGCTTTTTACTGAATGGGATATAATCCAAGTGCCTGAACTTTTAAATTGGATAATGTGTTCACTCTGAACTTTTGTAAGCTTTAAGTGTTCATTTACATTTGCTGAAACAGGCTTGACAATACTAGACAGTGAATTTTACCTAGATTTTCCATACCTTCTGTTCTCTTTTTCTCTATTTTGTTGTAAATGCATACTCAAATGCAGGACTTTGATTGCATTTATTTCTTCTATATATTCCTCACCTGAACTCCGTGGAACTGACCAAATTCATGCTCTGACTCCTACTTCCTTTGTGGTATTAAAGAGAATTTACATGAATCACAATCTCAATAAATATAAATCAATTTTACCCTTCCCAATAAAAGATTTAAAGTGCTATTTTCATTATTGTAAAGGAGAACAAGACTGACTTATGTAACAGGTTTCAGTAGATGTTCATGTTCGTTCACGTTGAGTCATTGTAAGAAAGAATCTAAGTCACACAACACACAGCAGAACTTAAAAGATCTTTTGATATAGGTCAGAGGAGATGAGACACCACACAAGCTTGATTCCAAGTATCACAGAAATTGACCTAAGGAAGGCAAGGCTCTCATTTATACCTCATGCTTTTGATGGGAACAATACTTAGACACCTAAACACTTGAATAAGAACACACTATTTTAATTAAATATTTTGGATTAGAACTGTAGTTCAGTAAATGTGCACTACAGGGCAGAGTTCTGTCTCTTCTGTTTTAAACACCATTTTAACTCACCTCTTTGCACTCTACACATTCATCGTTCCCTCTGCCATTTATTTCTAACATCCTAAGCAGTAATGCACATGTACTATCCAAGTTGGAATCCTTTATTAGGGGAAAGGAAACATTTAGAAATAATAGATCCAGGAAATTTGAAGTGAAAAAGAACTATAGTTCCATTGTTGGGAGAGATGCTAATCTTACACCTAAAGTTTTAGATTGTTGCTTAGCCATGGAAAATTCTAGTACATTCAAACATGCCCATATTTTCTGATGCCTTATTTCTGGAACTAATCCCGTTTTCTAATCCATTGATTAAATAAAGACATCAGGGCCTCTGGTGGGACTCATTTGGGAAACATTAGATCTGTAGAAACACAGATGCTTGCCAGAATCAGTCAACTAACTGTGCTCATGAATTTCAAAGAACAAGAGCCAGATAGGCACACTACCTGTGCAGAGTTTATATTTTAGGGGTGAAGCATAACTCTACTGAAGTTTTCCATAAAAATCTTGATGACTTCAGTAGAAACAGAAACACAAAAATGACTGCTTCTTGGATTATGAAATTTTATCTGTTCACAAGTGAATATGAAGAGAGGTGACACCTGTGAAAGTCTAGCATGGAAGTTTTTAACTACTGAATGAAAACCAGGGGAAGTGGAGCTGTACAAACTGGCACGTGCCTCAGATACTATAGGTGTGGGGACAGTATGGAGAAGTATTTGCTATATATGGTGAGAAATGTTTCAGTAAGCAATAGAAGAGATACAGACAGATATAGATATAGATTTTTTAATTCAGGGGCTCAGGAGCAGAAAAAAGAATGAACCAGAACTAAAATGGTATGTTTTTCTGTGGAGAGGTGCACTGCCAAAGTCAAATAGAAGAAATGCTCTTGTGAAGCCAGACAGAAACCTACAAAAAATTAATTACCATGGACATACTCTTGTGGAGACAGGGAGAGGAAAGACTGAAGCTGTTTCTGACTATATCATCAACAACTAAAGCTTTTTTCCTTCTCAAAAAACCACAGTTTAATCGCTAACTGTAGTTCTCAAACAAAAATAGACCAGTGTAACAGTTTTAAGAGCTTATGAAATTTTAGATATTACAAGGTTTACCCTGATTTGGAAAAATGAAAAGCATTGTTATGTAGTCCCAAAATGCAACCTCAATAAATGAAACAACTGGAATAAAGTAAACACTGTTTTCCATAATTAAAAAATATTCAATCAAGAATTAATTCTGATTTTGCACAACTTCCAAACTGAAGCAGTAACACACCTCTGGTATACTCAGGTTTAGAAGCTCTGACTATTACGAAATTACCAGTTTTTTCCCCTTAGTCTTGCAGATGTTTTCCCTGTTAGACCCAGCTGGAACAGTCTGGAATGCTGGGAAAGTTTGTAAGCATTCTGGAACAGATCAGGATTTCTCAAGCTACAAAAGAGCAAGAAGCAATTACAGCCAGTGCTCCTGCTCTGCTAGGTGATTACACTGGATTCCCAAAAAGTAGACTGCTAGCTTCAATTAATCAGTGGTCCTGTGATTCCCTGAAAATTTAATTGTAATAGAAACTCTTATTAAAAATAAAAAACTTGTTACCTACCTGTCCTATTCACTTCAACTAAGCAGGACTTCTTTTAATCACATTAGACAGGTGTCTTTCACCATAGCTTAGTATAAAGAGGATTGATACTGTACAGCTGGAAAGAACACTGTACCTTTAGATCTCTCTTGCCCTTCTTCTCTGCATCTTCGGCTAGATCACAGGAAGAGCTTGCAACAACATGAAACTTCTGCTGCCTGGCTTCCCGAAGAGCTTTCTGGGTGGGACCTTCAAACCCTTTCTTCGTTGTACAATCATGGCCTACTTTAAAATAAAACCCACAAAAATATCATCAGAATGCTTTTTATTCATTCTTCTGGCAGCTATCTCCTTACTTAACATTAGCCAGACATGTGAAATTCTCAAAGCAACACCACTTTAAATAAAAAGATATTCAGGTTACTGTGCCATCCATAAAAAGTATTCCAGGGCTACATGTATCTCTGTTCCACAAATAATCTCATCTTATCTAAAGGGTACCCTAGACTTGGCCCCAAAAACGCAATAATCTTGAAGTACAGGGAGAGTCCCGGGGAAATGGATGCATTCTTTCACATCCCTCAGAGCCAGGGGAAACATCAGCTCACTGCATCCTATCCAGTATCCACCACCAATGCAATATTCTGATTTACAGCCCACAATTCCATTTGTTTCTCTGCACTTTCTGCCAACCCACCTTTCCAACAAGGAATTACAGATGAATAGGTAACTCAGCAAAGAAATCCTAAGCAGGTAACACAGCTTTAAATCATCAAAAGTTGAACAGAATAGGAGGAAGAGCACAGCACACATGGACTATAGCACAATGCCTATGCCATGATCTGGCAGAAGGGACGTTGCTCTCTGACAGCTTTTGCATTGGCAGCTCACACAAATCGAAACACAGCCCTTTGTGATCCCTGTATCTTGCTGCAGTGCTCTGTTGGACATACACGAGTCTACATGAAAAAGAATGAAATAGTGATTTCCAACAGGATCTGGGCACTTACATGCCTCCAGTTCTTCGAAAAAAAATCTCTGATTGAAAAAACACATTATACAGCTAAAATCCAGACTGAAACAAATGTACTTCACATTACCCATTTCTAAATGATTGCTCTTATAAAATGGTTTTATTAAGACCTTTACACCGAAATGCAAACCTGATAAACTAAAGCAGGGAAAAAACTCCAAACACTCCCTCCAATCTTGAGACAAAAAAAGCAGATCAAGCAAACACCTAACCTTCCTGTATACCAACATGAGTACAACTGGAACTGGTGGAAAGAACAATGCCTGGATTAAAAAAACTTTAGTATTTATGTATTCTTACCGTTTTAAAAGTTGAAGCTACTGTTACAGATATCCTGACTAACATCTTTCTCCGAGGAACAGCAAACAGCAAAATTGGTTTATATGCCTAACACCTTCTTCTCACTTAGTAACTGCTATCCGCTGGCATGTTGCTCCCAGAGTATTAGGTTTGTTGGTCCTTTTCAGATACACACACCTATTAAGCAACAGTGTTATGACTGTTCCAGAACTTTAAGTCAGTAACTATTAAAAAAAGAAAGAATGAGTTCCAAAGAACTGTTGCACTGAGATGTCAACAGCTTAGGTTTAAAGACTTTCCATTCTGACTGCATTGCACATGGAATGGGCACAACCAGGCTCACGTATTTCAACTGGTGCATTTTAAATTTCTTTTCGCATGACCTTCTAACTGCAATCGCATCAGATCAAGGAAAGGAAAAGCACAGTTAACAGTCTTAGCAATGAGTTCATCCAATCATGAGTAAAGAAACTCATTGAGTTCAACTTTTGAATATAATTGGGTAATAAATAAGAAGCTGTTGTTTTTAGAAAATACAAGAAGAGTACTGAGCAAGGAGCAGTTTTATAACATGTTTAGAACCAGCTGCTACAGCAGTGTTCACTTAGGTTTATAAGCAAGCCACAATCAACACTGCTAAATTCCTGCAGGCAAAAGGGCTTTTTTCAGAGCACCACTTAACACTGTGTTTTGATCCTTAAGGAAGGGCGCAAGCACTCTTAATATACACTCTTTGATAATTAGGTTTCTCTATGTATGATCTTGCTACCATATCAAGAAGGACTGGATTTAAAACACAACCAGTTTTTAATGTAAATATCCTTTAAAAAAAAATCCATTATTTTTTAAAAAGTAATCTGAACTCAAAATACACTTTTTTTCAGAGCTGATTTCTGAGTGGGCATCAGAGAGAAAGAACCAGCCCACAGGATGACCAAGTCCTAACAATAATTGCTAACTAGTTCCTCTCCAACTACTACATGTCCTTCATATCAATTTGAAACAAGCAAGGCAAAAATTAGGAAATAAAAACTTAGGTCTCTTTAGGTGTCTTAAAACTTATTACAAGTTCTTCTCTTGAAGGATTTCTGTACAAAGCTGAACAGCAGCCTGACAGTGAGACAGCAAAAACTGCTAGTAAATAAATTACATGCTCTGTATTGCAGATGCTATCTTCAATTGCTTGAAATGCAGCAGGCTGAAAGCTCCTACATCAAATGCCTGACTAATAAAGTCCAGAATAGTTGCCCTGAAATTAACATTAAGTACTGTTAATTTTTTTCTACCTAGCTGCCAGATACAAATTTGCAATGCAAGCTCACGGTGAATACTAAGTAGTTCCCCTTTGTTCTTTATTGTGCACTATATGACTCAAGAGAGAAAAAATGCAACCCCAAACTAAAACCAAACCCACAATCACTGAATGGTTTGGGTTGCAAAGTGCCTTAAAGACCATCTTGTTCCACCCCCCTGCCATGGGCAGGGACACCTTCCACTATCCCAGGTTGATCCAAGCCCCATTCAACCCGGCCTTGGACACTTCCAAGGATGGGGCAGCCACAGCTTCTCTGGGCAACCTGTGCCAGGGCCTCACCGCCCTCACAGGGAAGAATTTCTTCCTAATATGTAATTTAACCCTATTCTCTCTCAGCTTGAAGCCATTCCTCCTTGTCCTGCCACTACGTGCCCTTGTAACAAGTTCCTCTCCTGCTTTCTTGAAGTGGACACGCAGAACCTCACAGTTCAGCAAATCCAAAACTAATAAAAGCTACTCTCAGTGCCCCCTAGCCAAGCCAGCATTCCAGGTGTTCCACAGTCAAGTCAGGCTGTGGGACAAACGCAGCCTCAGAAGCAGTGAAGGGCAATCCCCTGCTGCTGGGCAGAGCCCTTCTCCTTCCTTCAGGCTCTGCACTGCAGTGAAAGCAGACACCTGGCCAGGAGAGGCAGCTCAGCTTGGCCAAGGATCACTTGCCACTCTGGCTGTGCATTGTCCTCTAACTCAAACATCCCAATGCACAGAAGTCAGCCAAGAAGACTGAAAAGTGCAGCCGAAAGTCTCCTTACAGCCCAGATTTCCAACTCCAACAGCACTGGTTCCTTCCAAACTAACAATCTGAATTTTGAGACTAATGAAGCAAACATTTCTCCAGTATCCATGCACTGCTAGTTTCTCAGGGTTGTACTTATGCTCTCTCAGGAGTAAGAAATCAAGACGGAACAGAATACGATCACCTTCCAAGAGGCAGCAGAAAGTATTTTAAAACGAGACAGTATTACCCACTGAGACATGAGTATGCCCTACAGAGGGCAATAAAAATTATGTAGTATTAGAGGACAAAGCACTGAAAAAAAATGAATTGAAATACTGATTAATTTATGATACCCAAGGTATGAAGCAAGTTAAGACTTGTAGAAGCATGTGGGTGGCTGATGAGCTTAATTTGTGTTGGAGACTGACAGGGGGTTTTTATATAATTATTTATCAAATGGCTCCCTTGCTCGTCAATTCTTGGTATTACAAAGTGGTCTCAAGATTTCTGGAGAACAAACAAGACTGAACAGCCAGAGCGTGGTTTTTAGAATCAAACAGCAAATAGAAGTACGTTTAATATGAAAAGAAGACAGATGGGGCATATACACTGTAAAACACAAGCATGGGGAAGATCCCACACTGTATATCCTCAAGCTAGAGTATACCTTAAACAGGAAAGGAAGGCAATGCTTCCTAGCCTCTTCACTCAACTACAAACACAAAAATCCCCAAATAAATTTATGTGGCTACTATTCTTTTTCTCAGACTTGTGTTTTCTAGAGGAACTTTACACAATGGAAATAATTCCATAAACATGGGAACTAATGAAGCTTGATTGTCAAAGGCTGGGGTAACTCAGTGGCTTTTTACCTGGGGTATGTTACCAGTGCCAAGGAGATTCAGGCGTTAACGCACATTTAAAAAAACAAACAACAAAAAAAAAACCAAAACCACAAAACAAACAGATAATGAAGTTGCCATAATTGGAATAAATTCTTCACCTGGAAATTGTATAATATTTGTAGGGTTCTCTAATTTCAAGTAAACAGTTATCACTGATGGGAGTCCTGCTCATGCTAAGGCAGGTGCAACATCCCCTTCACATGTGAATACTCTGTTGTCAGAGGATGGAGGTCACCATTTCCCTTTGCACCATCTCACTTACTTTCAAGAGAATTTAAGAAACCTGTTTTCTTTGAAACTTATCTTACTATCAAATGTAGCTGCAATTGAAAAATAGGTTCAAAATTATTAGTGGGATTGATGCTCTCAGAGAATGTGATAGCATGAGCTTCATTTACTTAGGAAAGCAGAGGTGCTAGGGTTTTCCTGATGGAGTTAGAAAGAATAATGCAAAAATGACACAGGGAAGTAGTGTGGTACCATACAGATACTATTCCAGCAGGTACTATATCATCTTAACAATCTTCTGTAAAAATGAAAGTCTGGATTTCATAATACCAGTATTTTCTAAATGTTTCCAGACCACAATGTATGCTTTCTGAAGGGTGAGCTGAGAAAGAACACATGCATACACACGAAAAGGGAAGTATCAGCAGATACAGTAAAAAAATCAGTCACAAAACAGATTTCCAGGACAAAGCCCTTCCAAGTTACTCACATATTCCATATTGCCTGCAGCAGTCTCACTCTCCTTAGTGAATACACTTCAGAATAAAATATTCAAATGATAAAACTGCTCCTCAGACACCAAGTCAGCTGATAAAACATACTGCAAGTATTTTTGATTTACTGTTACACCAGATTTTGAGATGCATCACAACAACAAAAAAAATACATAACCAGTCTGAGCCTGGTGATGGGAATATTTTACCTTTTGTCTCAGGAATCTGCTTAGTATATCCAGACTCTAAACTTTCTAACGCAGCCTGCAAACTTGTAACCTAATTTTAAAAAGAGGAAAGAACAAGAGGAAGCAACACGAAAACATTACTTTTGAAGTGTCTGTTCACAACACGCAGCATTCATGCCAGTGTACTTCATAAATTCCATCTATAATTTTTTACTTTTGATTATTATCTCTAAGTTATGAACGTAACTCCTAATTCACGATTTTGGAAAGACCCAGAGGAACAATGCAATAAAACGCAAGCCACCCAGAATCTCTCAAAACACACTTACAACTCTATTAAAACAATGCAGACATACAGAATACCAGGGTTCTGACTACACCAGCAACTTTTAGCAACTGCTGTCACTGCACCGATCTTGAATTTAATGGCACAATATGACTCACAGCTTCGTCATAACAAAATGTCACAAAATAATGGTGTTATACATTACAAAAAACTCATTGGTCTGGAATGAGCACAGTTCATAACTGCAGAGGTCCTACATATATATATATATGTCCCTGAAATTTCACAGCATTGGAATTATTCCATGTTTTGTACTCCTGATTCAGCATAACTCCATATGGGCAGTAAACTCCCATTTTCTACAGGGCATTTTGTTTTCCTTATTGAAATTTCAAACATATAATCCTCAGTATTTTATAAGTAAGCCCTGAGGTGACCTGAGAAAAACCAGAGGCAGAGGAAAGGAGGAACTGAGAGATGAAGACTATCAGAAGACAGTGTGAGCATGGTAAATTCCTTTCATTTTACCCACATATAATTGATGCTACTTCTGAAATGCATTTGGGTAGGGTTTTTTCTTTTTTTTTCCTACTTCTTTTCTTAAACACATGCAAGGTAATTTTCTGTCTGTCATCCCTCCTACCTGTGCTCATACTGCTTCCTGTCAAAGGGGCAGGATACCTTGTATACATCAGGTAAGATTAGAGGAGTAAAGATACTATTCAAATATTCCACTCAAGACAGAAAAACTGTCTCTGATCTCTTCATGTATTTTTTTCTAAACTAGCAGGTCATTCCTGGATATATTTAGGAAAAAATAAAATAATAAACAGTAATAAAGGAAGTTAAAATAAGCTATTTCCAAAGGCATAGATGGAAGGATGGGAAATCTGTGTGAATATCACACCCTTACTTAAGCTGTTGGCACTGAAGCTGTACCAGGGTCTGCACATTGCTGACTCATGCCAGCCCTGAGCAGTACACACGGACAACTATTACTTTGTGGCACCAAGTTTCACATACATTCACTGCTAATATTTCACCAAATCGTGAAACTCACAAAATATTCTGCTTCAGGCTACTGCATAAGTGACTTGCTTTACCAGAAATATCCTGTGTGGTTACCAAAGTAAAAGCCAGAAGCATTCGTTACAGCTGTGCAAGTTCACCACAGTTTTACCTGCTCCATTGCTTTGTCTCTCTCCAAACTGGTTAACATTTTCTGTGTCAGTGTATTCTGGTATTTTTCTGACAGCTGCTTCAGCACTGGTTCATAGGATGCATAATGTGCCTTCAGCCTGTGAGCAGGAGGAGGAAAAATGATTCCTCACAGATGAGTTAAATCAGAGATTTATATCTGCATAACTTTTTCCCTCCCCAAACGAATGAGTAAAATTACCAGAAGGTCAACACAGAGGAGACAGAAAAGCTGTTTAGTATCTAACCAACCAACTGGAACACCACAAGGAAAGAGGGAAAAAAAAAGTCAGATGAATGAATAAGAGGATTCACAGCTTGTTTGGTCACATCTAAAAGCAATCCATCCAGTTTTGTCCTGTTCTTAATCCTTCATACGCATACTGCACATTAATTTTGGCTAATTTACCTTCTTACACATGGATTGTATTTCACTGGAAGAAAGAGAACTACAGCTGTTATCTGACTACCAAATAAGATCCTCATCTGGACAAAACAGTCATAATATGATCATGATTTCTTTCTTCACTACACATTACACTGAGAATACTTAAGCACTTTAATTCTTCAGACAAACTAAGACTCAGACATGTAATCTCTCAAGAGAAACACGTGACACCAACAGCTCCAGAACCACTGCATCGTGCAAAATGCTGAGTCACGAAGGACAAATCAGTGCAGAGTGCTCTCTTGCATTAGCATGTATGCATTCCAAGGGTGAGGCTGTAGAACACGGAGCTGCTATTACATGCACTGATTGATAACAATACCAGCAAAACTCAGGGAATTCATTGGAGCTGCAGATGTAAGCCTCTCCTCAGTGTTATTTTAAAACAAGTGCTGGCATAAATATGTGCAAAGAAGAGATTCTAAACTCAGCTCCTATTTAGGAATTAAATTACTATAACTCAGTAGCAATGGACTAGTTTGGGCTTATTTGCAACCAAAGCAATACAGCAAGTTTCTTACTGGAAGTTCAAGATGACAGAAGATGCCAACTGTGAGAATCAGGAATGCAAAGGTTCTGAACTTGTTGTGATACCAGTTACCCTTAAAATGGGCAAAGGTTCTAAACAGAAATCACTACCTATTTATGGCAAAATACCTGGGTAAAAAAAAAAATCTCATTATTGTCTCCGACTATTAGAAGTAGTATGTGTTTATTAATGCCATACTGCATCATAGAAAATCCACCAAAAATAAATCATTGGAAATTCTTTGATCTGTGTGTCACGATGGTCCCATGGAGCTGCTGTTTCCCAGGACATACCTAAATACAGCTACACTCACTTCAGATTCCATAGTGTTATCTCATTATCAGGCAAAAATTCAAAACATTATACTTAATGCTTCATATATAGCAACTAAAATTATTCTTTACCTTTTCATATCACAAATCAGCCTGTTTTTCTCCTGCACCACTCGCTTATGATGCATTCGATGGAAGTCTCGTTCTTTCTGCATTTTTAGGAGAGCCTCTTCTGTTTTACTGTGCGTAAAAACAGAAAATACAAGGCAGTAGTGTTAGTTTCCTCCTGTGAACTGCATCAAGGTATGCTGAATACATATGGAATTAATTTTCAGATATGCACATACCTACTGTGTCTAAGATGGAAGTGCTTGGTAGTACAACCTGTGCTGGAGAACATGTACTTTTGAGGTCTTTTGGCTGCCAGCTGAGGTGCAAAACCATGGGTACTCTTCCTCTTCCCTCCGATCATTTAGACAGAATCCATAAGGATTCTGGCATTATAAATCTCAGAGTGGAGGTCAACTTTATGTTAGGCACAAGGAGTCTCATGGAGGTACAAAAACCAATCCTCTTGTTTAAAATTCTACGTAAAAGTGTATTGATAACACTGATAATACACTGAAAATACTGGTTTTTAAAAAATATTTATATCACATCTGTATTGCTGCCTTGAAAATTAATTTGGAGAGCCTTCTGGAAAAAGCTGGCCCAGAAACGTTTCAGGCTCTCTTCAATCACGTTTGTAACCTGTCCCCAGGTGTTCCCTGGATGTGAGAGCAGGCAGCAAAAGGACTCAATTTCAAAATTAATTGTAAACATACTGATAACCTGCTATTCTCTGAGCACATTCTACACACGGCCATGGGACACCTTGAGATGGCTCTGGTCCATAAACTCAAAAAGAAAATACTCTGCATATATTCAGTACATTTTCTCCTTGCCTTTACTGGTATGGGTTTGGCAGGAAAGATTAGTAGATGAATTGTTTAATTGCAAAGGAAGCTTGACATCACCTTGCACTGCAATTAGATATTTGCTTCTTGCAGAAATAAAGCTCATTTCCTCTGCAACAGGAGCTGAAGAATTAGGTAAAACCAAAATGAAAACTGAGTATGCCAAAATCAGAGGTCCAGGAAGAAGATCCATAACTGCCAGTGCATTGTATTTAATAATTTAAAATACAAATAATTTACTCATACAAAGGATTTATATTTGCTGTATACACAAGCACTATATTTGTTGCCTATACAAACTACTATGCTGACACACAGACATTTGTATGTGAATTGGTGCTTGCAGCAGAGGCCTGAAGGAGAGCCCAGTGAATTAATGCCAGCAGCCCTCGGTGAAAGCTGGCAGGGCCATTCAACCGGGCAGGGCTGCCCCTCCCACAGAGCTCCAGGCACAGACATCGCGCTGTGTGCACAAACACCACGAGCTGGGAAACAGAGAAACTCGGGATATTGGTACGGGATACAAAGCCCACATTAATGATTCGGCTCAGGCTTCTACAAACATTTGAGAGGTAAATGAATCAGCGGTCTCAGGACAGTTCTGGGAAACAACTCCCTCACAACACCATGCTCAAAATCTGACTTGCCATAAAGACTTTGAATGCAAACCCTGCCGCTTCAGAGCTCAGCAGATGGCTTGTTCTGAGCAGAAAAAATACAGCCATAGCAAAGCCAATATCCATTTCTTTTAGGGAAGATATATGTCAAAGTCTGCAGGTCTCTCCATTTAAACCTCTCTCAAGCAAGTACTTCTGTTAAAATAGCAGAAGAGGACAGGGCACAACAAACCCAAGTAGGGATTTTCAGAGTCGAGTTACATGCCCTGATCCCACTGAATTTAGGTGGGACTACATTCCCCAAGATGCTGCAAGTTGTAGCCCTAAAATTTTAATTGAAATAAAGACAGTTTTAGAAAACATGTACTTTCAGGCTTTTATCTAGTTTACAGGGCTCTTAGCAGCAAAGATGCTAAATGCACCATGTAATTAAACAGTTGCATTTAAATATGGTGCACAACACAAAAAGCGTGCACTTTATTTTTTCCATGGTGTAAGTGGAAAAGTATAGTTAGAATAGGAATAGTTAGATTTTGGTACAGAAACAGGAGATGAACTGAGAATTTTGTTGCTAACGTTGTCAGTAACCAAAATAATAAATATGACTTCCAGGATTATTTTATATTTTGACCATTACTTCGGCTGTAAGCTGGGTGTGTATTTGTGAGCATGCTTCCAAAAGGGACAGAAAGGTAATGTTTACACTTCCTAACTGATGCTGTGAACTCAACTACAAACCCCAGGCAAAAGCTTGACACAACCTTCATTCCATCTACATAAGAAATTCCTAACATTTAAAGAGCTTTTAAATACCACAGTTCACAGTCCCTGTGACCAACACAATCTTAACCCTGATACAGTATTTGTCTGACTGCACATGTTTAAATAAATAGGCAACATACAGGGTCTGGCCATAAGAAAACACAAAAATATCTGGTATTCAAACTATTTTATATCATCAGATCAGAAGAGTTTAACATGGCTATGAAATTGCAATCTATTTTCAATTCAGAAAAATGTTACTAGAATATTAAGTGACCAGAAACCACTGAAGATGATGAATTAGAATTAACTAGTCTCGTTTAACAGTTAACAATTTTCAGTGTTATTTACAAATTTTTCCGGCATATTGGAAGGAAAGCCCATGCTTCCATTAGGGAAACATTCAGCAGATAACAACACCCCCTTAGCAATCAACTGGGGCCCAACTGTAGCCTTCAAGATAAAAGCAAGGGAGCACATCTGAGGTACCCTTTAACTGGAGTCACATGGCAAACCAATGTAAAATTAGTTTTGCTTTCTATCACCACACAATGGTCATTTTTAAAAATCATTTAAATAAAGATTAGTAGTGTATTGAAACCTTAAGGTAATAACTATACTTAGTTTTGTGGTAAAAGGATTATGCTGATATTTATTTCTTTTAATATATGCAGAGACATCAAGATGCCTTCAGACGTTGCACAAGCTATAAAAAATACATGCTCACTCTACAGAGGAAATGAAGCTAACTGTAATTTTCTCTTTAAACGATGAAACACCACAGTGAAATCTAACCAACAGCCTGCAATCTACTGGATTTGTCCCCCTGCTTGCATGCAATCATGTAAATACTGTATTAAAATACCCAAAATACAATTTTAGTTAGCTTCTAGACACTAAATGTCTTCCACCAATTGCTAAACAACATTAAAGCAGGAGGTAATTGGTTTACACTCATTTATCCTGGGCCCCCACACTGCCTAAGTCCCATATAACATCTCTTTTCTGCAAGATGGCCGTCAAGAATACCAAGCTCAGAAATACCAAATGTAATTAAAAGCTTTCCTCAAATACATTTCACAGCACTGTAGTTCTCAATCAATGTTTTCTGACTAATCCACAGAGCAAAATACAGGACTTTCCTTGCTCACAAATCCTTGGTTTCTAACCAGTCAAATCAGCATTTCTCCAGTGCTCTCAGGCATTCTGCCTTCTGAGTCATTCTTTTCGAAAACCTGAAAACTCACATTGTCCCCCAGGTAATTTTGGCTCCTGCTGGAATATTTAACACAGCAAAGGCAGTGATTCAAGTTACTGAACGTATGAACAAGAAAAAATGCTGTTAACAGTCACTACACTAAATGGATTTAGTATAGAGCATTATGACTGAGGTTTATCCAAAAGACATAAAAGAACACTGTAGCCCATGGTAAGTACACCAAAAATGCTCAATTTCACACATTTCAATTATTTCAGAAGCAGTACTGCTTTAATTCATAGATTATTCAAAACAATTTATATGAAATGAGTATCACAAATGCTGAACTTTTAACATTAGTATCACTGAAATCGTTGAAAGTTATTTGAAATGAAAAGGCTGAAAAGTGCAATAGTGACAAACGACTGTTAGCACAGACCAAGTTTTACACCTGCCTATATTGCATTCCAGTAACAGCTGACAGACTATGGAAATAAAGCTCTCTCAGCAAGTGGAGGGGTCTGGTTTCAGCAGTGTTTTAACAAGGCACATGCAGAATACCTGCAGCGTGTAACAGGCACTGCCAGTGAACAACATGCACTCACACAGAATTTGTGTCACACAGAACTGCCCTGAATCTCGGTGCCCTCTCTGGAACACCAAACCAGGGACGTGACCCATCTGTTTGTTGCCACCAGAGTGTTGCTACTTTAGGTTCCAACACCAGAAAGTGAAAAAGCAGGGCTTAGTTTCAGTTCATGGATTGAACTTAAGTGTGTGACTCATTTAACAGAGAGCCTGTAGCAATCCAATATACTGGCACTCTTTTCCCTCTCCTGCTTGCTCCCTGTTGCACATTATCATGTCATCTTTCAGCCTTTTACCCAGACAGCTGCTATAAAAACTTTTCTGGCACCCCATAGAGTAAGAAGATATTCTTATGGAAAAAAACCCAGCTCATTCAGACTACGGTGAAATGAGTTTGAGCTTTATATTGTTAAATAATCATGTAGCAATGCAACAAACCCAGGAAAACTCTTATCAAGTCATAATCCACTCAGATTATTTTGTTACAGCATGTTCTGCTACATACAGGGGGTGAAGAGGGGGAAGAAGAGAGAAACAAGGTGGAGGAAAAATAAAATAAAGCTCATTGAAATTACTACTGTCAAGGACAAATTTCATGAGGGCCACATTTTGTCCTTCCTTCTTTTACTCTGTATTACTGCTTGTTACTCTCCCCTACTCATACGAGACACAATCTTTGAATACCCATTGTCCAAAGAAGCTGCAGATTAAAAAAGGAAATGTTTTCTCTATGGTCTGTCTCCCAGTGCATCATTATATTTAGACTATGCAATATCTGACTTGATTGTTGCCGCTGTTTATTAAACTACTTGACTGTGGCCAATTAATTCATTAATTCAAAATGTAATAAATCATTACAATCAGAAAATAATTTAATTACCGTTATCAGCAGCAATGATTATTTACCATCTGAACAGGTTTTTTTTCATAGAGAGGAACAACCTAAATGAAAATTAGCAACTTGAGCAATCCTGAGGAAAAGCAAAGAGATGGAATTAACTTTACAGTTCCATGTTTTAAAACCACATACTGGCAAATCAGAAGTGAGTGCACCGTTAGGCCTCAGAGTACCTTCTCAATGAAGACACACGTGCAAACACACCATTCTCCAGAAAAGGCCATGTGACATGGGGTTCATTACCACATCGCTCCATTTTATAGGCTAAATATTTTAACTCTCATGACTGAAGTACTGCAGACTTGTAAAATAAACTACTACAATGTACACACGAGTATAATCAATGATGGTAATTTACACTGACACACCATTACCACTAGGTCCAGAGTGACAGATTTTTTGTAATTAAAAAAATGAAGAATAAACGTATAGTGATTTTTTTCCCTATGTTGAAGGTTTGTGGTAGCTGTAATTTATAGTACTGTAATACAAAAATGCACATAACAATTTATTTTTTAGTTCTACCTATTAGACTCTTACTATTCTCTGCAGTAATTTGTTATGATTACTGGATATTGAAAATTATTTTTGGCCCAGTAAATACAAATAAAAGAAATTAAGATTTACATTTCCAACAGAACTCAGAGAAACTTGAACTTTAATTAGAAATGTCACCTAGAAGTAAAAGTCTGTGCAGCCAGAATAACAAACAGGAACTTACTATTTTTCACTAAGTACTTGGGCTTACTTTATCTGGCCATCTACTACCATATATAAAAGTTTCAATAAAACCAAATAACATACTTGACAGAGTGTTTGTAGTTTTCCAGATCTTTCTTCAAGTTCAGATTCTCAGTCTCGAGTTGCTGGTTGCGGGTGTACACAGTTGGAACCAGCCCAGCATCCTCAACTGTGAGCACACCTCTCTCAATGAGTTCGTACCTGGTAGAAAAGAAATAGATCTATTTTATTTTTTTTATTCCATGTTTCCCTTTCCTCACTTCACACGTTTTCCTTCTCGTGCTACCATTTACCTAAACTACAATCACAGTGATATTTATCATCTTAAAGCATTTACCTTCTATGATCATTAAGAGTTCACAGCAGTACTACCTCACCACAGTGTTCTATTCTACTGCTTTTCATTCTGAAATGTGCATTGTTCATAATAGTCAAGACATATAACACAGTACTTCACATTACACAATTGTTTTCTTCTTTCCTTTCTTCTAAATAGCTTAAATAAATTGCAGAAACAAACATTCGTGTTCAAATAGCATTTGTATATACTCACAGTCCTTTTTATCTCACATGCTCAAATATATCAAGAGGTTTTTTTGAGGACTCAAGCTGCAGATAATAAGGATGAATGATTCTGAGCCATCTTCCACACGGAATACAGAGCCCACCTAGGGAAATTTCTTCATTCCCTCCTGTTTATTTTCCCTCTCCTTATTTAATTATATTTACCAATATTTACCAATTTTACCAGCCCCTGAGAACACTTGATTCCATGATGTAGAAGGCTGAAGGTTGCTTTAGTTAAATACTTGCACAGACTGACTGGGATTTTAAGAAGTACAAGAATCTGAAGCTGCCTGGAATGCTGGGTAGCATCCCAGGAATCTCTACAGCCCCAGCAATAACATCTACTCATTCAGTACCCTACTTTAGGACTATCCACCTTTTGGTAATACATCAGTAAAACCTGTACATACAGTACAGACAGAAGAGTGAGACCTCAGCCATGACAACAGCTCACCAGAGGTTGCATGGAGTCGTAACTAACTTAAATCAGACAAAGACCATAACCCCACAAGCACCTTCGCTGCTGGGAAGATGTTCTGGGTGGGAGCTCCCTAGAAGGTGCAATACGAACATTATTTGCCTTCTTAGGTGAAAAATATATTGAATCTGTGCACTGTTTTGCTTCCAAGTAATAAGGAAGTACGAGAAGAATAGAAGCAAATAAAAATAAAAATTATACTAAACACTATCTCCCACAACTGGATACAAGCAGCAGATCTGAAACCTGAAGACAGTAATCACCAATATCATTCATCAATAATCATGCTGTAGAAACAAAAAGCATTTCTAGAATAAAAGCAACCTTTACTTAACATCCTCCAAAAAACCTAAGGGGAATGTTAGTACCTCTGTCCAAATGACCTCCTACAGTCAGCTACATATTTGCATTCTGAGGATACTTCTTGGAACGCTCATCCCGTGAATTAAGCTGTCACATTCACCACCAGTAGATGAAAGGTTTTTGAAAAATTCATCTCAAGATGTCCACAATAAAATTCATTCTGTCATCACTTCATTTTCTTAAGTAAATTACTGTAGGAACAGGCTTTAACACTAAGAAAGAAGCTTAGGGGTTTTTTTTCTTTCCTCCAAACAGTGACTGATGCACAGGTACAATTCCTATCAAAAATATTGCAAATAAGGGCACCCTTATGGCAGAAAATCACAACTCTATGTACTCCTTTACTTGCTGAAAGTGTTTCTCCACTGAATGCCCTAACTACACTTCATGAAAACCATCAAATATCTGCACAAAGACTCCTCAAACATGGATAATTGATGAACCTCAACTCCAGCAGAGCTAAAAACTCTGAAAGACAATTTGCATGAAACACAATTAATACCAATAAATTCACTACACCCTTTTCTAAGAACAGTACTAAAAATGAATGGTTTTGTGCATGTAGCAGAAATGGAAAACCACACAACAAATTGCACTGAGAAATCTCATTATCTTTCATCAACCTGGTCCTGTAAATCTCACAGACCTCCTCCACACCGAGCCGACTGCCAAAGAGCTGCTCTTCTCACTTCTTTCATTACAGATGGAAATTAAATTAGTTCCATGCACACACAGGTGTTTTACTAAGCGTTTCAGAACTACTGAGTTATAATTCTTAAATCACTATTAAAAATTAAACAAGAATCTGGAAACCTAAGGAACAGATGGTTAACCATGATTTTGTCATCAAAGCCCAGTGCAGACTGACTGAAAATAATACATTATTACTACATACTTTACATTATAACTCCTAGAAACTGGATTCCAAAGGAATCATGCTGCACAGAGGCTCTGCCATAATCTGATAGCTCAGGATGACCTGGGCTCTCAGGCATTGGGAGGGAGAGACTGGCAGATGCAGGAATTTACAGCTGATCAACCTCTGCACTTCATACTGAGAAAGCCGTCAATCCAGTATGTTCAATAAACAACAAAAGTGCTATCAAGTCTTGTGTAACAAACGAATGGAAATTTTAATGGAAAATTAGATATTAAAAAAATACTTTGAGGAACTTTACCGTTAAATTATAACTGGGATAAAAAAGTTTATATGCAAAAAAACCTACATGATTAAAGGAAAAATCACTACAACTGTTATAAAATTATTCATCACTTCATTGAAAAATAAGCGCTTTGGCATAAAATAAACCATAATCAAATCACTGCACTTTATACAGCTGGATAGAATAACAGTGTTTTCCCAAACCCCAAAATAAACACACACAATTTGGTCCAATTTAAGTGACCTTTAGATCTCAGACAGGCAATAATTTCAAAGCCAGCCTTTTGATAAATTTTCTCTACGTTAATTAATTTCTCATTTTAAATTCCATTAGTACTTGATCACCACAGCATGAGAGCAAGAGTGTCGTCCCAATACATAATGAGGAACCCAAGTACACTAATCTGCTCTCACTTTCATTAATATTGTAAATTATCCATTTCAAACCAACATGAAACATTTTGAAATAAGGTATTAATGCAGAAATTCTCTATACAGTAAGATTAGATACTGACATGCTGAGCTCATTTGTAAAGCTACTGAAATCAAAAGTATTACTTATAGAGAAAAAAATATATGTACAGCTAAGAATTTACAAGATAGGGCCTGTTAAATCCTGCACTTTCTGTTAAAAAGCAATTTGAATTTTGCCATTGATATAAATTCAGACTCTAAGTGCTTCAAAGAAATCCGTAGCTTCATAAAAAGGTCACTATTTATATCTGTCTAGTATTAATTATCTTTTAGCATAAAAACTATTAGACTTCAAACTTAATGCTACTCATATCAGTTCTTTTGTTGAGAAAGAATACAGAACTGTAGTGCTCCTTCTCCAAGGAATCATTTAAGTCCATCGTTATGCTATCAAAAAGCAGATCATTATTAATTCTAAATGCAATGCCTGATTGATGAGTAAGACCAGAGCCTTGCAAATGACAGCACAGATTCCACACCTGAGAATACTTCTAAGAAAATTTAAAAGCTTCAATGCTTTTGTATGAAAGAATAAGATGTTTCTAACTTTTTCTAATTTTCAAATGATGCAGTTTCAAGAGACTTTATTAAAAAAACCCTCTGAACTTCTCATGTTTAAAACTGAGAACAAGGTTAATCAAAGAGAGGTGCTTCCTCTTTCCAGAATTTCTCCAACATAACCTGCTTATTCAAAGCAAGCCTGTATCTTCATGTATTTCAACAGAACTTTATGACAAGTGCCATCTTTTGTTCCAAAGTAATTCAGCTCTCCTCCAAAGCTTTGCAGAATTCCTAACACATAACTTTTAATCAATATTTTAAAAAGTAAACATCCTGCGGGAGTGGTGTATTTAATCAAAGCTGCACCTTTAAACTTCTGCATAAAATATGGACAAAATCCCTGAAATCTACAAAAGCTTGGAAAAAGAAGATAGCAACAGATCAAGAGTTTATTCTTCTGATTACTGTATAAACTATATCTTAAAAAATAAAAATCATTCATCTTTATTAATTGCTGTACCAAAAATTACCAAGTAATAAATATTCTGATTATTCTACTTAAACAAGGGTTCCTCATTCTCACCAGGAATGTATTTGTTTGTTAAAACACTACATATTTAAGAATGACTGGTACTCAGCAGAGTTTTCTGAAAAAATATCCTGAAATACCAAAAATATTTGAATCCTGAGCATCTAATTCCCAAAGTAACATGATCACTTAAATTATTTTACCATTCAGTCTGGAAGCAGTCAAGGGTTCTAGACATTCCCAGTCTGACCAGGAAATTGCAGAAGAAGTCATCCATTGCTTGAGGTATTTCTGATACTGATTTCTCAGAAGTCAGAACTGACTTTGAAGCCTGAAATTAAATTTTGATAACTGTTAAACTTACAAGAGAAATGTCATTATCATACTTTCTATTTCTGAAGTCATCTAAAGTCACAGATCTACTGGAGTACAGCTGAATGATTCCCTTGTCTTTACCCATCAGAAGTGTAACCAGTGATCCTTCTAATGGCAAGGTTTGTGAAAGGTTATAAAGAAATAACTCAAACCTCACCTTATTTAAGCAGGTATTCCAAACCTGCCATCATCTAGCAGAGACTTGAAAGTGTTAAAACTGATGGACGATCTTTTGTCACTGACCAAAGAGAAAAATCAGTCCTTACCTAATGAAAAATGTCACAGTCCAAGGTACCAGTATGGCTTGTATGCTTTTTGTAATGGTGCATGCAATGGAGGGACAGACAGAAGCTCATCTCCATCACCTGCTCCCTCAGAAATAAGCCTCACGAAGATCAAGTGTCCCTTTCCTCTCAACATGCGCTGAAGGAAGCTGCCAGACAACACTGCTACAAGCGTTACCAGAAGGCAGATGGTGCACCAGGGCTTCATGTGCAGCTCCCCCAGCGCCACCCAGACAGACAGGTCTGCACAGAACGTCAGCCCACGGGGCAAGCACATTGCCAAAAGCAGAATAAAAACAGAACAGAGCAATCCTACTACCAAGAAAAATAAAAAAGACCCTTTCACAGCTTCCTGATGGAATGCAAATCTCTTCCCTTCACCCAACCCCATTCAGCCCACTCAGCACGCAGCCTAGTGTTTAGCTCTCCTAGAGAGAATTCAGCATGCAAGGAGGTATGGAAAAAAAGAAAAATATGACCCAGTCTGAGACTACCTCCCCACAAAAAGCATTTAAAGACAATGAGATGAGAGAGACTGCCACAACTCGGCAGCTGAAGAGGTGGGCTTATTTCATTCAGGTATCAAACGGATTGCAGTGACTTGACATACCTAAATATGAGGGTCTTGGCTTTTGGGAACTCCACATGGGCACAGTGCCACAATGGACCTGCTCAACAATGCATGACAAGCTACTGCACTGCACATGCATCTTGGTGAGAGATTATAAAAATACCACAAAACTGAAAAAAGCCCACTGAGAGATTTATCAAGCCATGCTAAAGGCTGTGACTGCAAATCATTTCCTCCACCCATTTATTAAAGAATCTGTAAGACCAGGGATTTCTGATAACTCCATTCATTTATGGCTTATTCATGCCCTTAGTGGCAGCTCTCTCACCGCGAGAGCATAAATTACCTGGAGATAAAGGCATTTCTCTTGATAAAATAAAAACACTGGAAAAATCTCTTGGCCATTTTGTGTAACACAGAAAAATGTTGTCTTCAGTCCAAGCAGCCTACCTAATATAACGAGAAAGGACCGTACATGTGTAATGGAGGCCATGTAACACTGCTTTATGACTAATAAAATATGCCAAGTGCAACGTAATATTTAACATATTTTGATTGCTAGAGCTCCAGTGCATCAGGCAGGTCTGTTTTCTAACTGTGGTACTACAAGAACCAAAGGGTACATGGACAGATATGCAGCTGTATCCCTTGGCTTGCTTCTTTCTTTACTCCAAGTGAGGCAAATGTCTAATATTGTTGCATGTAGTTTTCCAAACACCTCTATAAAGCCAGTCTTCGGAAGAAGTGACACAGCCTGATTCCCTTAATAAATGGAAATATGATAGGAATTCATTTCACCCATGCAGAAAAGAATTTATTAGCGAGATACCAGCACTGAGCGCCATTTTAGGAACCAAAGCTCGAGCAGGGAACAATACAGGGAGAAATTAATTCACTCTAACAGGCACAGAATCGCAACAAGGCCTCAGGAAACCAGAACAGAATTCCCAGCTCTTTCCCAGACCTTGGGAGTGATATTAGGCCAACCACTTGCTTCAGTTTCATTGTAACCATGGATGACTACCAATAGAATGGCATAACAAGAATTTTGTTTCATGTATTTGCTTGTTTGGAAACGAGGAAAATACAATCAATTAACATGATGCAGACATCCTACAGCAGTTCTATGGACAAAACAATCTTACTAAGAGTCTGACCATGGAGTCAAAATAAATTAAATATTTGCTTTGTTAAGTATTTCTTTGTGTTAATTAAAATATTCAAAACACTGAGGGTGTAAAGATTGTAACTATGGCCAGTAAAATAAATTAATTTTTAAGAGCTTAACCTTAGGAACTTCCACAACACTCCTAAGAATCTCCGTCCTTGCAAGAATTTCTGTCCACTGAAGAAATATGAACACCAAATAAATTCATAATTTTTCTGGAAAAAAAGGTAAGATATTCTTGAAAAATCTACTAAATTTAAGAAGAATATAAAAAGGGAATTCAAGGACTTTTAACATGTTCAAACAAACTGAAAATCAAGCATAAATAAATTCCAACATTAATGAATGTCAATGTTACTTCAGATTATCATTTAAGCTATGAAGAAGACAGAAAACCTTGAAGGAAAGTCTAACAACTGTAACTACTGAAGAAAGTTTTTCAGCCAGCTTTCATCTCTGTGTGGCTTTCCAGAAGTTCTGCATCCTTTTCCTACGGTCCCTATCAGCTGGATATTTTCTTCCATACGGAGAATATTTTTTGCTTGTTTTGAAAAATAATTTATATTACTTAAAAATGTCTCAAAAAAGAAGAAAACCAGAAAAAAAAAAAGAGATACGTGCTTAAGAAGGACAAATGATGTTACTCAACTTAGCAACTCTGGATAGTTTTAGCACCTGCAATTGGAAAATATCAAATTTGTGATATTTTTTGGATGATCACTGATCTGTGCCTTTTCTATATATTTTATTCAACATAAAGATTTGCACCTAGCATTGAAATGAAACCTTTAATATGGGATTATGTACACAACTAAACAGCAAGTTGAGCAGCAAATACACACAATCACTTTAAACTATCATCCAGGATATGGTTATTACATAAGTTAATTTATTTTAACCAAGATTACAAGCTAATAATTAAAGAAAAATGGGCCAATTATTTATCATGTGAGGAAGACAGCCTTCTGCTTTGCTTCCCAGCTCAGAGTTTGGATGTTGATTCAGTACTAATGCACAGGAAACAGTGCTTCTAACTTGGGTTACCAGAAGCACTTGGTTTTTGCAGGGAATAAATATCAAACAATTGAGTCACTGAACCTCACAAAATATACAGTAAATCATTATGAAAGCTGTCAAGGAACTAGCAAGTGTATTAGAACATTTCTCTATTCATGTCTTTCTGTCCAAAGGCTGAAAACATGACTTCAGTTTCAAAGTGATGGAAAAAACGAAGCCTCCAAATAACAAATCAAGCAGAAAGAAGGCAGACAACTCTTAGCATAAGCTTAAAGTCAAAGAGAATTTAAGCACACATTCTCTGCTGGTTTTAAGGAAAGGTAACAGTTTCTTCAGGTTGATTAATGCGGATAGACATTAACACACTGTTTCGTACCACTCCAAGTGCAATAAATCAGTGAAGAGGTAAAAGACTATTTAATACGGCACTGTCAAAAGATGAATAGGTTAAAAATATTCTCTCTTTCTTCACTTCCTATTTTAACATCAACTCACCCAGTAAAACAATCATAACCTCAGCTGTCCCTAAGGAACATGAAGAATTTCCACTACTTCCTTAGCATTAAGCATTTGCCATCTCAAACACTTTCTGCGATCTTTCCCTTAATTTTCAGGCATATTCAGTTTTAATACACACAAAACTCTGGTATTGTCAGTTTCCACTCGAAGTTTGATCTAAAATACAAAACTGATCTCTTGATAAGCACAAGTGCAGAAGAAAACACACATTTTCCCTCCATTTTGAGGTTAAGTATCATCCACATCATTTCATCTTTTCACTATTAATCATCTACTTCTGCAAAACAAAGACTACCACTGTACCCTTCTGATGAGGCTACAAGACAGTGGTGATACTGGAAACAGAGCAGGGGAAAGCACTTTTCCATTAGATTGTTAAAAACAAGTAATTTCAGGTAAATCCTATTTTGAAAAATGCAATACAACAATCTCATCGTGTAACTCTAAACTATTACACAACTGCTTTGAAATCAAACTGTAAATGTAAGGAATGTCAAAACTAATGGTGTGGAATGATTGATAATTTCATTAATATTTTGATTTAACATAGTGTAGCAGTCCATTCTTTATTTTCAATATACGAACAATCTCTTTTAGCAAAGTATTCAAGTACAACCTTTTGTGGGTGTTAAGCATATGCAATTTCTTTCTTGTGCTAGGGATCACACTCTCATTTCATCTGATAAAGAACAAACTCTAAAATACTTAGGCATTACAATAATATTATTGCATTTTAAATAATCTAACTAAATGTTTGTTCTGTATATTTGAAATATCACGTTGTTTACAGAACACAAAATGAACACAAATTAAAGGAAGATGAAAACCCAGGAAACATAAGTTGTGTTTTCCACTATAGCAGAACTAGAAGCTTGCAAGAAAATAAGAGACAAGCTTTCCCACACAAATATTTCATAATTAGTATAAAATATTGTGTGTAAATTTCAAGCCACTGATGCCAACCGAATTAGAGACTCTTAGAATGTTTAGGAAGCTCTTACTAAAATTTGGGCATCTTCAGTCTGCTCTTGAATAGTCTGCAAAGCTTTGGACAGATCCTCATCATCTTCATGAAGACTGAACTCATCATCTGCTGAAACCTACATGAAATTATGTAAAGTTTGGTATCAACACATTTTATACATCTTTCTTTCACAATACAACTGTACCCACTCCCATTACAACTGCTGAAAATAATCCGTCCTTGTTAAAATACCATTTTGCCATATTTAAAGAGAAACTGTATTACTGAAATTTTTTTTATAAATAAGATGAAATATCTAAATAGATGTTTTATCTAAATAGAAATACTTATACCTTTAAAAAAGTATTTAATGTTCAAATAAAGGTAATAATTTAACTAACACTAAATCTTCTCTTGAAAAATAGATATGCTCTCTATCATCACTTTATAAAAGGAGATTTGTGTCATTTCACCTAGGATATCTATGTGACTGATGAAGTAAAAAGAATGAAACATGAACACTCTACCAAAATATATCAGATTATCAATTTAGTATGTTACCTCTTCATACTTATAATCATCTTTAAAGTCATCTGTTATGGTAACGTCTGCAGGTTTAGTTAAGTCTGAAACAGCTGGTGCATGTGAGGAGCTCCAAGTTAGAAAAAAATAATATAAAATAACCATCTATAAATCTATTAGCACCACCTTCACCCTTGTTCCTTTTGACTCAAGACTTCCAACTTTCAAGGTTTCCTTCAGCCTCGAGGTGAACAAGCCCAGTTCCGTGCACAGAGACAGATTTTAAGTTTTTACAGCAGGTTTGAACACCATTAAAAATTGACTCATCAGATCTCAGAAGCCAAGCAGTATTCCAAATTAAAACAGCAGCTAAATTGTGCTCTCAGCCAATCATGGTTTTAAGAGGGGTCTTTTTCCACTAGGATTTCCACAGCCTTCTAAGCATAACTAGCTTCATGCTCTCAGAAAATAGCATTTTTTAGCAAATTCAGATGTGTGAGTTCAAACAGGAACACCTGAGGTCAAACCCTGAAGACCACAGGGCCACTTAACAGAGCTGATGCAAGTGCCTTAATAATTACAACATGGTTACAATAAAAAGACGAGGAACTTTCAAAATGCAAAAATTCATTTGGAAATTATCTACAGTTCCTTGAAATGCTTTAGAGTCAAACTTTTGATTAAACATAACTATAAATAGTCTAAAATGAAAGCCAAATAAACATCTTTTCATCCACTAGCCTCACAGCCCATGAAAGAATAATGAAATGTTTTTAGCAGATGCTGTAGACAGTTTCCCTAGAAAATCAGTTAGCCTACAAGTGACCCATGTCAATAAACCAGGAATTAACTTCCAAAGAAAAGAAAAGCTGGAAATTCAGTACTTCACACACAGAGAGGAAGAAAAAAAAACCCAACATGATTTTCCAGCTTTGCATCAAGTTGCCCAAATCTGAATTATTCTCCTGAAAACAATCCTTTTGCCACAGTTTTCACAGTACAATATATATGTAAAAGTACAAAATATAGGTAAAAATAACATCTGCATTCAAGAGCACAGCATCACAGCATCAGAAAAATGCAGATGAATTGTATCCATCTGGAAGGCTAACAGCTGAACATCATAAACCCCTGATAAGTAATAAACTTCCAAAAACTGGGGATTTTTTTCCTCAATTTTCTATTGACCTGACTGTCCTTGTGATCCACTATGGTCTAAACTAATGTGTCACTGCAAACACTTCACCCAGACTAAAATATTACTTAAAAAATCCTGGGGTTTTCCTCCTCTTTTTTTTTTTCCTTCCAACTAGGTGCATTACAAAACAGAGAAATTAACTTTAAAAACTACTGTATTTCTCAACAGTGTTAAATCTGCTAAAACAGTGCTTTTTTAAGCACACCATGCTGAAAACAGCTGTGCAGATTCACTAAGTTAGAAACTGAGGCATGAGCTGGAAAAGGACAGTCCTCCACATTTTAAAATTGGCTTTATATTGTCTTAAAATTTTCTAGCAAAGCAGGAAAAACTAAGGTATGGTAAGGTCTATGACACTAAAGTATGATTGTTTAGCCTCTAAAAGCATAAAAGAGCTTCTTGACTTGCAGCTCACAGCTAGAAAAGAAAACAGGTACAGCTCATCTGACCTAGTGACAAAAGTAGAATTTGGGTCATCTGACCAAAAAATTACACATTTAAAAGCCATAAACTTCCAACATAACTTGTTACAACTAAAATGTGGAAAGAATTGGGTGGTGTTTTTTTGCTCTAAAAGCCACAGCAAAGTTATGTCTAGGTTATATACCACAACCCTTATATTCGGTCATACTCAGTACAAACCAAAAACCATGAATATCCCAGCAGTTATTCTCCAGAAGCAAATTAAAGCAGCACCTTTTCCAGCAGCACATTGGGACTTTGAGTCTTAATAACAAACCTTGTCACTCCTACATAGGTATTTAGTATTTACTGCTCAATAGCTAACACAGGAGAGGCAACAAGAGCCTTTCCTGCCAGGATTTTAACTCCTGCTCAGGCTGCCCCACCAGCACTGGAGGATTCGATTTCCCCACTTCTCCAAGGGACATTCAGGAACCCCAACCTTCAGCCAGGAAAGCAAACACCGCATTACCGTGAGCAAGAGCCCACTGCCTCTGCAGGGCCAAAACCCCACATATTCATAGAATTGCTTAGGTTGAAAAGGATCTCTAAGACCAAACAGTTAACATAGCACCACATCCATGTTCACTGCAAAACCCTGTCCTCAGGTGCCATATCCACACAGGGCTTTTAATACTTCCAGGGATGGTGTGGCCACCGCTTCCCTGGGCAGCCCGTTCCAATGCCTGGCCACCCATTAAAGAAAGAATTTTTACCTGGTACCTAACCTCCCCTGACACAGCTTGAGGCCTTTTGCTCTCGTCCTGTCCCTTGTTCCCTGGGAGCAGAGCCCGCCTCCCCCCGCTGCCCCCTCCTGTCAGGGAGTTGTGCAGAGCCAGAACGTCCCCCCTGAGCCTCCTTTTCTCCAGGCTGAGCCTCCCCAGCTCCCTCAGCTGCTCCTGGTGCTCCAGACCCTTCCCCAGCTCCGTTCCCTTCCTTGGACAGGCTTCAGCCGCTTTTCAGGCTCCAGGGACAACAACCCACAAAAAGAACCAACAAGCTGGGGGGATTTTTGACTTTCCTCCCCTACTCTCAACGCTGCCCTCGCCCCACCCGACCCCCGCTCCAGCAGGTGCCGGGGCCGCCCCGGCTGAGGCGGGAGGAGCGCTGAGGTGACGGACCCCTGAGGCGGGGAACCGGCACCCCCAGTAGAGCAGGAGGAGGAGGATGGAGGGGGAAAGACTGGGGAGGAAGAAGGATACTCTGCAGGCTGAACGCCGCCTCAGAGACAATCGAACCAGCCGCCGCCTTCTCCGCCATGGCCGCGGCGTTGCCGGGGGCGACCTCTCGCGAGGAGAAGCGCCCGCGCCGTGGCGGGAAGAGACCCGGCTTTAATTTAACTTAAATGGAATTAGTTTAATTCAATTCAGTTTAAAGTAATTCAGCGTTTGTAACTTGAGGCGAAGTTCTTCGCGCATATGGAGCGGCGCCGTGAGGACCGCGGTGTAAGGGCGAGGCGTCTCCGGAGGTTGCCAGGGCGTCCCCTCAGGGCGGGCACCTGCGGCCCCTCCGCTAAACACACACCGCCCTTCCTGAAATGGAAGGGAAAACAGCAGGAAGTGAGGGGGTAAACCGCTTCAAACTCCGAAGAAGGGACTAATTTCTTCCACGGGTGGAACATTTTTGTAGCTGGAAACTGAGCTAAGTCCTGTGGGACTGATTGCTTAAGTCCCTTCAGAACCCGAACTCTCCTGTGATTCTATATTCACGTTTAAAAGCAGGAGTTTTCCCAGGCAAAAGTTTGGGAGAGCAACTTACATTTGTGGAGAACACATGTCATGGCTCCTAGGAGTTTGAAATAAAGTTGCAGGATTCGACAGAAAAGTTTCTGTTGCTTTTTCTTATTTTAAAGTAAGCTTAGATGTCCCAGTCCTAAATTGCCATTGAGGTAAGGGGCTTTACATGCAACAGGAACTCAGAATCAGTGCTTGAATTAATGTAAAGTAATGGAAAATAAGTGCCCAAAGTATCTAGGGGGGGAAAGGTAATCAAAAAAGTGCTAATAGTTGGGTTGAAAGGAGAGGCACCAATTTTGCTTGCAGAGTTAACAAAAAAAAGCTAAGCATTGAAATACAGCCTGAAGATCAGAGAGATGTAAGGGGAGGAAACTGAATTATATAATTCAGTTAAGACTTTAGCCTGAAAAGATACAATCCTGCTACCTGTGAAACTATTGTTTTAGCAGAGATTGTCACACAGGATTGCCATCCCTCTCCCATGGCAGACACAGTCTTGAGAAATGACAAGTGCTTTGGCACTGTCAAAGTCTCCAAATTGTAATAAAAGAACAGTGTTTTGGCACAAGATTGTCACAACACTGCGAAGGTGACAAAAACAGTTGTATTCCCTCAAATTCTCTCAAACACTGCTGTTGAGTTTAATACATGTCAGAGCTTGAACCTGATGCCTTGAGTGGTTACTTAGAAACAGAGACTAGACAGGAATAAGGGAAATAAAGGTAGGTATTTATTTGAAAGGCCTTCAAAGGTACACCCTGGGGAGCCAAAGGCCACATCCAAAATGGACCCCAAGATGGGCAACGAGTCCCGAGTTCTTCACACTTTTATAGGTTTGGTTCATTTGCATATCAGCATAAATTCGCCAATTAAAACTTTAGCTGATGATGTAATTTCTTCAATTTCTCCACCTCTCTAGAGGCCCTAGTTTACACCTTTTGGGCCTAGGACAATCTGAGTGTCCTTGAATAGCAAGCTCAGAGAGGCTTTGTTATGTCTATGTGGCATGAGAGAACAGCAGCTAGCAGGCTACAAGAAACTTCAGAGTTACACACTAGGTAATATAGGATTTGAAAAATAGAAAAGTTAAAACCTACGGCATCAAACCCAGCTGATGTCAAGAGGTAGAGGGAAAATGCTGACATACTTTTCTTGATCTTTGATGATTGGGTTTCTTCCCCGCTTCAGATTAAACTGATGTAACCAGAACAATGTTCTTTCATCATATCGAGTCCAACAGAGGCATCCTGAACTCCAGCAGAGCATCTCAAAAAAGAATAAGCAGAAGCGGCATCATGAAGCACAACGTCCACCAGTCAGTAGTCCTAAACTGCAGATTGAAAAGGTGATAACGCATGGCTACAAATGAAGGCATCATTCTCTTAGGGAAGTTTCTAATTCTACCACAAATCATAGAGTAAGTGTAACTTTATGTCATACAGGCAAGCACAGCTGATTAATCTAATACCACTCAATTCTCTCAGCAACGTTTACTGTTAGCCTTTACACAAAGAGTTGAACAAACAAAATGCTAAGCAATACCTTTCTCTGAGTTCTCTCTCTCTGCAGGCCTAACTTCTCCCTACGAATTTTTCACAGGACTTCTCTGTCTCACTAAAACATGGAAATGTATGGTATCCACAATTGAAGAAGACTGATGAAAGCTTAAAAAGGGCTCAGAAAGGTGCTTCGGGGAAGATTATGATTAGAAAACAATTAATAGTGAAGGACAAAAGGATCTCAGTCTTCTTGGTTTATTAAAGGAATCGTTAAAGAGCTTTGATCAATGTCAGTGGGTAATGGATTTGGTAAGAAACGCTATGCAAAGATAGAACCATATCAGGAGAGTAGATCTAGGTTAGATATTAGGAAGAAATTCTTCCCTGTGAGGGCGGTGAGGCCCTGGCACAGGTTGCCTAGAGAAGCTGTGGCTGCCCCATCCCTGGAAGTGTCCAAGGCCAGGCTGGATGGGGCTTGGAGCAACCTGGGACAGCAAAAGGTGTCCCTAACCAGGGCAGGGGGTGGGACTGGATGAACTTTAAGGTCTCTTCCAACCTAAACCATTTCGGGATTCTATAATATCCAATAATTAACTAAAAATAAGTCATAACTAAAAGCAAAGAGCAAATTTTTTAGCAAATCCAACTGATTTTCAAGTATCTGGGAGGATTTTAAGAACCACAGGGTTCTTTTTTAAAAGTTACATTCTCCATTCAGACACCAGATAGTTCAGGACATCCTATGGCTCGCATTTTCAAAAGTCAGATATGGTCAGTGCACTTTCTATGAGAAAAAGTTAAAGCAAAAAGATAACCAATTCTACCATATGCGGAGGTTTCCCAGCATTATAAAGATCCCATACTGATTGATTACTTTTAAATAAAAGTCGGTTGGTCGAAGATTGTTACATCCCAAGGATTTAAAGCTTTGGTTGGAAACAATGTTTGGTTGGCAACTTCTAAACTCTTTATGTCATCCCACTGTGACTACATAAATGGCCTCATCGTACTGACATCTTCCTTCAAAAGGCATAACAAGCCAACTAGTTTCTCTCTACCTTGTTCAGAGCCACCTGCCATAAATACTTCGTATTTGATTATTGCTGAGTTCCAAGCACCCAATTCACCCTGGTTTATAGCTTCCTAACAGTCTGGGTTATAAATGATTATCTTCTCCCAAATGGCAGCAACCAGTGCTGTTACTGTATCCCATAACTTCTCGTGAGAAAGACATGGAAGCAGCGTCTGCTGTAGCTTGAGCATTTCATTAGACAGGCTGTTTGCTTTTCTCATAGAGCAAAGACTGAGGTGTGTACCTCGGCCAGATGCATCAGGCAGATAGGTCAGCCAGACAAGGTAGAGGATTTGAAGGAGATCATTTATGAAAACTGGACAAACTGGAAAGCTCCAGAAGCATTTCCTTTACTCCCAATCCCTAAGGCCAGGTACTCTTCCCTTTATACCACTACCTGGAAGACTGCGAGACTCTCCTTGCATTCAGAACGGAATAACCCTTCTTGCTGAATTCAACAATCAAACTGACTACAATTTTGACAAATTGAGTTAAAAAACCAAAACAACCATGTGAGCTACTTTCAGTGACTTTCCCTCCCCTGCAGGAACACATCCAAAAGGTTCAGTATATGCACTTCATCACGGCAGACAAGCAGCCAACAAAGAATTATCTGCCCCACTGACTTTCACACACCCATTCCTAATTGTTCTTCAGCACAGCTTTTAGGAAGAAAGGACAAGGCAATGTCAGCAATTCAGCTCTCTGAATGAGCACAAAGCAGGGCCAGGAATGCTCTAAGGCAGTATCACGATGACAGTCAAGAGGCCATTGTCCACACGGTCATGGTGGAGCACGGGACCACAGCTGGAAGCCAGAATGAGTTGGCAAACATCTTGTTCCAACTTCTGCTGTGCCATCTGGCTTCCAGTGAGGTGACTGACGTTAAATGTATTTTCTCTGTATTACCATCTGGCAGCTGCTTGTACAACAACAGAGTAACATGCAGAATTTGGCTAAGAGTTATCCCAAGAATCACACCAAGGATACTTGTAACACAGACTCTGAAACGGAAAAAACCTTACAAGGAAAGTTCTGTTAGCTGCAGGCATTACAGGCACAGAGTGTTGCAGGTGGGTAAGAAGGAGTGGGAAATTATATATCCCTATGTTTTGCATGTGTTTATTTTACAGAGTTCCCATAGATGTTTCTACAGAGAAGGAAGGGACATGCACACAGGTTTCCTAAGGACACAAATTCTGTATCCAGTGGAATGTCTGTTCTTGAGAAGCATCAGCACATTTGCCATGCCGTGGAAACACAATCACTTTCCCAACTTTAAAATAAAGCAGGACTTTTTTTCCCTCTGTAATGTTGTATGCCAAAGGTACTTCTGATAAAGGAAGGAGATTTAAGGAATTGATTAGCACAAACACAGTCTCAAAAAGATGCTACTTTAACAGAAATTTCTTTGAAATATGTCAGGATTGCCAAATGCAGTGTAACTACAGTGTAATAATACCTATAATGTCAGGTCATCTTTATAAAGGTCACATTTGCAAAGCATAGGGGCCATAGTAACCTTGCTGAGCTTTAAATGTAACAGAATAGGGTACTTTAAAAAACAGAGTAGGATTTTTAATAAATATGATCCCATGACAGCTTAAATCAATCAACTTTCTACTCTACTTCCTGCTGTGCACTCCAGCTTTTTTCCTTGCTCCTGCATTGGTGCTCATATGATTCTCAAATAATTTANGGGTGGGGGGATGTTAGGTTTTTTCTGTTTGGTTACCTTTTTTTTTTTAATGAGGAAAAGTAACACTAAAATGCCAGAGGTTTGGCATTCAGAGTTAAGCTGAAGTGACTAAAAGTATTTTGTCTCTACTCTGTAAGAAGAAAATTAAGTATATAAGGCTCTACTATGTTTCCAGGCATTTCTATAGATTAGGTGTAGGATACACTAAGTCTCTTAAGAAAGGATTTGAGTGCAGATCATATGAAAACAAAAAATGACCGTTTTCCAATGCATCAGCAGTTCTGCTGATGGTTATTCTCTCGAGCATTTTATTGAAGCCCAATGAGCATTAGGTGGAATACTAGTTACACTATTTAATCACCAAATGCAAAAGATTGCTTTCTTTAATAAATTTCTAAAATTCAGTCTGATTTCTGGCTTCAATCTCACACAGCTCTTTCACAGGAAGGAAAGAGACAATAATCTGCTCAAAACCCAACAGTATAAGTGCAAACAGAAGTATGAAGAGTTTTGACTGCACTTAGAGAAAAATTTGGGAGTCAACAGTCAAGCATTTTGCCAATAATACAGCAAAGACATCAATACAACATGAGCACAAGGCACAGCTCTGTGGAGTGCAGGTTTCCCACTGCAGACCCTGGCAGGGTAATGTATATAGTCCAGTCTGTACACTGTAATGTATAATAGAAGAGTTATTCTATGCACACTGATGCTGCTCTTGCCAAGAACTACGACCTCCACATCTCTGGCTGGTGTTGCCCTTGAAAATTATCAGGAGCATTGGACAGACTGATTACACTGGCTCTCCGTGTTCTAAATTTGGGAGCATTTCTGCATCACAAATAGAATAAATCGTGCTAAAAGACAAGAGAGGTTCCATATACTAACTTTTTATTTTACAAGTGTAGAGTGAGCAGTGAGCTCCCTAAACTCCAGTTTTATAAACACAAGTATTTATACAGCTTATAGGGACTAATGGTCATCTGTTCCTGATAATTAGAGGCTTTTCAACTAATATGTTCTTCTCTCCTTTGAAATTAAGTTTAGTAAATATGCTCTCCAAGGCAACTGTGACCACAAAGCAGCTAATACACTCCTATTACAAGCTAAGAAAAAAATTAACTCCATGTGGCTGTTGTAAAAGGAAAAGCCACCACCCTTAGCACAAAAGACCAGAGAAAACAAAGGGCTATATTTTTTCCTAGTCTGTACTTAGCAAGAGAGGCAAGAATTGAGACACCACCATGTCAGAAAACACGAGCTAAAGGACAAGCAACACAAAAGCTTGCAGAAACTGTTCCTTTTTCTTATTTTACCATGCTTGCAAGGGCTTAACTACTTGTTACACAGGTGATGCATCTTCCCGTTGGAAGTCTAAGTCTCATACTAATAATTGGCACATGGCAGAGTCATTTTAGGTGGTTTCCTGCTCAATTTCTTTGGTTTTTGGAGGTCATGTATGTACACGTTCACATTAAAACCAGACATGACAAAGTTTTCTCTGTCAAAATCAGATTAAAAATTTACATAAAGGAATACATCTACCAAAACCATAAATTATTCAAAATGATTGGGTGCTTCAACCAAATTTTCTCCTTGCACCCAATCCTGTCTTTTATCTGTATCTTAGTAAGATAGAGCGCAGTCTCCTTCACTTTTTTTCCTTCTTGTTGCCCCAAAACCACTTACCTGCTCTTTGCTGCTTTCCTTGCTTGGACTCACTCCTTCCTTTTTTTGCTCTAGCTTTCCCTATTCTGACCAACTATTTCCATTTCTGTTTTTAGCAACTTTGACAACGCTTGGCTATTTCTTCAACTTGTGTTTCCAGAGATAGGCCTAGAATAAACTGTTTATTTTTGTTCTAAAAGAACCAGGAAATTATACAAAAAAAATGGTCCAAGAGGTCACAGAATTTGATGCAAAATGGGCAAAGAGTAGCAGGAGACTTGTAGCCAAAAGCAACATTTGCTAGCAGAGCTTTTAGCCAAGCCTGTCCTCACCTGCTTAAAGCTTGTTGCCTTGATGGAGACCAGGCATGGAATTTTAAGTTCCTCTAGCATTTTGGGGGTTTTTTATTGCAGTGTCATTTTTTTCACTTACAGAATATGAAAATATAAGTATTTCAAATTGTCCACCTCTAATCTGTCCTAGCTCAGTTGAGGGCGGCAGTGTATACTGGTTTCTCTAGATTAATATGTTAACAATGAGGACTGCACTGCCTTTATGTCCATCTCTTTGCTTTGTTATTATTAACAGACATATAGAACTTCGGGCAACAATTCTATAAAAATGCATGATTTTGAATAAATTTTTTAGAAAAACCAAAACTCTTCTGTACCCAATACTGATTGCCATTTGTGATGTGAATGAAGCATTTCATGTCTTTCGTTTTCACATGCCTCTGATGAAAGCAATAGTACAATATTGGCACCCTAAACCTAAATGTCAAAGCTTTGCTTTGTGAGGTTTTTAATATTTTGTTTAAATATTGAAGTGCCACAAAATTGAAATCTGGAAATGCTATGTTTAAGTTCTTTCCTTTTACCTTCATACTGCTTATAGCACAGCCATAACTTTTGCTATCAAGCCATTTGCTCATTTTTGTATAGAACAGAGTGAGCAAATATTGGTAATTCAGTTTCTCAAAGTAGACCTAAATCTTGGGCACCCCGCGTTGCGTTTGAAGATGCCCGAAGTGGTTTGAAATGAACTAGCTCACACACTGGAAGCTCACCTTAATATAAATTCTTCTTATAATTATACTTCGGGTATGTTCCCAGTAACTTAGAGCCAAATCCTTAACATAAGATGAAACTCTAAAGAGGCCTGCAGGGGCACAGGAACCTGAACCCAAGAGGCCTTCACTGACTCCGAATCCTTAAAATTGGCTCTGCCAACTTGTCCCGTTTCTGAAAATGGCAATTGCAGTGTCCATGTCCAGGACAGACTTTCTGCATCTGGGCACCCCACCGGTCTCCAGTCCACCTCCTGAAACCAGGGCTGAGGGACCCAAGCCCCCAGGCAGGATGTCCTTTCCAATAAACTCTTTCCAGTGCTGTTTCGACTGGAGGAGGCAGCTCCTTGTTCCATGCTGATTTCTATTCTCCCCTCCCAAGGCTGTAAGCTGTCCAAAACAGGCATTTACAAGGCAGTCTGATGGCTGCTGATTCCTCTCCTCTGGTTAGGCACAGAGAGAAATGAAGCCTTACTTTTAATAGCAGCTTACTCCAGAAGTTAAGCATCTTAACCAGAAGTTAAGATGATATAGCTGTTTAAGGAATACAAAATTTATCCATTTAAATTAACCTGACTTTAAAACAAATACCTCTCTGTCAAGGCATTTCTGACCCTTCAAAATATACAGCTGAGTTCAGAACAGAAAATGCAGAATTTCCTCACCTAAATTCACCTTTAAACTTCTGAACACATATTCAAACTTTACTAGGACATAATGTGAGTATCTTTGCAGGCCAGCATGACCATCTTTCCCTTCACACAAGAACCTCAGCTCACCTTGCTGGGCTTTGTAGGGTTGATCACTGTAGGAATGGTTCTGTTCAGAAGTAACTGTTGAATGCCAGCTAGGTAAGGTGTGGTTCCCTATCTACTGCCCTTCCCCAGTTCAAACCCCACATCAAAGCGTAGCTCCTTATAGTCCATTTCTTTTGGCAGTGAGAAATCTAAAACAAAGCATGGAAAGAAAAGCAAAGTATGTGGGAGTAACCCATCCATATCCCTTTTGACATTTCCATCACAGATGTGCAATTTTCACTTCACATTTTTTATCAAGTTTTTTAAAGCACAGCCAACATTAAACCTTTACAAGCTAAGGACTGCAAATCAGTTATGTCTGAACATATGACAAGTGGCTACAGTTGCAATTCCCACTCTTGCAGAAGGCAAGATCGCCTGCTTGAAAAAAAAACCAAACAAAAACCAAAAAACCAACAAAAAACAAGCCCCAAAAAACCAAAAACAAGCCAACCTTGTGGACAAAAGCATCTTTACACATGAAGTTAGGGTTCTGAGTGAGCCAGAATTTTTGAAAGAGTACCTGTGTGTCCAGACCCCAATTCCTTCTCCCTCTCTCCATCTCTCTGTTCAGGAGGGAGCATACCTGTATGGCACAATGCAAACTATGTGTGTGTCTTCAGCTGTCCTGGTAAACTTCACATGATGTCAGACCCCTGGTAAGCCATCAGCTGGAGCGCTTCTGAGCCTGGACAGCCTTTCTTTTACACTTCAGTTGGCAAGGCAGAGCATCTTGCCAAGTCTTCACCCTCCTTAGCCCATGCTGGGTGATTTTACAGTGAGCCAGCAATTACTCAGACTGGCATGTGGTCAGGTCATGTGTCCGATACATTTATCTCATTTACAAGCAGAAGATTCTCCAATGAATAATTCAGAAAGAAATAATCACCTTCATGGTCCATTTTCCCAACCCCAGGCTCTGTCTCTAACAAGCACCCGCTGAACCTAGCGAGACATGTCGACTACAGAAGGAGCAATTTAAAAATCATTGTGTGCACACACAGACATCACCCCATGATTTTACTTACTGCTAGAGGCAAACAGCAGTCAGTTGGCCCAACCCTCAGTGAAATCACGTAAGGTTTTCCTATCAAGTTAAAATGGAGCTGGACTGAATCTAATAACCTGAACCCATAAAGTCCATCGTTCACAAGCTCTCATCATCACAGGTAAAATGATCCGCCTTTTGGAAGCTACTTGTTATTTTCTACTCAGCAGCCTCAGGGCACACTGGTTTCCACAAAGCATATAAAAATAGCAATAGCTACACTACAATATTGCCCAGCAAATCTAAGGCTAAAGGAGGTAAAGTTATGTCAGCAATGTTTCCTGGATCCCTCCTATTTAAAATGAGATTTGCCATACTTCATAAATCCATGGCTAAGTCTGTTTTTTCCTCATTGGTGCATGAATCTCAATTATAAAACTATTAAGATGGTGCAGAGAACGTATTTCTTCATCTGTATAATATCCCATGGGTTACCTTACTTTGTGCAAACAAATCAGCAGAAATTTTACTAATTAGATTACACAGGATAAAGATAATTTGTGCTAAATAGCAACTCTGATGAAAATGTTAAAACATAACCCATTCCCCCAGTCTGTTTTTTCATGCTGAGAATGGCTGGTGAGATCAGTGTAATTGTGATGTCCAGCCCAAATCCCAATATCTGAAGGAAGACGTGTAGGAGCAAACACCAATCCATTTTTTTTCTTAACTACATCAGCTAGTCTAATTCAAAAATGTTATCATTCCTCCCGAACTGTGCCTGAAGAACAGCAATTTTAAACACAGGAGGAATGCAGGAATAACCTCTAAACTTCACACACTAAATTATGTCGCAGACAAAATAGACCTAGAGATTTTGCCTTTATGGCAAGAGGCACAACAGAGGACTGGTTTTCTGTTTGACTCTAACTGGACATTTTCAGACTTGACATCTCACTTCAATTTCCAGAATCCACCACGAGACTCCCTGAAGGGAATTGGGCTCAGAGCAGGATGGCACCTGAACTGGACAAAATCTGCCGGCATCTCCAGCTGCAACCCCATCCATACTCTCATTCACCTGTGAGATGAAGATGAGTGCCCTCCAGCCGACTGGAGCTATTCCCAGTAAGCCCAAGTGAAGACTTCAGTCCATATATGAAAAGTCTTGTGACCATTAAACACTTTGCCTGTTCCATCATTACACAGAACACAATGCTTAATGAGCTTTTGATTATCACTCCCATTACTGTAAATTAATATTAACAAGTAGCAATGATTCTCAGTGTTGATGAAATTGGTCCCCTTATCTGGGTATGATAACAGTACCCATACACACAGAGCAAAAGCCTCACTGTGAAAATCCAGAGTGAACTGGCACTGGGAGCTGGAAACCAGTTCTGGGTCCAGGTTTGTAGATGGACTTTACAAAGTCAGCCAAAGACTCAATGTCTGAGTGTTTATTCTTGCACATGTACGTAAATGTAGATCTCAGTTCTGCAGTTTTAGTCCACCTTGGAGTTACCAAGCATGATGGCATTTCATTGCCAATATAATTTTATAGAGGCACTGGTTGTTAGGATACAGCTTTGTTCACCACAGTTAACCACACTGTCTCAATTCATCATGCACCCACCAGACCATAAATCTGCTAATTAAAGAGAGACACATCTCCAGCTACAGTATTTGGACAGCACCTTCCTCCCAGGCATGGATTCAGTGATGTTTCTCTCACTGCACTGTGTCAGCTTGATGCTGTCACTGGTCACAGCTAATTAGGACTGAGTGAGCTGTGCTATTGTAGCTCTAAAATGCTGATGTTATAAGCAGCTCATACCCAACACAGGAGGCTGAGAGGCGCCTCCTGAAGGCACACCAGTCTCCATAGCAGCCTCACTGCTTCCCTAACCACAGTCACTGCTTTATAGATCCCCCTTAGAGTTGACCAGGAGGAAAGACAAAGCACAACTTGGACCAGGCTCAGCTGGTTTCAATTCCAAGACTCATATCCATCTACTGCAAAGTGCAGTGGATCAGCTATGAAAACTTGGTGGGACAGGAGGTCTCTATCTGAACCTTACAGAAGGGGCCATTTGGTCACCATTAAGCCGTGTGCCATTATCAGTGCAGAAAGCCTGTATGAGGATTGCCAGCTTTGCCCATAAAGGTTCCCTGCTTTTCTCTAATTATGTCAGTGATAATAGGAGCCCTTTATGGGGATATTTATAATCTTTGTCCGATCTATCCTCTTTACTCCTTAGCCTTTACCACATAAAGATCCTTACTTCTGCACAGGGAATTTATATTCCAACCGTGTCAATTTCTCTAATAGGGCACTGTCTGATCCTTTATTAGAGGGAAGATCTGTTGAAATCAAGGAAAAGATCCTATGAATGTCAATGGTCTTTGCATTAGGACCCCATGAAAAACTTTCCTCCTGACAAAGCAGAGTAGATTTCCACAGACCAAGCACTATTGAGGCAACTTGTTATTAATGTAAAATCAAACATTTACAATTGCTTCCCTTCCCATCTTCTCAGGTGTTGGCACATCAACTTGTCCCCTGTGGCAGGGGTACACCCTGGCACTAAGAACACATGCATGTTTTCCACAGCCGAAGGAGAGAGTGATCCGCTTATGAAAGTCAGGTCATTCCAAAACTTCTCCAGGCATCCCAGAATGTCCTCTTATTGAGCAAGAAAAATTATTCTTTTTTAATATTTGAAAACTTTTAAACTAAAAAGCACTTTTAAATTATCAGATATTTGGGCCTTAAGTGTCAGGCCATCTTGCAGCTCACACCTTGCATTCATTTGTGGTATTTCCCCAAGGATGTGTTGTCCTACCCAGTTTCTCTCCCAACCAGCAACTTCACAAATTGACAAACTATAAGAAGGGCTTCTTCTACAGAATGAAGAATCAATAGCTGTCTTCTTGGATAGCCTCAAAAAGTGCTTAACTTTTAATTGAATGCTGGAGAAGAAAATGCAAAGCACAAGAGCTCAAAACAGCATGAAGCCTGCATAATTATCTTTCTCTTTGCAGTTCCTCATGTGGGCTGGAGACTAATTAAACACATGTGCAGGCTACAAAATGATTTGCACAGATATATCTTTTGTCAGTTTGCAAGGAGACGTAAGCAGAAGGAAAGTACCAGCAAGGAGCAGGAGCCACAGTCAGCTGTCTGATACTGTCATTTTCACCGGTACCTTTGCTTTGACTTCAACCATCTAGAGCAAAGACAAATTAGATTTTGCATCTGCTTTGCAAAGACACAAATAAAGTTCAAGACAAAAGTGAGCTCGGGCTTCTAGAGAGGTATAAACACACATACAGGAGTTTTAAAGCATTTTGAGGCTGACTTCATGCACTATACAGATATATTTTTATTGTAAAACTACCTACCCTAACATGAGCCATTATATAACACAGAAATAAATTAAAATTAGCATTTTTCTTCCTTCTGGTGCAGAAACACAAAGCCAAGTAAAGCTTTTAATCTTAAAATCCCTTGTTTACCATTTATCATGTTAACAAACATGGTAAAACATCCATTAAAAAACATATCTGTTTTTTAATTTAATACTTTTTAATGCAATACTTTGGTAAAGTATTTCTCCAACATACAAGCACTATCTCCCTCTTCTCCCTCCTTTCCAGAAGAAAAAATATTTCAGCCTGTTCACCAGGCCCTTAAATCATGTCTTTTTTCACATCCAAAGTAAAAGCACCTGCCCAGGCTGGCTCTCAGCTGGCAAGATTGAATCAGAGCCCAGCAACCATTGCCCTAATAGGAGGCAATATTATTAACTTTAATTCATTCACATCAGCATTGATCAGAAGCAGTTGCTGAGTACCAGCAAGACACTGGGATGTCAGTACATGGCACTCAAGGCCTCTGTAATTACCACAGAAATGAAGGATGGTGTGATCAGTCCAAACAATTGCGTGTAATTATAATGGAAAGTTCTGATCTTCTGTGGATTTCACCCCGCATGCACTGTATGAAGGCTCTCACATCCAAAGGCTTGTGGTTTCTGTGAGTCTGCAGTCGCCAAAAAATTGTCGCTACTCCATAAACTGTAGCTGGCAAGTACATTTTTAAGGTGATGATGAAAATCTTTAAATGATATTTCCCACCAGTGAAGCACCGCAGGGCAAAAGAAAAGAGACAGCACTGCTCATAAATGGTGCTGCTCCACGGTGTGCAAACTAAAATGAAACTTTCAGATATGGCAGTGTGGCTCTGGCAGAGTAGTTCAATGCCACTCAAGGATCCCAAGAGCTCTGGTGGAGGAAGACTGGAAGACTTTGGATGTGTCAGTCTCTCTAAAAGCCATTAAACTTTTAGATGCCCAAAAGTCTAAAATCCCCTAAGCAGAGGGATGCCTTTCTGAAAACGTTTGCTGTGAGACAGGCTGTGGTAAAAGTTAGGATGGGTGAAATCTTCCAAGATAAATGATCCTTTCTCATCTTTACCAGCATTTGCACTCCATCATTTTAAAACCTCCAATGTAAATAAATGCACCACTGAATCCTGTCTCCTGTTCTCCTTCATTTCGCCGCTCCTCTTCTTCTGCCGGACATTCCCTTTCTCTCTGCGTGCCTGGGGAAGCACAGGAGGGGTTGTGGGAACACAGCATAGGTGGATGACTGGTTTCTTTTGCTCTCACTCGAATGCTCTCTGGATGAAGCTCCTTTCATCAGCATCACTGCCCCACACCCCAGGAGGACCCTTCTGTTGCCAAACTCCCTCTCTCCCCTTTCCAAGGCACTGAAAGCAGGAGGGGACAGTGGTAACAAGAGGGCTGGTTGCTCACACATCCTCACCGTGGCAAACACCACGCTCAGATTCAGCTCAGTGAATACCAGCTGAATACATGAGAGCTGCCTGGGGCCACTTCAGGCCATAATCCAGAGCTGTGCGGGAGTAGTTCTAATTTCAGGTGTCCCCAAGCACAGCTGTCCCTGAGCGGTCCCCTGCTTGCCCAGCCCTTACAGGTCGGCTCCCATGGGATGCACAGCTCCTGCGAGCCCATCCGGGGCCGCCGCCAGTCCCCATATCGCGGCCAATGCTGCCACCCTAACGCAAAGCAAAGAATAATCTGCAGAGGGAAGAGCCTCTGTCCCTGTCCCTGCACTGAGCGCCCACAGGGAACCAAGCAGAGGGCATGGCTGGAGGGTATTTTGTCCGCTCGTTTGCAGAGATTTAAGAATAGGCATCAGCAGCCTCCTGCAAGGCACGGGAGTTTCTCGGAAAGGCATCCCAGGCTGGGAAAAGGGATGCACAGTGCTAGAGACACAGCCCTGGCTGATGGGGAGCAGGGAGAAGAGAGGCCACTCGCCCTTCTGAGCCCTTGAGTGGTCAAACAAAGAATTATTAATTTCTTATATGCTCTTTGTCACAGTCATATGGTGTGAAAAATCATTGAAGAGAAACCTTCAAAGCATATCTGGCAGAGCATTAAACTGATGGGAAAAGACCACTGTCATTTTTATCCATCCTAAATCATTAGGTAACGTGCTTTTTTTTTGTTAAAAATAAAAGCCTAGAAATATGCAAAATAGATTAAATAAATGCTGCTGCCTATTAGTTGAATATTTCGTCTCCGTGAGTGTCTCGGTAATTGGTGCCCGGAGCAGCGGGGAGGCACAAGGCAATGCTGACATCTACTGTTGGCAGCCCAGAACCGCCCGCACCTCCCGCCCGCAGCCGCACCAGCTCCCGGGAATCCCGGCTCTAGCTGGGGCCGAGCACACGCATCAATAAACCCCGGAAATATAACCCCGGCCATGATGTTACAACCCCAGAGAACGAATGATCTGAAGCGCAAATATTTATAGAAGGGTGTATTGCACTGCTCTCAATTTTGTTACTGGGCTAAGGCACCTTCAAAGTACATATTTCTCAGAGCAGGTAAACATTTGCTTTCTTTAGGACATCCACAGGACTTTGGTGCATTAATTTGCTCCCCCTTCTGGATTTATTTTCTCTATTAAGTTTTACACTGTTCCTTTCATCCAATTAGTACTAAAATCTTCCCCTTTTTTCATCATGGTGCAGATAGAAAACATGTTTTATTCCCTGCAGCAAGAAAGAATACACTGCCAAAAAAAAGCCCTGCGGATTACAAATGAAGCTTATAAAGGTGTTTGTACTTCTGCTACAGTGCTTGAACGCTGTGTCTGTAATAACAAGTGACATCCAGGAATCCCTTGGATTGTACCTTACAGGAACCACCAATGGGGGGAGGAATAAACCCTGGAGCTGCAAACCAGCTGCAATACTGCGAGGCACTGGGAATTAATAGAAGCAGAGAAATTGTGTATGGCTGTGGATCTGTTAGGGAGAATAAGCAGCATCCACCCCTTCCACACACAGCAAAGCAGGCAAAGTGGCTTTCAGCTATGTGTCAAAAGGTTGTAAAAGTTTATTGCAAGATGAGATATTCTTACTTATATCTTAGTGGAGCAGTCTAATTAGAAGCAATTAATTTACTTATAAAGCGGTATTACAACCATTCCTTCTGGCATCTCCTTGACTCACTGTGCACAACAAGCAGCTATTGTTGTAAAGTAGGACAGGCATTGGAAAAGATCCTGCTATTTCTGACATATCTCATCGAAAGTCACTTGAAAATAAAAGAGGCTTCAGGCTTGTCTTTCCTCTCCCATCCTTATCTATATTCTGTGCTGGTATGCATGAGGCCCAGCTGGGGTGCACTGGCACAAAACTCTGCAAGATCAACACCCCACAAGCATTTTAACTGAAATACAAGGTGTATTTGAACAGGGGTGGTGGCTTTGCTGTGACTGTGAGGAGGAGAGCAATAGCTGGGCTGGTCAGAACTTGTCTGATGGAAGAGTTCATCAAGAGAAACTCCTCAGATAGGCTGGTAACAGCGATGGGGCTCTCTGGCATGCTGGAAAGCTTGAGCTAACCCCCTTCTGTTGCTCACTTTGGGCTCAAATCTCTTTCCTGCTTCCTCTTGTGTTGGTTAATTTAGAGGAGTAGCGTTTTCTCCCTGCTTCAACAATGTTGTGTTCCCTTGGATAAGAAAGGGGGGAAACTCGGCAGAAAGCTCCCCTTTTTCAAGATGGAAAAGTGGAATCTAGCTACACTCCTCTCTTTCCTCGTGTTTATGTTCTAACACCATCTGCCGCTTGCAATGTGTTTGCTGTACACATGTACCGTAAAGAGTTGTTTGTTGGATGAGTGGGGTCGTGGTGCTGTCAGTATCCCAGCTGTATCTTCCTGGTTGGTTCTGATTGTCTCCTTGCAGGAGCTCACAGGTTCCCTCTGCACTGGAGTAGAATGGCTTCTGTGTTGATGCTTGTTTTTATTAAGAAAACATTCGTAGAGCCTCAGTAGGGAGAAGAACTTTGTATTGTGGGTACTGAGCACAAATTGCTCCCATGTAGGTGGGGAGGAGGAGGAGGAAGGACTGCATGAGCCAGCAAGGCGGGGGACAGGAGTCTGTGGGATCCTGGTGGCCACAGACCACCCTCTGCCACCCCTCAGCAGTGGGGACCTGAGCTGACACCTTGTCATCTTGGCAGAAGCACTTTGGGGATAAAAGGGGTCTGGACGGTTCCTAGGAAGCTCCAGCCCTTTCCCTGCAGCACAGGAGGTCCCACCTGCAACCCCTAAGTTGGGGGAGGCTGTGGCCTATGTGGAAAAACTGTTCTGAGGGAGATGCCGTGCTTTCTAACACACTAACAAAATAAACCATCTCTATGTCTAAGGGAGAAGAAGAAAGCACTGTTCTTGTGCCCTGGCTCAGAGCATTCAGCCCTACCTGTGTGCCAGAGCACTGAAACCAGCAGAGCAGAGACCAGGGCTGGCTGCTCTGGGGGAGGGGCCCCCTTGGGGTTTGGGGGGTGCTCACAGCTGGCACTTTCCAGCTTAAGGGGAGTTGGAGCAACAGTATAATCCCACTCTTTTTTTCAGTGTATGAGGTAATTAACATCTTTAGTGCTTAAAGGTGCTGTGAGAAGCTGCAGGGCATGTGTGAATGCCAATATTTTATGGAAGGGGTGGTTTTACTGCCAGCAGACTTTAAAAAAAATCCCTGCAGTTTGTATTAATAAGACTGGATGTTATTGCATGTCAGGAGTTATTGTGATTTATAAAGTACTTCTTACATGGTGTGTAATGAAAACCCCTGGCTTTCGGTCCCAGTCACTAACAGGAGACGATAGGAGCTTTATCTGCAATAGCCAACTTGACCTGGAACCTTCTATCACTTTTAATGATGCTTCAGTGCATTTTGCTTTCACCTGAGTTTAGGGTAGTGTCAACTTTCATAAAGTGAAAAAACAGAAGAATCCTTTCAGAAAAAAAAAAAAAACTGTTTAGGGGGAGAACTGCACTGCTTGGTAGTAACGTCCCAAACAGCCCTGCTCCCTAAGTGCAGGCTCTCACCGTGCAGTGCTGCAGAGTTGGTCCTTTAATAACACGTTCTGTCTGCTCTTCCCAAGCCTCTCATTCAGGACTATTACTTTTCTCTTGAGAATTTCACACGTCTTAGAGATGACAAAAACATAACAGGGGGAAAAGGGGTGATGAGTCTAAGAAGATGGGTGGGTCCACAGCTAGGAAATTGTTCCCGAGTGTGCTTTTTGAAAAGAAAAAAACCCCGAAAAACCAGTATTAAAACCCCCAAAAACCTATATTTTACACCAGAAGTGTATTGCTGTGAGTAGAGAAGAGACTGTTTCAGAAGGGGATACCTAAGGACCATGCTGTACTATTCTTTGCCCCAAAAGCACGTGTGTATGTATATAAATTTTAAGAAGCAACAGGCACAGGGCTCCTTTGCTACCCCTCTGTTGAGCTGTCCTTTAAAGGATTAGGTGAGGTGTGGGTACAGGTTGATAACTGGGCATCACCATCCTGTCATAACACAACCCAGTACAGAACTTCTGACCTGTGCATCATCTTTGCAATATGAGCTGTTTATTTTTAGTCCTATGGCATGCCCACCGCTGGAGCAAGTGGGAATTCCTGGAAAGGCAAAGAGCTTGGCAAACTCCCTGGGTGGGGAAAGGTGTCAGAAACGGCTCCAGCCTGAACAAAGCCCAGGACACAGTAACACTGCTCTGGCTCCATAGGGCAGCAGTGGGAGGTTTAATTAATAAATTAAGTAATCAAAAGCAACTAAAGTATCCTGCTGGGCTAAATACAACAGAGTTTCTCAGAATCTCCCTGCAGAGCTGCGTTTTTCCGCTGTGCACGCTGCATGTGGATGTAGGGCTGCAGGCACAGCAGAATCCCTGCCCTTGCCTCTCCCAAGTCCCCTGGGGCAGCCTGTGAGCTGGCTGCTGGAAACAAGTGCAATAGCACTCTCTTCCAGGGGTGAGGAAAAGAGCTTCCCACCTGAAAAAATTCTCATAAATATCCATAAATGTGGTCATTTTTGGCAGTGAAGATGGGTGATGTCACTTGATCTGGTGTGGACCTTTTGTCACCAAGCAGGGCTGGCCCCATCCTGCCTCACTGGGCATGGAAAAGCTCCTACCAGGCCCTTGCTGGATTTTCACACCTACAAAACCCCACGAGCTATTTTGCTGGCAGCTGGGACATGTGGGAGGGCTGGAAAAACCTGTCTGAAAGGAATTGCTACTGGATAAATTGTAATTGTACTTGGCAATACAGTCCTTTAGGTTGCGCTTTCTTTATAACTAAACACGAGCCTAGGTCCAAAGCAGAAATACGATGTAAAAGGAAAATAAATATAAAATACACTTAACTTTGGGTGATGAATGCCATCCTCCTTTGAGATGCAAAGGCACACGAGGAAAATGGCAAGGAATAATCTTCTATAGAATCGACGTAGCAGCCACCAGAGCCAAGCCCAAAGGCTGGTACAATTGCTTTAGAGAATGGCAAATATTTTACAGAGAGCCTCCCTCTGAAATGCAGGTGGAGAATGACCACAGATGCTTCCAGGAGACTTAATTGTCCTTGCCAGCAAGGCTCATTATCCGTACATAAACATATGTGCTGCCTCTCAACAGCAAAGTACAGTTTTTTCAAGAGAGTATTTTAAATCTGAACTGCTTGAGTGTCAAATTGGTTCAGTCTGGCTTCATTTTAATTACAGCAGCCATTGGCTCATGCTGGGGGGTGAGGGAAGATGTGCTACTTCTGTAGGCAAAGGAAGATATGTTTGCAAATTTACTGCCTATAAAACATTGCTCTGTCTTTCAGCATCACCACAAGAGTGAGGTTGGAGGTCAGCTACCTTAGTGCTTGTTCCAGTGGGATTTTGCTGTGGGTCTCAGCCAGGGTTAGCTTTTTAAGAGAATGCTGCCTCTTGTTCATGGAAACTACAGAAAGTGAGAGCTGGACTTCGGGTCTGTTGCCCTACAGCACCTGCAGTCCCTTGTACCAGAGCAGGCACGTGGAAAACACAGCCAGGTTAGACCAGTAATGGTGTTTAATCCTCGTTCTGCATTTGTGTGAGGCACTGGAGACCGGAGCCCTAGGGAAGCAGGCAATTTCCTGCAGGTATTTAACAAGGTGTGGCAGGAAAATGAGGAGAGGGCAGTATCTCTGGAGGCAGAATTAGCAATGAAGGGGTTTTCTCCCCTCAGGCCCCATTTATAACCACCTCACCGGTGATAAAGGTGAGGCTCAGGTACTTCAAAGCATGTGTAATGTTGGGAGTGGGCTCAGAAAGAGCTGCTTTTGAAGTGTGACTTGAGAATAGTGGGTTGGGCATGGAACAAGAGGGGTGTCCTTACAAGTGGAACAATTTGGGTGGAAGGAGGGAGAGGATTATTATTTTTTTTTTCCTAAGATATTGTATCAGTGCTACCCTGTTCCCATCTCCTCAGCTTGGCCAGACTTCTCAAATAATAGTTAACTGTGGTAACAATCAAACTGCTGGACATTCTAGTGGGTGAAGTAGAACTGAAAGGTGCCAGGACACAGGGGCTGTCAGATGGTGCTGGGTGAGAAGGAGGATTTTGATAGGGTGGTGTTCACTCTCCTGGGAATGAACCATGGGCAAGAGTGAACCAAACCCATTTCTGCAAGCTGGGCTTGCCTGGGGCACAATACCCCCAGCTTTCAGAGCTCAGCAGTCCTGCTCTTCACAGAAAATGAAATAAAATCACTGTGGTTACTTTACATATACGCCAGCCCTTGGTGAAGGACCGTGGGGGTCCCACCACTGCAGCTCAGCAGCATGAAGCGACACTGCTGACACACAACCTCTGCTGTCTCCCCAAAGCCTGAGCACAGGCTGTGAGTTTTATTTACTTTTATTTCCTAGGTCTGAAACAGATGCCCAGGACAGCACAGATGCCTGTCAGTGTGAGATGCATCCTTGCATGGGCTTCTCCCATGAGCAGGATTCCAGACTTTACAAGCATTATTGTTGGGATGTGTTCCTTCTTCAAACAGCCAACTCATTACATTGAAGTGTGAGTTTTTGGGGATGCTGAAAGCCTTTTAGAAGTCCCTCTGTCCTTGTACTCTAAACTTAGCAGCAAAACCTTTGAGAGTGCAGGAGTGGAAACTCAATGCCTGCAGCAATTCTCTCTAAGTTCATACCATTTGTGAATAAAGGTTAATAATGTTTGAAATTCTTAAAACTCAGTTCAGTCTACCATCCTTAGGCAAAACAAAACAAACCACCAGCAAAAAACCAACCCACCCTATAAGTATTAATTCAGGAAAACAAGTAGCAGATTTTGTCCCATCCACTATCAAGTACAGCAAGCCAAAGTGTACAATCCAGCCCAGGCATTAAAACCATAACTAACAAAGCCAAATTATAACTGACCAAGCAGTAACAGATTAAAAACAAGAACACCCGACAGTCCATCCTCATCTCCAGCTCTGTTCTTGCCAGTGTCACAGTGTTTAGGGCTCTCAATCTTGCTGTTTCCAGCTAAAGGTGCGCAGCTTCCACTTTTTCCTACCTCCCCAATACCATGAGCTTTTACTCATGACAGGAGTTCTCTAGCTCCAATGGCACATGTAGAAAACAAGGTGTTTTTCCCAGATGGAGGCTGGAGTCCCAAATACAAGCAATGATAATACATTGAACCCACTGGGGACAAAACAATCACAGAAACATCCGACAGGTTTCTATCTCACTCCTCATTAGTGAGATCTGAAAAACAGCACAAACCCACAAAAAGAGTCCTCTATACAAGGCAAGGAATATCTGAGCCCTGCTGGCTAATTCCTGCTCTTATGGAGGAGTGATGACTGCAGCCTCACAGCACAGCTGTAGCTGGAAAGAGTTTGGGGGGGACAAGCCGGGGTGTGGGACTAGAGGAGCACCTGAGTTTGAGGGGTGCAGCCAATGTCTTGCCCTTGTTTGGATTCCCAGTATACAGGCTTTTGCCCTGTATTCAAAATTTATGGGCCAAATCTTGCAGAAACTAAGTCAATGGTTTTAAAAAAAAATCACCCCAAATTGGGACTTTTCATTGATCTGCTTGTTTTCCCTCTGAGTCTTTGAGCCTGCTGAGTGTTGCTGAACCAGGGTTTTCCATAAGCATGAGAGGTACACATTTGCCTCTAAAAAAAACCTCTGAAATCACTTGGGGTGCTGACAAAATGCCTGGTGTTGGAGAGGCTTTGGGATCCGGCTGCAGCTGAAGGTGGTTGCATTAATAGCTTTCAATTACCATCAGCTGCAACCTGAGGTGTTGGGTTTGTTAACAGAGCAGTGGCTTTGGTTTAAGGGTCCCCTGCACCACACTTTGGTGTGTCATGAGTGAAGGAAGGAGAAGTTTGAGTTCTTGGCCGTGTGTGGCTGTGGAGGTGTTTGATGGGTTCTGTTGTACTTATCGTTTGGGGAATTGGGAGGTCTATTCTCCTGTGTTGGTGTTGCAAGCCTGGCACTGAGTGTACCTGGGGGCTGCTGCCCACAGCATGTGGGGTCTGTCTCTTATAGTGTGACCTGAGGCCTAACTTCATCCTCTAGGAGTGAATAGTGTGTAAATAAGGACAAGAATACTCCTTGTTTGTGATCGTTTGGCTTTTCCTCTTGCCTTGCTTGTTTCTAAAGAGACAACACCGTGGTTATGATTCCACAAACTTGTCCCCTCTGCTCAGCTTTCTGCAGCAGAGCACTTGGAGAGCCCAATCTCAGAGCAGTCCCAGTCCTGGTAGGAAAGCCTCACTTGTGTTAATAAGGTCATAAAAGATCATAAGCCTTGCCCAGCCTTGTGCTGGGGTGATTGACCTTCTGAGGAGTTCACTTGGAGCCTCTGAAATGACTCGAGTCTCCCACTGCTTGTAGATCAAAGGGAGCAGCTCTCTGTGGTGAGGTAGGGCCTATCAGGAAGACAACAAGTAAATTGGACTGGTGGCCAAACTGTCAGAGCTTGTGTCAGAACTCAGGTGGGTGACAACCAGGCACTGCTATTATGGAAAACATCAATCTGAGATTATATCCCCCTGGCCCTGTTCCCCCAGGTGCTGTACACACCGAAAGTATCTACTTGGAGGCTCTTTCTGCCTAAGCAAGGCTACGTGGGGAGGAAGGGAATTGCTCCAGGTTATGTGACAGCTCAGGGCAGAGCTGTACATGCGCTATGCCAGTTGTCCTAGCAGAGCTTGAGTGTAGCTCCTGCAACAGGAGCAGCTGTAAAAATAACCTACAGTTTCTCTTTTCACCTCTTCTTGGTCACTTTTCCATTTCCCAGGGGACTTAGGTTGCCCAGAGAAGCTGTGGCTGCCCCATCCCTGGGAGTGTCCAAGGCCAGGTTGGACAGGGCTCGGCACAACCTGGGATAGTGGAAGGTGTCCCTGCCCATGGCAGGGGGGGGAACAAGATGGGCTTTCAGGTCCCTTCCAACCCAAACCATTCTGGGATTCTCTGACATCCCCTGAAAATACCAATTCTCTGGTGTTAGTGCAGGTGGGGCAAGCTGGCTCCAACATTTGGTCTCATCCCTCCCTGTCTGCCTGCTGGTTCCCTGCTGCCCTCCCACACACCTTCCTGGGGAGCACAGGCTGCAGCCTCCTCCAGGTGTGCTGCCTGAAAGGCCTCTGCCCATGTCTTGCATACAAATTGCTGCCATTGAGGGGTACTTTTTCCCCTTAGCTGAATTATTGTGAGAATTTCAATTTAGTAAGAGAAGAGCCTCAAAAGTGTTAGCTTCTGTGTCCAGGGAGAGCGATTGCTGCTTTTAAGGTTTTCCTGAAAAGTGCAGGGGGCAGAAGGAAAGCTCATGCACCCGAGGCCAGCAGCTGGCACAGCAGCCTCCTGCTTGGTTCCTCTCTGCCATTTCTGGGATGCTCAGGTGCTGTTTCAGAGCACACCAACAAATTTTTCACTGCCAGCAAGCCTGCAAGGAAAGGCTGCTCTGCGTGGGTGATTATTTCATTTTCTTGCCTTTTTTTTTTCTTTCCCAGCCAGAGCCTTGCCACAACTTCTGGCTCTCCTACGTTGCCATCTGATGGCAGCATACGCCTTGTGTGGTGCCTGGCACCCGCAGCAGGGCACCTCGGGCACGGCTTTGGGTGAGGAATGGTGAAGCCTCTGCCCTGCCTTAGGGACATAGCAGCCCTGGATTCATGTGTGATATCCCACCTGGGGCTTCTTCCCCCTGGGCCCTAATCAGGAGCTCCCAGAGGAGAGAGCAGGAAAAGGAAAACCAAAATTCAAGTTCCTGCAAGATGCACCGTGCACGCACCAGCTTGCTTTCAGTGGCTGCAGAGTGATACCAGCATTGTTTTACCTCTTATTTTTGAGACCAGGCAGAGCTCACTCCTTATTTGTCGTTGCAAATGCATAACATCTAGCTCTTCCCCTCTTCCCTTAAAGAAATTGCTTTAAAAATAATCTACTCTTTTCTTTTCTTTTTTAACTGACGGAGGCTCTTTTGTCACTTAAACATACTTGTTTGTTAGCTGCATGCATGAGTACTTTTGAATTTGCTTAGAGGGCTGTGACAATCCTTAAATCTCCTTTTAAGCCATCCTGGTCTCTCCATCCTGTCTGCTGTGGGCAGCTTGTGGCAGCCTGGAGTTTAAACGGCTGGGGGCACTCAGGGATGGGCCATTATCACATTTCAATGTTTCTCNGGAAATATTTGCATGCCTAATTAACTGACCGAGATAATTAATACATGCCCAACTCAAGGCCTGCAGGGAGGGTACCGGAGTCAATGGATCCAGCTGTTACTTAACAGTGCAAAAGCTTTACTGCTTTAGTGAGGTTAGGAGTGTAGTGGGCTAACATCTCTTAGAGCTGAAATATTTGGCAAAAGCCACCCCAATTCTGCTAGAGCATCAGGAATCAGTGGATTTTTTACTCCTGGCCAGAGGAGGCTGCCTGCATGGGACAGAGCTTGTTCCTGCCTGGCCCCACACGCCTGGGGCAGTGGATGGGGATGCTGAGCTTCTCTAGGTGCCTTTAGGAAGGTGCTACTGGCTCAGGATCTGCCAAGCCTTCCCTGTGGGTAGACTGGAGATGAAAAACAAGCAGGTTTGTTCCACGCTGAACATGCCCACGTCTTGTCACACAAATGTGCAGCACGGATGAAAACAAAAAACAAGCTACAGATGGACACTGGCAACCTGTCGCTAAGCACAAGCCTCTAAATTCAAAATAAACATAATGCAGCAGCTCAGTGTGGTCTCAATGGGACCCACGAATCTCCATGATGGATATTGTAATGTCCTGATCCTTGTTTGTACCTGGCACTTGATTTCAATTCAGATTTCATCAGCGTGTAAAATGAATCCCTGAATGGGTCATAAAGTCTTGTATTGGTTGTTGGTTATTGGCTCCGTAGGGGAGTGTCTGAGTGCCGATGAGGTAGAAGGCCCTTGGGAATCCTTGGAAGTTTGGCCAGAATTGGCTCCTGGAGGTGCCTGGATCTGTCATGAGACTTGCAGATGCTGCTTAGTTAATTCAAGAGAAGTTTCTTCAATCTTAGAAGACACTAATAACAAAGACATCACAACTTCAAGGGCCTTCGAATGGATTATTCCCAGGCCTGCTGTTTAGCAGTTTTTTCTTAATGCCTCTCCTTGGCCTCTGTTGCTGCAGGTGGCACCTCCTGCTTGCCCTGTCCCACAACCAAGCCCCAGAGGGGAGGCAGCTCTCCTCAGGAGGTCTGACAGGCTGCACACAAGAGAAACAGCCGAAGGAAACCATGCAAATGTTGTTTTCCTTATTTCTGGAGGGCAGGAGCTGAGGCAGCAAAGGCATTTCTCTGGAGCTGCAGCTCCTCTGGGCTGCCTCCCATGCAAAAGTTTTTCTGGAGGCACTTAAGATTTAATTCCAGCTGCCAAGGCTTTCTTCTCCTACCCAAGGAGATAAGAGCAGCTGCACTTGGCCAGACCCGAGCTCCCTCTTGCCTGGTATTTTGTCTTTGGCTAGATCAGAGGTGGCTGAGGAGGCAAAAGCAGGCTCGTTTCCTCACCTGAACTCCCCATCAGCTACACGTCACCTGCCCATAGCTGCCAGAGCACCAAAAAACCCAGTGCCCACCTCCCCTTGGAAAGGGCTCCCAAATGGGCACAGGAAAATCAAGGGCCAAATAGCCATGGTGGAGGCCCTGTGAAGCTCACTGAGCTCTAAGTAATTAATTGTGTGGCACAAGGATCTGTGTGTGTGCCCAGAGTAATTAACTGAAGTGAAACACATGCTCTTCCAGGCTTACATGCTGTAGTTGAGACGGAAATGAAGATGACCCTCAAAATGAATTATTTCTCTATTAGCAAGGCTCAGGGACATCTCTCAGCTATGTAATTAATTTTAATTGTGAGTGAGTGACTCCTGTCAGGGCTTCAACTGAGATACTGCATCTCTCTCTCACAAGGAAGACCATAACTATTCCTGTTTAGGAAGGTCTATGGAGAGTGAAGCTTTTTTCCTTTCATGTTCGAAAATTTTCCAGCTGATGGAAATAGAGAAGCTCCTGCTGAGAATGTTCCTCTTCACTGAGGGACTGAAGGGATCTCTGAATATCAGCGAGGAGCAGGTCTTGTACTTGGGTTTGCACAACAAGAGACGGAAAACAGAATTAATGGTGTGGTCCCACAGACTTTTTTTTCTCAAAGGCCGTGACTGACACCAGCCACCTGCTGGTGACACATGAGGAACTTGTAGATGTTCATGCTTCTTCACATGCACCTCACTTCGATCAGCTGGGTTTATTCTACTATCTCTGCTCCTTTAGGTGGTGTGTAGCCTCCAGCTGCGCCACGGAGTCTCTTGAGTACAGTAATACATGCACAGAGAGCAAGTTACAGCAGAGGGAGGAGCAGAGGCCACAGAAGGACTTTACTCTGTTCTTCTCACTGCCAGGAAGTTGCTGAAATTCCTAGACAAAGCAGCAGCTGGATGGCTTTCCCTGCCATTAAGGGGTGCATTGTTTCTGGTCTCTCTAGCATCACCAGGGATGCTCTGAGGTCTTCATCAGATGAGTTATCCGTGGCTAAGCCTGGTGAAGGAGATGCTCACATAAGTGCAGCACAGCTGCACATGGGGTCAGGGAATGCCAGGAGGGGAAACTTGGAGCAAGGCAGGTCCTTCACTCTTTGTTGTCAAGCAGGTAAAACTTTCTGTGTGACACACACAATTTTTTAGCTATTTGCATAGTAATTTAACTTAAAATGTGTTTAAAAGGTCGAAGTGCTAAAGCACAAAGACTTATAAAGTATAACCTGTATAATTAGCCTTATGGAGAAAATATTTACACTGTCTCAGCTTTCATTTGCTGCTGAAATACTTTCTAGTGGCAGGGAAAAAAAAAAAAAAACAACTCCAAACTATGCTATGTTTTAATTGCAACCTGGCTTTCGATCAGATGTGTAGTTTGAAGAGAAAAAAAAAAGAGGAGGAGAGAGAAAAATGTGGCTTTGTGTGTATTCTGTGTTACATTATTATTCAGTAAGCCTTAAACCACAAAAGCTCCTACGGGAAGATTCATTATCGCATTAAGTACGAGATAGGGAGGGGATGCCTTGCTGGCAGTCGCAGACAATATGTTGCTTTTATACTTTGTTTGGGTTGATCCCCCCCTCCCCTCTGGGGGCTGCGTGTTCGAGAGAAACAGTTTAAGACACAGTTGGATGGAAAAAAAAAAAACCAAAAAACAAACGCAACCAAAAAAAAAGAAGAAAGGCAGACGGAGGGAAGTGACCGCAGTGCACAGCGCTGCTTCGGCAGGCTGGAGGTGTCTAACGGCTCCCTCCGACTTCAAACACCTCCCCAGCCTGCAGAGAGCCCTCGCCCTGCGGCTTCCAGCCTGACAAGCACCGACCGAGAGAGACCCCGCGGGCCCGGCATCCCCCCGCGGGCATTCCCCGTTCCCCAGAGCTGGGCTCTCCAGCCCCGCACCGGCCATCCCTGCCCTCTCTGCTCCTTTGCAGTGTTGTTTTCTCTCCCCTGGCGCTTTCCTCTCGTGCCCTCTGGAAGCTTCTCTTTCTTCCCCCGAGGAGCTGCGGGGTGACAGGGATGGCAATTGTCCAGCTCTGTGAGGGAAAGGACCTTCTGGAAACAACCAAAAAGATTTGCAGAGCACCCAGATCTCCTAGTTGCAAGAAATGGGGAAATAAGTGTTTTCCTCCTTTAATCACTGATTTGCAGTGGCTCAGCTTGTGGGTGACCGATCTGAGCCAGCAGTGGGGAAAAAAAGAGCGGGGATTTTGGAAAAGACTCAACACCTGTCTTCTGACAGGAGGCAGGTTTCAGGCATATCTTATGGGATGCTCACTAATGAATAGCCTGGCAAGCAGAGTTTCTTTTTAAATAACAGTGTAGGCCGTCTTCTCATACTGATGATACACTTAAAAAAGAAGATATTAAAGCCCATTTATTCTGCTTTGAAAACTAAAATCCTTGCGACAGAGGCCCGGCTTGGATTGTTCTTTTGGTTACAAACCCCATTCTTCCTGCAAGGGAATTCTGAAGTTTCAAGACTGACTGGTTCCCTAATTTGTGTCTTTAAAAAAAACAAAACCAAAGATACATCACTTGCGCATTATATTTTATTGATGTTACTGTAAAATACATATTTGCTTGCATTCCTAATTGGGGAAGCACAGATGGCAGTGGCTTCTGCTGGAGTGATACGCTCTTTAAAATATCTAGTAACATTACAACAAAGTGTAGTCATTAAAATAAGTGTCTGTGTGTGCTGCAGGATTTTTGTCCTTAGGAGCAAGGCTCTCCCCTGTTTTAGGGAGGGAAGGCTTGGTTTAACCCATGCCTAGGCTGGTACCTGGAATGGTAGAATAAATCCGGCACGGCGGGATAAATCTGGCACAGTTCACCTGACCATGGTGCTACCAAAACCGCTTGCTTGAGGGCAAATTCATTCTTTCTGCATGAAGGTGTTCGTAAGGGGGTGATGGGTCCACAGGGTCTGGAGTTGGTAGAAGTCATAGATACTTTTTTGTTGGTGTTGTGTGTGCAACAGAAGAGTAGGTGAGGAGTGGCCACTGCCTCCTGAAAAATGCACTGGTGCTTAGGGTGTCTTGAGGGCTTAGCCCTTGGAAGGATACTGCTGTTCTGGAAGGAAAAATAAGAAAAATTAAGGGGGGGAAAAAAAAGGTAGCACTGGATAAAGGTTGTTCATCTTCAGAAGACTATTTTAATTTTCTTATCCAAATCAAACTGTCGTGAGCAACCACAGAGCAAGTGAGCAGCATTTTCCAGAGCACTTGCAATGTGTTGGCAGCAAGCAGTGAGCCCGGATGGGGAGGGAGGGAGAATCTCTTTCAGTCGTTTCATTTTAAAAGCAGCTTTGTGGTGAAGCCACCGCCATCAGGTGTCCTCTGTGCTTTGACGTGCTCTTCTCCCCTGCTGCGGATTTGCCACTGACACCTTAGCCCCTTCAGTTTGGGTACAGCTCTGCAGCATCACTTGTGGACGACATCAGTGGCCTGACGCCTTCCCTTGTGTTAGGAGGGTTAAAATGCCAACAGCTCACGGAGAACTGGGGTTTCCTTAGCTCTGTTTTCCAAGGCTGCACTCCAGCCGTGCATTTCCGGGCGTTCCTGGCATTTCAAGTTTTGCAGTCTCTGCAGAGGCTCATGCTGTGCCTGGATTCCCATTGCAGCAGCCTCATCCTGCTTGGCCACACACTTGGAGCCATCAGCTCCTTTGCTTTTAATTAGCAGCCTTAACTACGCAGCCTGCGGTTACCAGGGCCTCCCTGTTGTGGTTTGCTATGGAAATTAAGGTTGGCTGTAAAAATCCAGGACTTTGGCACAGGAGGGAGTGAGCAACATGATAGCAAGGTATGGAAACCATAAATCACTTACCTCCCCTGCCTGCTTTGCTCCGTTTTGCTGGAAGAGAAAATGTTGCCATGGGATGGTAGAGGATGGCTATAGGGTCATTGTGTGCCTTCTCATGGCAAGCTTGCCCTTTGTTCAGTTGTAGCAGGACTGAATAAGCCATGGGGAACGCCATGGTTGTAAATATGTCTTGTTGTTTAACAAAAAGTGTGATTCACTGATGAGTCGTTTTGGTTTTCTCCCCCTACTGTTTGTGTGTTGAATTTAACAGGTGTGTGAGGATTTGGGGGAGAGGGAGAAAGGCAGGCAGGTGAAGCCCTGGGGAAGGGTTTCCCTTGTGGCAGCACAACTTCCTGATGAATGGATCGAGAGCAGCTTGGGGGTGTGGAGGATGAGAGGCTGAGGGTGAGGAGGATGAGCTGTCCGTGAAACCAAACGTGCCCTGGGCTCATCCCCCAGTGTGGGCAGCAGGGGAGGGGGGATTCTGTCCCTCTGCCCCTCTCAGGTGAGACCCCACCTGCAGAGCTGCCTCCAGCTCTGGGGCCCAGCACAGGAAGAACATGGACCTGTTGGAGCCAATCCAGAGGAGGCCACTGAGATGATCAGAGGGATGGAGCAGCTCTGCTGTGAGGAAAGGCTGAGAGAATTGGGATTGTTCAGCCTGGAAAAGAGAAATTTCTAGCTGCTCTAATTTTAACCTTCCAGTACCTGAAGGGAGCCTTCAAGAAAGATGGAGAGAGACTATTTGCAAGGGCCTGTAGGGCCTGACAGGACGAGGGGGAATGGCTTCGAACTGACAGAGAGTAGGTTTAAATTAGATATTAGGAAGCAATTCTTCCCTGTGAGGGTGGTGAGGCCCTGGCACAGGTTGCCCAGAGAAGCTGTGGCTGCCCCATCCCTGGAAGTGTTCGAAGCCAGGTTGGACAGGGCTCGGAACAGCCTGGGACAGTGGAAAGTGTCCCTGCCCACGGCAGTGGGTGGAACGAGATGGGCTTTAAGGTCCCTTCCAACCCACGCCATTCTAGAAGTCTGTGTTCACATTTTGGAGCAGGATGAGTTTCCAATGCCTGGGCATGGGAAGGGCGGGAGAGCTGACCCACTCCAAGCTTTGACCAAGCTGTTAATGCGCTGCTAAGAAAGAATCAGTCCGGAAAGAAGATTTCCCTGGCTCTCCACTCCCCCAGGAGCATTCCCCAGGGGCATCGGGGAAGGACGAGTGTTTTTGAGGAGCGCTCCAGCAGCAGTGCTGCATGTTCCAAACGGAGCAGGTCAGCAGTGCTGGCTCTGTCTAAGGTATCAATGCGCCTCCAGCCAGAGCAGGCACTGGGGGAGGAGGCTGGGAGGGAGGGGGTGAGGTACCAGCTGCGTTATTAAGCCTGATCCCAAACCCTTTGAAGTCAATAGAAAAATTATCCTCGACTTTGATATACTTTGGATTGTGCCTTTTAAGTCATGAGAAAGACATTCTCGTTATTAAACCAGCAGCAGAATGCTACTGTTGGTTACATACGCTTTTATTTTTTAATGGCAGTGCTAGGTTTAGCCTTAGGCACTATCTGAGACTCATAAATAACCCATGTCAAAGGTAACACACCTACTGAACAGCCACAGAAGACAGAGGACTTGGCTGTTTATCTCCCTGCATTTTTCAGTAACGAGCCACTTGTACGTTAGGAGGGGTAGATGTCCTCTAGCACTCATTAATAAAGCATCCCTAAACAGCCAGGCTTCTCCTTGATCACGCAGGGCTAACGCGATAAATATCTTCTTTCCACACTCTCCTGACAACTGAAAGGCAGGAATGCAGTCTAACTTACAATGTCAGTTGGGCAGGAATATGACAGGGCTGATTTCTTGTTCACATCTGTCACGTCGAGGTCCGGCACCCACTCGCTGCCGGGACGGCAAAAGCAGAGCAGGGAAACTTTCTGGGAAAGCATTCCCAGTACAGCACTGGAGCCACCTCTCATGGTTATGGGATAGGTGAAAGCCCGTGGAAAAAATGTTTCAAGGTCACAGTGGATGGGGCTTGGAACAACCTGGTCTACTGGAAGCTGTCCCTGCCCATGGCAGGGGGTGGAACGAGATGAGCTTTAAGGTCCCTTCCAAACAGATCTGTTCTAAGATTCTATGATAAAACCAGGATCACTTCAAAATATTATTTCATAGGCACCCACAGGGATGTGTATGCAAGTCCCAGTCTGCTTGGGCAGCAAGGGGCAATTGTTGAAGGTCAGATGCCACCATCAGAATAGCTTGGGGACCACCAATTGCTCTCAGGAGTCAAAACAGGCCTAAAGCATCTGAATTTGTTCATCACTGCTTTTATGCAGTGTTTTGGGTTTTTCCTCAGTGGCTCATTCCAGCTGGAAGGCCTTCTGTGAATATACATTACTGAGATATATATGTGTGTGTGTGTAAATTTATAATACTGGTAGATAGATAGATAGATAGATAGATAGATAGATAGATAGATAGATAGATAGATGTAAATATATACTGATAATGTGTAGATACCAGCCATGCAGCCATTGACCTATGGCACCAGCACGCCCCACAGCAGCCACGGAGAGGCACTGGTTTAATTCAGGCAGCAGAGAATTGCACCAGGGACTTAAGTTAGACCCTTGCATCTCTTGCAGCACAGCAGTCCTTGAAAGCCCTGGATGCGTGTGAGTTTGTATCTGGGTTTTTGCTCAGCGAACGTGTTCCACCTCTTTCCCAGCACGCAGGTATCTCAGCCGAGCCCTCCTGTTTTTGGAGGGGACAGGACAGACTCCCCTGCCATGAGTGCTGTGTACAGCTATTTGTTTTCTCTCCCCTAGCCCTGTGTTGTTACTTGTTCTCCTCCTTCTCACCTTTGCCCCCTGCTAATGACCAAGGCAGGCTGAATTCCTGAATGGCCTGGCTGCTCCAAGGCTGAAATGGATAAGGCCAGCTCTCTCCCCCCATTTTATTGTGCTGATTTAACTGCACAGCAAAGCCAGGGCTTCCTGCTCAGGAAGTTTGAGATGTTTGGTGGGGAACAGATTTGTGATGGGCTGTGTTTGCACAGCAAGATTGCTGGGGATGCCTGGGTTAGAGCAGCCTCAAACACTGAGCCAAAGCTGGTTACCTTCTAAGCCATTTAACCCTTTAAAAGAAGAGAAAATAAATAAAGGAGGTCAACCATGAAAGAGAATTTAATAATTGCAGCTCATACATAAATATTTGCTGCTTCTCCCAAGTGCATGATTTCTCTAGTTTCTCTTGTTAAAGAGGACTACCCATGGGACACTTGGTTTAAAAATATTCCTGTTTCCAAAGCCTTTTAAGGACCTTATATAGCCTGTATTGCTGTGGGGGAGGGACAGGGGGACCAGAGGGGCCAGAAGGGACCTGGATATGAAGAACCAGCTCTTCAATACGTCCTATGTTCCCTGGGTCAGGGTGCAGAGCAGACCCCCCTCCCTCCAAAAAGTTGTTACCTGTTTCCTTCCCCTCCCTGCCCCCTGGCCTGGCAGAAGCCAGAGCAGCAAGCCAAGGTCTGTAGGTTTTTTTTCTCCTTCCCAAGCAGCTTTCTCCTGGCAGCAGCCCCATGCCATCCTCAGGGCAGCAAAACTCACAGAGGAGCACAGTGAAATAGCATCCTCGGAACTGGGAGTGTATTTCCAGGTAGCCCTGCTGCAGCAAGGTCAGGCTGAAGGACAGAGCTCAGGCTACAGTTCTTTCCTTGTGTATGAACTGGGCTACGGGAGCCAAAACAGGAGGGAGCAGACAGGGCTTTGGGCAAGAAGCTGCTTTAGGGGAATGTGGATTAATCCCCCTCCTTAACTCCTCTTTAAATGATCACAAGCTGGAGGGTATTTTAAAAGAAGCTAAAAAGAAGACACTTCACTGCTTTATCCCCATGGCTGTGGATTTTCAAAGGAATTTGAGTATCCAGAAAGATTTTTACTCTGCACAGGCCATGAATTCTCAGCAGTCTCCTTTTCTTATGCCATCTTTTCATCTCCCTGATCTCCTTTTCCCCATCACTGAGCCACATCTGGCTTTCCTGAAAGCAAAGCCTCAAAGAAACCCCATACAGTTCAAGCATTCAACCTATTCCAGCACTCATTTTCCCTCACAGAGGTTCGGACGTGCAAGGACAGTCCTCTGCAGCAGAAACCTTGGAGTAAAAGTGTTAATTGCTGAAGGTTTTGGGTTTGGTTTTGCTAACCACAAGTGCAAGTGGAAACAGCCTCATAGGATACAGTTGCGCTGAGAGCTGGCAGGTGTTAAATAGCACATGCAGGGCTCCAGCATCCTCTGGCTGCTTGGCTTTGTGGTGGTTTCTGACTAACAGGCGCCAGCTTCACTTCTACCTTTGAGGAGCCTTGGCAGATATTCACTGAACCACCCGCAGGACTCAAGTCATGCTAAGTTAAAACCTTGTTCAAACCCCGGGAGGCACAGTCCATCCCGCAAACATGTATCAAACGGGGCCGCTCCAAGGTCTTAAAAGCAGCTTTCCATTCTCTTGCATGTGGGCAGAAACCCTAAATCCTTATGACATCTATGTGAAACTGCTTCTTTCATGTCGAGCAGTTTCCATCCAAGACATTGAACTGAAATTTTATTTTGATGTACCAAGTGTACCTGAGGTTAGTTTCTTACCGGGCAGGACATGGCTGCAACAAAGCCATCAAGAAGCAACCACGAGTTGGTTTTTTCCCCTTTCAGAAAACAGGTCTTTCTCAAAGACTATTTAAACATCTCCTTCTGCCCTCAGCCTCTTCTTTCCACCTCCCAATCTTTTTCATGAGTAGGAACAAAAGTCTTGGTGAAACGCAGCCTTGCTGTATTTCTAGCACCAGGAGCCCCAGTGAGACGCCTGCACCTGTAGTGGTTGGGAGAGCCAAAGCCTGGCCCTGCTCTGGTTTTATGGGACAGGGCTGCTGGCTCTGGCACATACCGGATCCTGTGTCTAAGCTTTGCATATCTGTGATCCTGTGTGTGCAATGGGGCTTTTTTAATACGAGAAGTTGGTTATTGGGCCTTTCAAGATTAGGAATGTCCCAAGTTTCCCTTTTAACTTCTAAAAAAAATATGGGACAGCTGGGAAGTTCCTGGTTTTCCCAAATATCAAGCATTTTACTTATATGAAGAGGGTTTGAAATGAGAGCTTTTTCTAGCCCTTGTGCTTCCAGCTGGAAGGCCAAGTGTGGTGTGTGCCAAGAGTCCGAACTGGAAGGGTAGCCAGGGCTACAAACAGAAGATGGATCTTCAGGTGGGTTCAGGGAGAACCAGCCCTCCCAGCCCTGGTGCTGACAGTACTGCTCCAAACACAATCAAACCAGCATTAAATCTAGGACAGCTCTCTCGGGTAGAGATTCCCATTCCCCTGGCACGCTGCAGAGGAGACTGAGGCTCTCCCAGTGCCTGCACACAGGCCGTGGTGCCATGAGCAAGGAAGTGGCTGTGTGCTCCTTCTGCCTGTCTTGGATACAAACCCAGTTCCTTCAGTGCGGCTTTTCCCACCCAGCGCCTCCTCCTGCCCTGTGTATCTCCTCTCCTGCACATCTGCCCCTCTCTCTCTCATGGCTTGGCTTCCTTGCTCTGCCCACAGGACGGGCCCAGGAGACACCCCAGGCATGTGGCATCTCCCTTTCCCTCTCTCCCCCAGCTCCCACCACCTGGGTGCCCTGGCAGCGTTTTGGCCATGCTTGACAGAGGGGTAACCACTGTCAGAACAAGCAGCACCCTTGGTTTTCACGACTGGGAGCAGGCGGGGAGAGGGGAGGCACCCGCGGGTGAGGTCTGCGCCCCACCAGCACATCTGGAGCCACAGCTGCCGAGTGGAGTTGGCTCAAATAGAGGTGGCACTTCCTTGCAGAGAAAGCTTTTTTGGGGAGAGAGAGTGAGAAATGAAGGAAGTGCAAGAAATGCACAGAGGCTCGGAGAGGGTGACAGGGGGAGTGTGTGCAGCTGGAGCAAGGCAGGCAGTGCAGCCAACACCTGTTTCTGTGCAGCCCTCTGCAGCCAGGCTGGCTGCCCCCGACCTCTGGGGTAACTGCTAGCTCACCCAGCCCTCTGCTTTCGAAGGACCCTCTGAGATCTATTTTTCATGCCCAATATGCTCCTCCAGATTGGTGTTGGGAAAACATTCTGCAGGATGTGACACAGCCAGTTCTCCTGCAGGAACCTTTCCCAAACCCTGGCAGCACAATTCCCTCCTCCCTCTCTCTGCCCTTGGTTGTGCCCCTTTGATGCTCCAGCACTCAAACTCTTCCTGGGAATGTTGGAGCTTGAATCCCACAGGAACTGTGGGCTGTGCACCTCAGACCCCTTCCCCGTGGCCTTGCCCAGACAGTGGGGATGGGCAGTACCTCCCATGGGGAACTTGTACTTTGGTCCAGCAGTAGATGATTCAGCATCAGTGCTGCATGGCCCAGCCAAACTCATCTTCTAAACAAAATGAGACTCTTACAATGCCATGGGAGGGGTAGTAGGGAGTCTTCTCCAGGAGCTGTTAATATAGCATTTTTGCATTGGTGTATTTTATTTTTTTTAAATATAAAAGTATAATCTGAGGACTGGGTTTTATCAGAATGTCCCTTATTGCACACCTGGCAAGAGGGAGGAAAAGAGATTTATTTATTTTTTTAACTTGCAGAACATAAAGGAACTAAAACATCCCTGCAGATCTTAAAATCCTTAATACTTCTGCATTCCCTCAGAAGCTGAAAATGAGCAGAGTTTAATTTTAAAGCCCTCGTTCTGTGCCTTTGAAACAAACATTCTCTTCCTTCTGATAAATGATTAAAGTACCAGCAATTTATTTTTTAAAGGAAAAGACCACATGAATTTCTGAGCTCCACACCCCAACTCAGGTATAAATTTGTCCTTGCTGAGATGATGTTCCTGTACTTTACTCACCATACACTTCCCACACTAGTAACACAGGGAACAAACAGGTGTTGCCCCAAAATAATAAATGCAATGACAAAGAAATGGTGGCTTTAGTAAAGTTGTGCTTGATATGCCACTTTCCAATGGTGATGTTCTGATGCTGAATTCAGTAACAGGGAATTTGGTTTTTCAGGGTTTTTTTGTATGTGTGTGTGCACACTTTGGCTTTTAAAAAGGTTATTACAACCAACGTTATGGACAAACTTGAAGGTGTAAGATTTTATTCATTCTCTGCCACCACGGATAATGAAGTTTTATCAACTCCCTTTTATTATAGTAATCTAAAACTGTATCCTGTAATAGGGTCATAAACATTTAATGAAATAGAATGCTGTACGAATAAAAAAAGGAGAGAAAAACAAGCTTTAGGGTGGACAAATGGAGCACAAAAGGGAACCTGAGTAGCTCAGGAGTCTGTAGTCCAGAGCCTCAGTGGACGGTGCTTCTCCATCCTCATCACTGGGCCAATGTGTAGCCTGGGCATCTCTTGCTTCATTCCCATCAGTGGCATTTTCCCCCAGTTTTAAACTTTACCATGCCCAAAGTGAGGTGCTGAAATGCTGCCCTGATCTTTATGACTTCTCTATTTTTTTTCCCTACCATTTAAACCCTTTCTGGTGTGTTCTGGGGTGACTTTTAAAGAATTGTTTCATTGTGTAACTAAAACGAGAGGCTGTTAATTACTGTGACTCCATAAGCAGCACAAATGCTGCCCAACTGCCACCCCCGGTGCTTTCAAAGAGCAGCTGTACAGTGCTGTGCCATGGCAGTTACAATCACTCTGCAATGACAATAGGAAAAACTGATAATAGACATCAAACTCGTCTGCCTTTTACCACAGAGAACAGAAAGTTCAAGTGTGGTGGAAAGTTTTGGGGGTTGTTGTGTAAATTACCCCTCGCTTGCTGGCTCTGTAACCTTTACTAGGGAAAGTTTGCAGGCTGGGGAAGAGGGGAGGCATCCCACGCCTCCCCAGGTTTGAGAGAGGAGCTTGGGACCCTGCTTGGGGGTTTTGAGGATGGTGAAGAGCTTGGGAAGCATTGATGCCATACACAGGGGGATCTGGAGAGCACTAGGAGCTATGGGGTGGTGGAAAGATGTGGAATGTGTTTTGCCCTGGGAGGGCTCCAAGAGATCCCCTGCAAACACATGCAGCTGCACAGGCATCTTCTGCAGTTCATTGTCTGCTCCTGGTCCTTCAAAAAAGGACACCTAAAAATGTCCATCACTAATTTTGGGTAGCCGGCCTCCCCAAGGTGTATATGTGTAAATGTTAACGTGTATCCCCTTGCTGAGAAGTAGCTGATATTACACAAAATAATAACCTGGCCTGTTATCAAAGCACGATAAGGTGGCCTTTGCTGTGCCAAAATTGGCTTACAGCACCCTGAAACAAATAGGCATAGGAAAGCAAACAAAAAAATGGCCGGAAATATGCTAATTCCTTGTGTACAAGGGCCACTTGTTGGGAACGGCTCGTGCTCAGCCATAAGAACCTGAGTTTGGGGGCGGGGAGTAAAATACGGAGAGAAAAAGTGATCTGGAACACCCTGGTGTTTGTGAGTAGCCTTGATTTCATTTGGTAAATACTGTGGTTAAAAAAGCACTGATTGTTGGAAACTTGATCAGGGTAAGCAAATAATATTATTCCTTAGTTATTCTCCACGTGTTCTCCTTTCACACAGCTTTAGCTGGCTACTTCTTGTTTCTGTCCTCTCTTCTCTCTGTTGCCATGCTTGCAGCTATGGATTAACAACAAGAATAAAGATTATAACGAGCTGAAAATTTTTAGTAATTTTTTTAATATAAAATTTGAATTTAAAAAAAAAAAAAAAGCCTGTTCACTAATTGCCGTTCACCAACCTGGGTTTTTTTGTCTTGAGAACACTGAAGACCCAAAATCATGAAATACGTTTCTAAAAGTAGCAAACTTTAGTTCAGGTGGACATTTTTCAAGTTTGACTGGCAGAAATGAAAATGGAGGAAAAAACCCCAACATTTCACAGTTTTGATGGAAAAGAGTCTACCAAATTGCATATTTTTCTGTCTGTCAAGGTATATTGTAAAGGACATGCCTTCACTACAGTAAACTTGCAGAGCTGGTTGGTTTTCTTATGTTTCTCCTACTCTGGACTAATAATTGTGACAAATTTATAGTAGTTCATACCAAATCCTAACTTTTCCCTTTTCTTTTGATCTTAGTGGAGTAAGCTGTGGCCCGGAAGGACTAATGTGATGTAGAGAGTGATATGATTGAAATTTTATTCTCCATCTACACAGGTTTTCCTTTAGGTCTGTTGCAGGCGGGCTTTTTGTTCCCCTTGCTTTGTTCTAGTGAAAATGAGGAACATCGTTGTGGAAAGAGAAGCTTTAAAAATAACACAGGATCTGGAAGCTGCCTAACATAAAGTACATAAATTATCAGAGCCAGCTTTCAAAATGTGCCTGTGCAAGTGTTACACTCAGACACGTTTCCAAAAGTAAACTGGAGTGGTTGTAAGATAAATGGTGCCCCAGAGAAAAGCAATAAATAGCCCAGACACGTGCTTGCTGCGCCTCGGCTCTGTGCTCTCATTATTTATGAAAAGGTAGAACTCGGGCTGCAGTTCCAGAAAACCCTTTGATCGGTGTATTTATTTTTCTAATAACCTTTAAAAACAATATTAAACCACCCAAAACACAAGAGTCATTCCAAGATTGGAAATTGGCGATGGATTTTAAATATGCATGAAGGGCGAAAAATTGGGATGAGTGCAGTTTCCCTTGAAGTCTCTTCCTGATAGCTGTGATACTACAAAAAATTCTTAGACCACTGGAAACCGGCTCTTTTCTGCACTTTATATTGCTCTTTCTTCTCTGTCCTTGCTTCTTGTATATGTGGATTATAACAGCTTTCAGCCCTTCTGTTCTGTGATGGTCATGGGAGACTCTTGCAGGAAATATTAAGTACTGTAACTATTAATATGCGTGGGAAGGTTAATTTAAGCTGGAGGAGGCACTTATGGAGCTCATTCAACTTCTGGATGAAAAAAAGGGCTAAATTCAAATGAAGATATTGGTTTAAGTACTCTGTTGAATTGAGACCTAAACATGAAAATTGAAAGGAAAAAGTCTATGTATTTCATGCCACCAAAAGGAACACTGAAAGAACTGAACAAAAAACCCCAGCCACATCTGCAGTACTTAGTTATCAAAGTAAAAGACAAGCCTTTGTCTCACAACAGAGACAAAGCTGGTAAAATGATGGAAATTCTGCTTGTGAGTCTATAAAACAAGATTGCCTTAAAAACACTGTTAACACTGGCTCCTGGGATTTTCTCTCTGAATTCGTATCACTTGTAGAAGGTATCTGGATTGTACTGGATGTCTGCATCTCTGTGTAGATTTTGAGCTATCGCAGTAAAGGTATGGGAAGTCAGCAGGGCTGAACCCTCAGCCAGCATGTGAGTGCATATAAACACACAGTAACCCATGGGATATGGGACATGGGATATAGGATTAGTCTTTACCCAGCAGCACTGACTGGCTGGGGACTCTTTCCATGCAGGTGTGATCCCAGTGAAATACATGGATAGGTGACTTTGGATGGTCTCCATGTTGTCTCTCTCTGAGGGACTTCTCAGCATCCAAACCTTCAGATGTGTTGATGTCAGTTTGCTGAGGGCTCCTGTGTGCATGTCCCAAGTGGAGCAAATTATCCCTCTTTGTGGACTTCGGATAAGCGAATACTCAGGAGGGTGATGGGGTGGGTCCTTTTTCAGAAATTGCTTTGAGAAGTGACATTTGAAAGCTAAACAGCAAGAGGTTCATCAATATAAACAATTATCTCCCCCAGGAATCCCACTATATAGAGACAAATCTAGTCCGAATGAGGAAAAGAGTTTTCAAACAGAAGTCAGCAGAGAAAGTGCATCATTTGTGTGGGCGTGAATCAGGGTGGGGACTTACTTGTATTCTCACAACCCCATGATTACCTTAAGACACAGCCTGAAAATCCCAGGACCCTTTATTGAACATCTTTTTTTCCCCTTCCCTGTTTAACATAAAGAGCAATTTACAGACAAATCGTTCCGATGTTATGCATTTTTGCATGCCTGAAATCACGGCTCAGCTTTAAGCAGGGAAAATCAATAAACGATGCATTGCCAGCAGCCATTTATACGGCAGCTTGGTATTATTTTAATTATTATTGTTATGTGTTGTTGCTGCAGGAAGAAGGCAGGGGGGCCGTATCTGCTGCCGCCATTTGGTCTGAAGTGTTACCCCCTCTCTGCACAGAGCACAGGGAGCCCAGCTCCCCTCAGTGTGGCTACAGGGCATCCCCTCTGTCCCACCAGTGGCTGCCACCCCTGGGCAATGGTGACACTGGGGGATGAACAAGCACCTTGTTCTCCAAGGAACCATCTCAACCTCTGGCCATGAGGCTGCACGCTGTAGTTTGGGAGGAACTGTAATTCAGGCAAGACCAGAAACTGAAGTGAGATGCCATGAGGAATATTCGTACTGCGAGGGACAGGTTGGCACTTTCTGTAATAACTCGGCTGAAGCCGGCAACCCTTCCTGCTATGTGTGTGCTTGGATGGGACCGTCTTTCCCACTCCTTCCTCACTGCTCCCAAATGCTGGGGCAGGCAGGGCACCTCTGCATGGTCACAAAGAGCACCACACAGCCCTTGGCCAAGGAGTTTTGTCTTGCTTGTTCCTCAGGGACTTCTGTGAAAGGTTAATGCTGCAGATCCAGGACTTGGGAAGTCCAGATGGGATCTTCCTCCCTTGTAATAGTGATGCTGGATATGTGGGAATGAGTGTCCCAAAAGTCTTTGGGCAGCTCCCTCTGATGGCACTGTCCAGGGATGTTTGTGCTCTCCCTAAGGACTCCCAGCCTCCACGCCTGTCCTGAAGTCAGGCTGTGGCCAAGAGGAATTTGTTGAAGCTGAAGTGGATATATATAGCACTAGGGAAATACAGAGCAACACTGTGCCTCTTGCTTAGAGAGGTAGCTGTCACATGTTGCCTTCAACTTATTAATTAACCCACTATGAAACATCATCAAATAAACTTGTAACTTCATCAAGTTCCTCTAAGACAATGGATGGGGTTGTTTTGCTTGCCTGGAGAAGTTAAAAGCTAAAAGGAGAACTGTAAAATCAAGTCAGAGTATTAATTTCTGTGAGGGATTTTAAAAAAATTTAAAATATTAGAGTAGCTTGGGATGATCTGAAAGTGTTCAGAAAGAGAGAGCACAGTTTACCCCAGTTTCCTTTTTCCCTTGAGGTTGATCCAACTCTGGCACAGGCAGGAAGAGTGTGCATGGATGAAGCTCCTCAGTGTTAAAAAAACCTCTTCCCTGTTTAACGCCGTAAGTTACCCCACACTGTCTGGAAGCTATGATAAGAAACAGGACAGTGCTGTCGAGATACCATGCTTTAAATTTTGAATAATGTACTACCGGGATGTTTAAAATAGCTAAAGTGCAAACTGATCATGCAGGCATAAAAGCTGCGCTGGTTACATAAAATATAATAATGTACCCTTCAGCTCAGTGACATGTTCCATGTAGGATATTATGTACTATACGAAATCAGTAACATATAAGAGAGCGAGGAAGAGTTTCAAAGCCCAGACAGGAGCAAGGAGTAATAGCAGAGAGTAAAACATGATGATATATGACATGAGGAGGAAATAAGAATTAGATTGAATCTTGGGGAAAATTGAAGATCTCCGTGAGAAGATAAATATAATCTAAAACAAAGATATTTGGTAGGAAGGAGCTACTTAAAAGGCAATCCCGTTTGAAGCGCCTAAGTGGATAGCAAATCAGATATGAACATGGGATGCAATTGAAAAATAGATGTCTAAATGCCAGTGCAGTTCTGGCCTGTGCTGTGACAGGGAGGCAGTAGGAGACACTTCCTCACACAACACACAGGTGACAGCACTTGGTAGGAAACATTATCTTTGGGAGCCTTGATAATAACACTCCAGTGACTGGAGTGTGAGGGGGAGAGAGGATTCTGCGGAGAAATTTGGGATGCGTAAGAGACAGACCTGTGCCAGAGCAGAACTGAGCAAGTCTGGCTGAGTGGCCACCAGCACATGGATGGGTGCTTGCAAAGAGCTGATGCAGGGAAGTGTGGTGGACCGTGGGCACAGCAAGTCTGAGACTGATCAAATGAAACGTCTGCTTGTACTTCAGAGAAAAATATGGTCAGTTAAGCTGGTCCAGCTTCGAGCAGAAAGGGATGGGAGCCCTGACATTTGTCAGGTAAAAGGAGTTTTTACGACTGATTCGCTAAGGAGCCAAAGGGAGCCCAGGCGTACCATCGTGTGTCTTCCCACTTTGTGGCAGTGGGGTTTTGGGGCTACCACTGACAAAGCTGAGGTCATGCACTGTAAGGAAGAAGGGACGAGATGAGCCGGAAGGTCGTTCCACCTCTCCTTTGTCCTGCTCTGCCCTGAAGCCAGGACTGCTCGGTAGCTCAAAATGTTTCAAGTACTGGGGGTGGCCAGTGGGTGTCAGTTTTGCTCCATGAAGCAGCTGATGGAGCTTCCCTTATCTAAAGTAAGAAACCACCTTTTAAAGGAGGCAGTGGAAAAAACCACTCCCGTGGAGAAATGTGGGGTCAGCCCCACAGCTTGGCGTTCTGTTTTTTCATAGCTCTGTCTACCTTAAGATCAGTCACAGACAGTAATTCTTAGACAAGTCAGTTTTCCTCTTTCGGTATCTCTGATTTTAGGGCAATGACAACTAAATGAGGGTTTTCAACAGAGCTCTTTTGTCTTACAAAAGAGGAAGCCACCACCTACAGCCATACAAATGCTTAATTTTAAAGGGTCATATGTGTAAATGTGCAGAAGTCTCGCATGAGCCTTCTTGGATAACCTCACTGGAGGGTTGTGATTTTGTTGCCAGCCAATTAAGCCAACTCAGTATAGTGCAGAAGTCACTTAAAGATCAATTCAACATTAAGGACCTGGAGCTAGTTTGGATAAAATTTCCATAGAAAACATTGTCTGATTTTAAGGATCTTTTTCAACAGCTATTTTTAACGAAACTTCAGAGTTGAATGTAAAATTATACCTTTGTTGAATTAAAAACCAGCCCAACAAACCAGCAGCAAGCCACTAGGAAAAGCATTTGCCTTTGTAATGCAAGGATTAAGCTGAGACCCTGGGCTTCTACAGGACTTCATAATCCACTCTGTGAGTGCCTGGCATGAGGAAGTCTTGTTCTGAGAATAACACTCTTTAGTAGTGTATGGATGCAATAAACCAGCAAAAGCAATGAGGAGAATAATTTTGAAAAAAAGATGATGATAATATCTGAAAAAGTTTTTCTATTTGTGTCCTTGTTCATAACGCTGAAAATCTGAATCTTTTATTTTTTACATTTGTAGATTTTAGATGGAGTCTTTTAAGCTGAGGTCAGTAGGAGAAATCTGTTCATGTTAGTGGTATAAGCTCAGGCCTGTGCATTGAAGAAAAGACACCTGATAAAATAATGTCTTCTTTAGCCATCATTCCACCACCCAAAATTTTATTTGGAAGAATCCCTTAAGTTACTAATAAATAGAAAGAAACATTTCTTCTTCCACATCTCAGAAGAAAATGACCACATATGTAGCTGGGAGCAAAAGACTGTCTCTTTAATATAGAGACCAAATGATGTGTTCATTGATTTAAATCCCCAAAGGAGAACTAAAAAATAGAAACGCCTCCATCTTAAAAACAAAAAAATGAACAGGAAAAAGGAGGCATTTTCAAACCACAAGAATGAAGTTATGTTTTCTTTGCTTGCACAGTTATGTGTGGGTAATGTCTGGATGTAGAGAAATGTTATTCCTTTCCTGAAGTAAAATAAGAATAATAAATAAAACTTTGGAAAATGAAGAGGTCTTATAACACTTAAAGAATCAGTCTCCTAAAAAGGGCTGTGGAGCACTCCATCAGCTCTGCTACTGGAGCGAGACAGAGCAAAGCTTTGCAATAAAAATTAACATGCAGCTTTAAAAGGCTGTGGTCACACGTTGTTTCACGCAGTGCTAAGAGGAGCATTAAAAAGATGCTAATGTTTTACTTTTATGATCTAAATTGTTATTTGCGGTTAATCAAAGTTAACCTAGCTCTGCTTTAAAGCTGATTATGTGGCCAGTTAATTTCAGGTGTCTCTTCATAATCAAGCCCCAGGACACTTCTAGGATGACACTTTGCTTACGGGCACGAAGGAGGCCTTTTTAAAATGTCCCTCTTTTTAAAATGTCCCTCTTGCCCACTGGCATGGCTCCATCACAGCTGTGTCCAAGTCCCTGCCTCTGCCTCTGAGGTGTTGCTGATTCTCAACACAGTTGACAGAGGAGAAGCAGTAGCACCAGCTTTATTTTCTCAGTGAAGAACAGAAGTATGGACAGGGATATTCACCCACTGTAAGGAACTAATTTAGCCAGTTGGTATCTGCAGCCTCCCTCTGTAGACACCGGAGAAAGAAATGCTCCTCTGGAGAGTGACTTCAAGCAGGAATCTAATTCTGGTGCTTGGAGCTGCAAAATGGACACATCAGTCTTTTCCATGGACTCTAAGAAGCAGATGAGGAGTAGGAGGCTAAGCAAGGTGCCTATGGCAGAATAGCCCCTGTAAATGGAGGGGGAAATTAATGTCCTCCTCCAAAGCAAGGCATTGAAAGCCAGTCACCCACAAGCCTAGGCCCTAGGCTGTCCTTCACCTCTAAGATGACAGTGTCAGCCTTTGGCTCAGCTGTCCTGCTTCTGGAGGTGGAGGGCTGGGCGTTTTTGTTTTCTCAGACTATTTTATGTTCTGACTTCATTACCCGTGAGACTCATGACACACCATTTCTGCAAGGATCTAAAAACTGGTTTGTATGACAGCTTTTCACTCCCAGTGCTCACTGCAGCTGTGATCCTTCACACTGCACTGCTCCCTCTGAGTCCATGTCTGGTGCTGAACAGGTCAGAGGGGACTGACTAATCCCTGACCTGGGACTGAAGCGCCTACCCTCTGGATCAGGTCGTGTTGCAGAGCCACACACATGCAGGAGTTGTTGTCAGGCCGAAAGATGCTTTACCTGTTCAGCCCCTGACATCCACAGAAACCAGTTTTATCAACCCAGCCTCTTCCTGGCTCTCTACAAGCACTGGCTTGATACTGGAAAAGCAGAGAAGGAAGAGGAACACGAACTAATGAGGGTAAAGTACGTCCCCGTAGATTTGTGCCGACTTTTCTGTAGCTATGCACACTGAACAGGGATGGTGTTGTTTTTGGAAATGTGGTGAGTGAGGACTGAAATGATTAAACAGCACATCCTTCAGGTGCTTTGAAGAAACGCCCTGCAACCACTCAAGTAGAATCAGGGAAAATAGCCTGTTTGACTTGCAGGGAGATCTGCAAGCTCCTGCAAAGTAAGGTGTGATGTGAGCTCAACACACCAGTTACACCCCTCATGCACAGCACTGCTCTTCCAGCAAAGGAGGAGGGGGACACCTAACTAATGGAGATGTGGCACTTGGGGACATGGGTTGGTGGTGGGCCTGGCAGTGCTGGGGCAACAGTTGGACTCGATGATCTTAGAGGTCTCTTGCAACCTAAACAATTCAATGATTTTGTACCAGCTCCTGGAAACAAGAGTGTGCCCTGTCAGTGAGGCTACATCACTTCATGGTAAGGTCAACTATTACTCTCCTTGTTCCATATTGTTCAGAGTTCAAGCTGGGTTGGCGCTAACAGGCCTAAACGACCCTGATCAGCCTTAGCTAGGGCCTTCACCCATGCTCCTACCATGGATCAGGAGCTCATTTAAGCTCAGCCCCAGAGTCTGGGCTTTGTTTGAGGAGGGCTGGTCTCCTGCATGGCCATAGCTGTGCCCCTGGCAAGCCATGGACCATGCTGGTCCTGACCTGCAGACTGACTTCTTGGCTTGACCTCTGAGCTAACCTCATTGCCACAGCTTCACCTGAGGATCAGGGTTCTTGGTTAGACTGGCCATCATCTCTGGCCTGGAGGCTGTGGGATGGACCCTGGGCTGCTGAGGCTCCTGCCAGGCTGGCCTGGAGCACCCCTGTGGCTCCTGGGCCCTGGGAAGCCACCAGCCAGTGCTGTGCACTTACAGGCAGGCTGGATTCAGTGAGAAAATGTCCTTATTCCTGAATTCTTTGCCAAGCTTTAAAGAGCTGTAGCAAGAGCTCCACAAGAACTCTTTTCAAGTACAGAAATGTATGCATTGGGTGGCTGTATCCAGTCTGTATTTCACCGAGCATGAATAGAGCAGGCTGAACCCAGCAGGTCAGCCCTGGAAGCCTTACAAGACCTGCTCCCACGATGTTCACAGCCTAACTTGGTAGAAGTCTTCTGTGTTGTAGAAGCCCTTCCAAACCCAAATGGCAACTTTTGACCTTTCGATATTCAACCTTCATGGTAATCCTGACATAGAGAAGCGGAAGATCTCCATTCCCACCAAATTTTCAGCTGTTGCAAAGCTGTGAGCCTGGTTGTTTGTCACTGAATGTTCCCTGGTACTTTGCAATACTCAACATAACTGACATCTGTAATTTTGCCAAATTTTAGCTTGAGTAACAACTGTCTATCTGCCTAAATGCCTCCAGCAGCTCCAGTAATTTAAATAGATCCAGCACACTTCTGTATTGGCTGCTTCATGAGCTTCATAATTCTGTGTTCTCTGTGCAGTATGGGAAGTATATAACTGTGTTGGTACTGTGTTTTCCAGCCATAAGCAGAGCAAGAGTTAATTCTTATTTTTGTTGAAGTACTAAGTGGGAAGCTAGGTCATGCATAAATCCTCATTGTGCTAGGTGCTGTACAAGCAACGAATAAAAATGATCCCAGGCTCAAGGATTCTCTGTTAGTAGCTTGTGTCATAATTAAATTTTGTTAGGACACTTTGGAATTTCCCTTCCTCATAAATGAAATATCCATATACATTTATATCTCTATAATAAAAGACAAAATCTGTACACTTTTACTGTGGATGATAAAAAAGAAAATATAATACTATTTTCCAAGTAACTTGGATATAGCAATTGGAATATGTGGGGGTGAGGGAAAAGATCTGCTTCTTGTATATGTCTGGGTTATATACAACTGAAGTTGTCCACTTTATAGAGAAAGGAAGAAGTATTTATTGTGAAAATAGTCTCACACAGAGCACACTGAATTCAGGTAGAGAGCACAGAGCAGGAACTGGTGCCCTTTTAAGAATCTAATATTGTGTCTTCATGAGTAAAGCTCTGACAGTAAAGATAAGAGAAGAAAATACAGCAACCATGTGATATATTAGCAGAATGTTTTACAAAGTCCTCCACAAAGCATCCGCTGCACTTGAAAAGCCTAACCAGCCCAAGTGAGAAACTATTCACAAATTTAGTATTCAGATTACATACTCTGCCTTTTCAACTGCTCTCTGTACAATGAATGCCTGTACAACTACAGTAACAGACACAGATCTACAGTTTCTGTGGCCTTTGAGCTATTACGAGTATTATGCCTCTCCATAAATTACATCTGCATGTCCTGAAAATACCAACTGTTTTAATAGGAATTAATCTATAGGCTTTTATCTTGGTGAAATACAAGGGGTACAGTATGTTGCATCCCTTTTAAAATTAATAGAGTATGCTCTGAAGGTATTCAAGGATGTTCATTATTTTCTTTATAGGTCTGTTTATTGATACATATAAGCATAAAACAGTGCTTCATTGTAGGGAAGAGAAGGAGATGGAATAGCGAATAGATTAGTGCTTATATGGTTTTTAGATTGCCCAATGCACAGTTAAGTAAGGAAAGGTCTGTATTTGTCCTCTTCAAAGTATATTGGGACTGGATCCAGTTTGTCTTCAAAGTGCCCCTTCTGTGGGAAGGGAAGAGAGGGCTCAGTCTAACAGCAAGAGAGCCGATGCGGGGGTCTGCTGCTCCGCCGTATTCAGTTGCTGTCCGAGGCAACAGTGTGGCACATAAGTCTTTTTTAATTTGCTAAGTATACGTAAGTCTGGAGCTTATGCTGTGCTGAGCTACTATTCATGTGAATAGCCAATAGAAGGTTTGGGGAGTGAACTCCTGGAGCACGTTGGCCTTATACAGGCATATAAAAAAGGGGAATTAGAAACTTTAAACCAGAATTTACATAAAAAGCATGATGGTGGTTTTGAATAATAATTCTCACACATGTACATGTGCATACACACACACATATATATGGGTTAGATGTTTAAATATTTAGCTGAAATCAGGCTGAGCCCATCAAACCTATCAAAGCACATTGCTGTCAAACGATGAGAAATTAAACTCTCCTGTGAGACCGGGGAGCTCTGTTATCTCCGGCACACAGGAGGGGAACTAAGGCTCAGGGAGACTGAGCAAGTGCCAAGGAGGACATCACAGCTCTTGAGTGAGTGGCTGTTGGCACAGCCTGTAATCCCAGGGACAGCCAGACTTGTGTGGCAGAACACTGTCCCAGGGCAGGCACGGCTGAGGTCCTGTGGATGGCAATGGAAAGGGGCTCCCAGGAGCTCCAGGAATGGCTCCTTCAGAGGTGTGCCAGAGTAACTTCTGTAATGTGGCAGAGCTCCCTGGCGAAGCTGAGAACTGCTCTTGGGACATTGCTCAGCAGAAGAAAAGCTCTCATTGCGTTAATTGCTGTGTTTTAGAAATGCAGAACTGAAATGCAAGGCAATAATGGCTTGGCCAAAATCATGCAGAGGACCTCTGGTCGTTGTTGGATGTGAATCCCGCTCTCTTGATCCCCAAGCCATCACTTGGCCCTCAAGATCACCACAGCAGATCTGCTGAGTTAGTCAATGTAAATCACTGTGGAGTTCTTGCTACAGCCCGGAGCCAAGTTCTGCCTTGAAACCAGTGATTCAGCCCCACGTTGCTGTAGTGAGGATGTGCTCATCTCTGCAGCCCTTGGAGTTAGCAAGCTAATTTACAAAGCTAAGTTCTGTCACTTTATTCACTGCCCCTTACTTTTCCCTTGGTCACTCCTCCTTGTTTTCACAGCTCCATTTGGTTTCGAAAGCTTGTGGAGCAGCAGGATTAAAAAATCAGAAAATATTTACTGTAGAGGATGGGTCTGGCTTTTCCCATCAACTTCCATGGCTCAAGCAGGTTCCAGCAGCTTTGGGAGAAAAGCTGTTAGCTATTAAGTTATTACCTGTAAGGAGAGCCAGCTGGAAGCTTTCAGTTTTCAACATTTTGATGAAAAGCACCATAAAAATCTTGACAACAAGACTTGTAGCATTTCAATGACATGTTTTGCATTTGTCCCTGCTTTTAATGGTCTGTAGAAGCAATCAAAGGCTTTAAAATGCTGCCGAGACCCATATCTCAGGAATTTCGACCCCCCAAAATGAAGAGGGGAAGGGGAGTGGGGGGAAAGACAAAACTCCAAGTGTGTGCTGTTGAGTGAATTCATTTGGACAGCTTTTGGGAAGTCACTTTCCATCTGGAGGAGAGTGTCCACAAGGAGAGTTATTCCGGCATAAACTGTTACGGTATAATTATGCAGCTCCAGCTATGCCAGTCTATTTTCTGGTGTAGGCAAGCCAAGTCTAGTTGTTGATACGTAGGCGTGGGAAACACGAAGTCTGCTTTCTAGGCTCAGCTCTGAGTGCTCTCTCTGGCCAGTCCCTTGACCTTTCTGCCTCCTTCCTATGCAAAATGAGAAGAGTTAAGTTAAACCCACTTCACAGATGTGGCATAATGACTAATTGGCTCAAATTTGTGGTGCTAGGGAGAGAGCTGTCGATTAACTTCAGTGTCTTGGGCTGGCTAAATCATTTAGTGTCTTTTCCAAAGTGGGGTTTGTCTGCCTCTCTCAGGGTTGGGTGGTTCTGCTGCTATTCTACAAAGCAGAATCTCATTTCATGTGAAGTGGCAGTGCTAAAAAAACCTGGGGTTTACCTTGTCTCTAACAACAGTATTGTGTTTGTGTGTAGTGAGAGCAAGAGTTAAGGCTTTTGCTTCAAGATTCTGTAGTTAAGATTTTGCCTCAAAGCAAATTTTTCCAGTACCTAGAGCCTTTGATACACAAAGAATGTGGGTGTGTGGAGATAGAGGTACTTCCATCAGTGCATGTCTGAAACTCAGTGGCGAAATGCACATGTTACTCTCCTTTAGTACCAATGAAAATCAAGGATAACTCTTCCATTATTCCTGTCAGTCACTCTGTTGGGTCAAAAGGCTCAAGGGTGTACGAGCAGCCTGAATCCTGATGCTTTCTAGTGCTTGCTCGCCTAATTTTGCAAATTGAAATTTCATTATGTCCATGCATGTCATGCATGATAGACACAACCTCAGCTTCTTAACGGGCCGTGAACTCTGGTGCCTAATGGTGACATTACCAAGGTCACCAGCGCCCAGCAGTTCAAAGAGAAGAGAGCAGGACAATGCTGTTGTACCTGATCCAGGAGCTGTGGAAAGCAGGGAAAACTTCTGTGAGGAAGCACATGAAACATTCACCCTCAGACAAGAGTAAGGGGTTTGGGTCAAGCCCCTTAGTGGGTCTGTGGGGATGGTTCCTCTCCGTGGGGGTGTCCTCTCGCTGTTGGGGTGCCCCTTCAGTGTGGGGATGCCCACTCGCTGTGGGAAATACTTGGGGCTGTTCCTTCAGCCTTGGCTGTAGGGCAGAGCGAGGATTTCCCTCAGGACAACAATGCTGATTTTTCCACTTTTCCCAGTACACCAACTTCTCGGGAACGGGGTGGAATGGCACGTACAGGTTTTGTTTGCACCCGGGCTGTCTCTACGCAGAAACTCCGCTGATGTTGGCCGTGAATGTTTAATTAATTAACAAGCCCGGCCGCCCCCCGGCCGGTTATAAATAGAAGTGCTGAATCATGACTCCGCCGGTACCTTCGCCCGCCCGGCGGGNNNNACTTGACCTGTAATCGATTGCCGAGCGCGCTGAGCGGCCTCGCGCCGGCTGCGGGCACCCGCCCCCCGCCGCGCCGGCCCCGCGGGGGCTGAGGCGCCGCGGAGCGGGAAAGGGTCTGAAGGGGGGAGCGAGTGTGAGTGTGTGAGGGACTGAGTGTCTGTGGAATTGAGTGTGTGTGTGGAGGGGACTGAGTGTGAGCGTGTGAGGGAGTGCGCGTCCGTGGGATTGAGAGTGTGTGTGTGTATGAGGGACTGAGTGCGAGTGAGGGAGCGAATGAGTGCGTGTGTGTGTGTGTGTATGTGAAGGACTGAGTGTGAGTGAGGGAGTGAGAATGTGTGAGGGGCTGGCTGAGTGAGAGAGACAGTGTGAGTCCTTGTGAGGGGGGACTGAGTGTGAGGGAGTGAATGAGTGCGTGTGGGTTTGAGCCTGAGGGCGGGGGAGTGTGTGTCTGAGGGAGTGTGTGTGAAGGAGGAGGCGTGTATGTGTATGAGGGAGGGACAGTGTGCGAGGGAGTGCGCGTATCTGTGAGGGAGGGAGTGTGTGTGTGTGAGGGAGTGCGAGTATCTGTGTGTGAGGGAGGGAAGGGAGTGTGTGAAGGAGGGAGCGAATGAGTGTGTGTCTGTGTGTGTGTGTCTATGGGAGGGAGGGAGGGAGAGCGGCCGCCGCCGCCGCCGCCGGATCGGTTTCTCGGGGTTTGACCAGCTGTCCCAGGCTAACCCTCTGCTCTCTGAAGATGGAGGAAGTAAAAACAGGATTACCCTTAGCTACGGCTCCTCCGCCGCCTTAGTCCCCCCACAGCCAACTGCCGTGCACAAACACACCTCCACTGGGCAGAGGGAGCCGACACTAATAAACACACAAACAAAAGGGGGATGGAACTGACTCACTGCCTGCGCGGCTGAGGTAAATCTGCGCCTGGCTTCTTATTATTTCTTTCTTTTTCTTTCTCCCCTCCCTTTCTCCCCATCTCTTCTCTCCTTCCCCGGTCCCCCTTTCCCCGCGGGAGGAGGGACAGCTCCGTTCCGGGGCCGGCGGGACGCGGGGCTCGGTCCGTCCGTGCGGGTCTGTGTGTGCGGAGGGTCCCCGAGCCGAGCGCGGCTGTGCAGCATCCCCGCGGGCGCCGATGACTTGTTGCTGTTAGCCCAAAATATGAAAAATGATTAAAAAAAAAACCCAACCAAACCAAAACCCCCCCACGAAGACCAAAAAAAGCAGGGGCCGAAGCCGCGGCGGGTCTCGCCGGTCCGTTAGCCAGCCCGGCCCCGCTGCCATTTCCCTCAGCGCCCGCCGCCACCTGCGCGCCCCCGGGGGGCTGCGGCCTGCGGCGGGGAGAAGGGGGAAAAGGGAATTAAAAGACAAGCGAGGCAGGACTTCCATGACTTTGACAGGTTGTGGCAGGGGCGGGGAAAGGCAAGGATGAGGCGCGGAGCCCGGCGTCGCCCAGGGCCGGAGCGGCGCTCCGGGGAAGTTGGCCCGGGTTTGCTGCGCGGGGTGTGAGTGCGCCC